>JAOQGH010000051.1:19402770-19476895 GCA_025769975.1 Gallinago jamesoni
TGGGATCCAATGGATGTTGCGCACAAGTAGGCCTGAAAGGCTAGTTAAGTTTTAATTAAACATTTAAGCCTCAAGTTTAGAAGGCCTCCATAAGATATGTGTTGGTAATATGTATGCAACTATGAATGAGGAGCGAGGTCTTAAGCACTGTATTGTTGGTAAGCAAGCTAAAATTCTCCACTGAGAATAAATATTTATATATGTGTGTATATATAGATATATTTTTAAAGAAAGACATTTGTCACGAGTAATGCTGTTGCAGCAATGAGAGCCTCCTGCCTTGCTCCGGTTTGCACCCAGCGCTGTGGCAGTTCCTCAGACCTGGGGCAGCTGCGCCAGGAGGAGGTCACAAAGGCTGGTGCAAAGAGTTTCAATCAGGAGGGAAAATCATAAAAATGATGCCATAAACTAATGCTGACGTGCATGGAAAGAGCTCGGCAGAGTTACGTAAAAGACTGGTTGGTATGGTATAGATATCTGTGCAGGGAAGCCTGGCTTGGATTTTTATTTTGGTGGCAAATACCTAGGAAAGAGCGGGGAAGTGGAAGAAGATGTGGAGAGACAGAGAATGTTAATGGTTTGGGCTCTGGAGAGATAAGACTAGAAAATTAATTTTCTCTATAAAAAGAATTGCATCCATTTCCCCATAGGATTTTTTTTTAAGCTCTTTAGCCCTCTTCAGACCATACTGGCTTGCTAGTGAGTTTCCTAGGAGTTTGGCGGAAGGTATGCAGAGCCAGACTTTGACACTCCTCTCTTCTTTCTGGATGCTTTCCTACAAATACTAAAAAGCAACTCTGTAATGTCATAGCATTTCTTCTCACAGGCCTCTATGCACGTTTTCTTGTTAGTAAGCACCATATGTCACTCTCTAAACAGCCCAGTACTGTATTTTCTGGGACCCAAGTGTGTGTGGTAACATGACAGCTCCTGCATATGATGTACCGGCTATACATTACACAAAACTTCAATAAACAAGTCACTTTTAATCATTTCCCCCCCTTTCAGAAATTCATTTATATATGTGTTTTCTTACCCATGGTGAAGAAGTGTTTGGAATATGTAATATATCGTTAAGGGTAACAAATGTATTTAATAAAGGCTTTTTTGGATGTCTGACTGTTCATTGAGATAAGACCTTGAAGTCAGGGCAGTCAGTTCTGAAAGGCAACAGTCAATAAAAAAATTGTTTAAAAAAAAAAAACAAACCTGAAACCCATGCCACTATCCCACTAGTGAAAACCTACGATGAAATGAATCACCCTTTTAACTAATTGAAAAATTCTTTAGACGTTTTTCTCCTACAGCAACTGGGCCAGTATTCGGCTGATTGATGGGGCTTGTGAAATGATCTTTAGGACTTTCCGCTCTGATCAAAAATTTTCCCAACTGCTAAAGGTCCAGCTGGCCCGGAGACAGAGCGAGGGATGTCTTCGTAGATCCCTGGGATGCATTCAAAAATGCAGTCTTTCTTTCAGCAATGTAAGTACATATAAGTCTTTGGTACTTTTCCAGCCACTCACTTAAACTTGACCGCGCACTGAGCACTAGGTGTGAAAGAAATATACATGTCTTCAAAAGTTAACAAGAAAAGGACTTTTGTTTGTTTAATTTAGAAGCTGGCATTCTGCCTCATGCTTTTTCTAGTTCATAGCAGGCAACTTCAATCTCTGGCAGGTCCTGAGAACAGCTAGAGGCACTGAGTACACAAGAGGACAGGATTTACACCTTTCTATTTGGCTGACTTCGCCTAATTTGGCAGAAGAAGAATCTTTGGCATTCCTGGTTTTACAAAATCTGCAAACTAAGCGAGGTTTGCTGAACTGTTGCCTGACGTCTAGGAGTTGTTAAACTGTGATGGCATTTCGATAATGAAACGGCTAAAATAGCACAAGTGTCGCTCCTGTTATTTCTAAAACACCTCGCGACTACCCTAGAATTTGCTTGTTTTTATTTTCCCGAACAATCTGGTACTAGAGAGAAGGTTTGCAGTTCACATTCATCCCACGTGTATTTCATTAATGCACACATTTGTTAAATTCTTGTTCTGCCAAGATGCCTACTTGATTTAAAAAATAAAATAAAATTGGAAATCTTTGAAGAGAATTCTTGAACGTCTTTAGCTAAGGTGAACCCAAACCCTTGCAAGTTAATTAAGAGCCTTCTTAAAGCACGTGGATTGATGGCAAGGTCACGAAAGGACAGTGGTCATTTTTGGGGAAGCTCCAGGTGCCTAGATCAAAGATTATGTTCTAGAGAATGAAAGGAAAAATGAAAAGGAAACTCTGCTCAGTACCTGTGTATACCTGGAAAGCACTTGGTGCCTGGATCTGACACCAGATGTGCTCAGAAACACTCAGGTCTGGGACCTGGCTGCCAGGCTGGTGGGTCAGCCTGGTCTTGGTGAGATCCTCTAGAGAGCAGGCATGGTGGCAGCCAAGCTGGGGCACTGGCACGTATTGTCTTCTCCCCGCAGGAGGCTGCTGCTGGCGAGTACGTTTGCGGGGTGCCATGGGGAAGGTGGAGATGGTCCTTCCTCTGCTGCCCCACTGCTGAGAGATGGGGGAGCTGGACCCCTGTAGGACCCCCTTGCACCCCGTTGGGAGGACTCAAGGCTCCGGGACAGAGCCACAGGTGCCACCGTCCCCATACTCCTCCGACAGCCCTCCCCGGAGGGACTGGCCCTGCCGCTGCAACTCTGCAACTTGGGGGAAACATCTGCTCGGGGTCTCCACGGAACAGCGGTGGGAGCTTTAACGCTGAACACTCTTCTTCACGGGCAAACGAATGGGAAGTGTTTCTACTGTCTGTGCATACGTATGGTTGTCCTGCATGTTTGAAAAAATTGAAGGAAATTGGTAAGTAATACTGATCAAAAACCCGAAATTTTATCATTTTGAAAATATCAGGATATTGTCATTGTTTCGTATTTTCACTCCTCCTGTTTTCTTACACTACATTCCTGCAACCAATAAAAAGTAATGAATCATATAACTGAACCCCTATTATTGGGGCTGAAAAACGTTTCTGATGATAGCACATGCCTATTCCTCATTGTTATAACTTCTCAATTAGACAATTGGAGAAGTAAGTGAGGGAGATTATAGTTAAGAATTTTCCAGGATTTCTTTTTTATTCCTCAACTCCCAGCTAGACATTGCAGGATCCCATTGAACTGTGAAAGAGAAAATCATATTCCAGAAACAATTCTTAGTGCCTGTCTTAAATTTACTAGTAATGTTCTCTCTCCATTCTGAGACAGAAGTGTCTTACAGATTCAGATTCTCTATACAGTGGTAGCAAAGTTGCTGTTTGCTCAAATTAAGGAATATTTTCAAGAGTGCTATGCACAACATAGCTAATTTGAGCAACTTTGCTTGGCTTAAGCTATATGGGTAGAATCTGCAGACTCTCTAACAGCATTTTAAATCGAAGTAGTGATTTTAATCATGACATGAATGAAAAAACCCTAGCCAGGTAGCTGGAGCCAAATAAGCCTTGAGAAGTGGCTGCAAGTGATTTCAATCCCTGGAAAGAATTTGGGTCAGAAAGAGATGCTAAGGAATGTGACTGCCAGCCTCAGTATTGCCTGGAAAAGCTGTTACTGTTTGTTCAAATATATTTCGTTTGGTTGGTTTTTGTTATCAGCACAGCAGGCTTGTGTAAAGTACATCAGTAACGGTGGGCTTCTGTTAATATACACTGTTTATATTAGTTAATATACACTATCTATATTAGGAAGATTTTGCCATATATCTGATATGCCCATCCTGGGAAAGTGGTATTGCATAAAGATTTTTATTCTAGTGTAAATCGCTTTTGATACATTATGATCTCGGTTTGTGAAACTGCAGCCATTTCATGGGAGTGGGTCTGTGCTACCACATATTAACATACCGTGCCCACTCACCAGGATATTATTTATTTAGGTATTTCCTGAAGGTAAAACAAATAACTCACTGGCATCAAAAACTTATCCTCACCCTGCATCCCTGTTACGACTGTTCAAAAAGCCAGGCTCAGCACACGTGGGCCTGATTTCCCAAGCCCCTGGGCTCTCTGGAAGAGACACGTGCATACAGAGGTCATCTCATGCATGTTAACAGCAGGGTCATGGTATCTAGTATGCGATTTGGTTTTTTTTTTTTCTCATTTGCTTTAGGCCTCCTTTCAGACTTTCTTTCCTGGCACACTTTTCCCATAACCTGCCTTATCTACACTCTTTGTGAGCTTTTTTACAGAAGACCATCTATTTTTGTGTGCTGTCTGGTGCCGAATACGAGTTTGTTGGCCCTTTGATAACAGTGTAGTAAAGATAGTAGCAGTAATCTCATGGTTTAAAGAGGCAGCTTGTCTGAATTTATTGTCATGGTATAAAATCTGTTAAAAGATCACTTTTTGCATTGAACTCAACCTTGTGAGTTGAGAGCCATTTAACGGCTGAAAGACAGTTGTGTTTTTCATGGATGTTTCACATTTCTACATAGAGGTCAAAATGGATGGTTGTAACATGCAATGTGCTTAACTACTTGGTGGTCATGAGCCGTCACCATCACACAAACACCTTTGGCTGACGAAATCCTTGCTCCCTCTGCCTCCAAGTTTGCATTTTCACCGTGGCCAGGAGTCACCAGCAGCACAGCTCTGCCAGAGAGGTGTATCCAGGGGAGTGAAGGCACCCTCCTCTGCTTCAGGCAGGTTCCTCTGGGGCAGTTCAAACAGCTGATGAAGGACGCACCAGCGCATTTTGTCTCGGGCAGAGGAGGAAAACAGCTGCACCACGTCAATTTATGGAGCTACGGGAAGAGCCCTGATTACTGGGAATGCCCATTCCAGATGCCTGGCATCTTTAGACTGCAGAGCCAGGTCTGGAAGAGGATGCTTACTGGCAGCCTCTAAAATAATGACTGTTTTCTGAGGCTACACGGTCCTTGTAGCAATGGCACTTGAAGACGTCCATTCCCACCTGTAAACTGGAAATTCCCCTCTTCCTGGTACAGCTCAGGTGTCAGAATAAATAATCCAGGCCCTCCTCGTGTTTCAGTGCAAAGGCAGGAGGTCAGTAAATGCTGGTGGGAGTGACGCGAGTTTACCCATGTGACCTTCTGCTGGAAATTAAACATTTTTTTTTTATACTATGCAGTAGAGCTGACTGTACAGGCTGCTGTGGAGTGATGGCAAACACCTGGATGTCAGTCACATCTTAAACTGGCACAGCTGCTTCTCCAGTAAATACCTGACCCGAGACTGAAGATTAGTCACTTTGCTGGACAAGGCTTTCTATGGCAGCGTAAAGGACCTGGAAAGTATGCAAACTACAGCTGGCTAGAGACTTCTGTGCAGAAGTAACTTTTAAAACAATATATATATTTCAGAAGGAGGAAATTCCCATACAGGAAACCTAGAGGTTTTTACCTGAGTGTGAAAAGGCCACAAATGTGCAGGCATTTTAAGTACGCAAGGCCACCAATTCTCTGTCACTTAGCTAACAGGAAATGGCAAAATAGCTGAGGCATGAAAATCAGTCACAGCCACAAATAAAGTGATCTCTGGTGAGTGAAGCTGTGAAAAAGCAACTTCCTCCAGCCCCAAAGAAACAGAATTGGTACAAAGAAACTACATCTCTTAAAAATAAGAATTTGCCAGCCATCTCAAAGCACACATTCTCCACTCCTGCAGCAAAGCGGTGGGTGAACGCTACCAAATAGCTATGTTATCCACCTGCATCTGCTCACGCTGCCAAGAGCTGCTGGTGGTGTTACTTCTGAAGTGAGCACCTCAGTAAATCCTGAGCTTCTGTTTTGGAAAACAGTGGCATTAGCTAGACCTGACAAAACTCGCCCTGTTTGGATTCTGACTTGGTATTTAGTAAATTACTGAGCTTCATTGACAGGTTCAATAATGAAGGATCTGCTGCATCTGTAGGTAAAAAGTTTTAAGGAATAATTACCTTTCCTGTTGCATTGGTTTTGATCTTCCTTCACTTTCCAAGCATTTTGTCGAGCTGACTTTTCCTACTTGATTTAAACGGCAGTACTCTCAGACACCGCTTTCCCGCGTGGGCTCTTTATACACCATGGTCAGGTCACCCCAAACCTTTCCGTAGGTGTTTGTGAAGTATGATGGTACTGGAACAACCTTTTAACTTCACTTGGGTTTGTGCACAGTATTTTCTTCCATGGTTTGTAATAGGAACACTTTTTTCTGAAAATTTGCCTTGAGTGTTTTGAAGGGTCTGGCTCTTTCGGGCCATCTTCTGATACATTATGCACACACTTGTTCTCCTCTAAGAGAAGATTGTTGTGATGCTGTAAGAAAAATTTCTGAACCTGAACCATTTGTCTAACCGCACCATTGCAGCTTTCACTGTTGGTTGCAACTGCTGTAGCATGATTTTTTTGTTTTTTATGTGAGCATTGCATAGAAGATGTGCTCTGGCCAAATCTGTCGCACTACTGGAAGTCTGTAAAAACTCTCCACCTGACAGTGAGGCAGTGGTCTCACAGCTTGAAAATGGGGCTGTAACATAAGAGTCTGCCTTTTCTCAGTGTGACACCACCCCCTCTTCCAGCAGTAGCAGTGTAGTGAGGACACGGGGTTTATAGAGTACCATTGCACTGCTGCCCTATTTAACAGAGACCAAGGCAGGGTGTGAAAGAAGCCGATGGTACAGTGGGTACAGCACTTGCTGCCCCAAGAGAAGCTGCAGTGCTGGTGAATTACAGGCCATCCATTTGTCGGTGTATTTTGCAGTCATATTGTGCAAGATGACTGTCGAAGGCATGCATTAGAGACGTGAGCTTGCACTTGAACCGAGACCTGACTTAGTCTGTTAAGGACTTCATTATTATTCCGTGTATTATTCCTACAATCCTGAAGTGGGTCAGGTACTGAAAGGGAAGGCAGTGCTGGCTGAACAGCATTAATTTTGGTTATTACGTGCATTGTCTGGTTAGACCTGTTTTTAAAATGTGCCACTACATGATGCGCTCATTACAGCAACCTCATCGTCTCTCCTGCCAGTCCGTCCTCAGCCCATGAACAGCCCACTCCAAGTCCACCGGCAGCAGGGGCAGACCTTGTGCAAGAGGCTGGTGGTGGAGCCTGCTGTCGGGCTGGCTGGTGGGACGGCAAGCGACACAGGGAGCTCCAAGGGAGAGCGAGGGCTAAGCTGTGCCCATCAGCAAGGGGTTTGTCTCCTGTGGCAGGTCACTGATAGAGAAAACAAGGTTGAAACGGCACCTTTTTTTCCACCTGCTTGCAAGAATATTTCAAAGCGCTTTAGTCTGTTTTAATTCTGAAACTGTTGAGCTGTTTAGACTGTCATATTTTAGCATTTACTCTATTTGTGGTGGCATTTGCATGCAACAGAAATTAAATTTAAACACAGCCCAGCCAAATGTTCTAAGCAGCAAGTTGCCACGAGGGAACAAGCAAACAACTTCATGCTGCCTGTTTTCCATCTTGCCTTGCCCCTCCGCAGCCTTTCAGTGCACCCCAGGCCTCTCAGCCACCCTCACTGCCTCCACCATGTTAAAAACAAAAACAAAACAAAAAAACCAAAAAAACCTAACAAATCCAAACAAACAACAAAAAACTGTCTTACTTTTTAACCAAAAAACCCCCCAAAAACAAAAGACAGTATTTGCATCATTTCTGTAGAAGGAAGAAAGGAGAGTGAAAGCCCCTCCACAACTGCACAGCTACCTGATACTCTGGTAGCTTTATTATGTTGAGTTATACCTCTCCCTGGTGTCCTGTGATGCAGGGATGGAGGAAGTTAAAACCAACCTTTTTCTTTTTCTTTATTCAGGACGCACAGGAAAGAAAAGAAAAAAATCCCAAATTGGATGGAAACGATGTAAAACAGCATGCCTTGAAATTGTTCTGTTTTTTTGAAGAGGAACGTCATAGTGTTCTGGTAAATCCTGTTTCCGAATATTTATCATGCTTTTTACAGGACCCTATTGTCGCTGTACCTGCTGTAATCTATGGACCTTGTATGCAAATCAGTCAGTTATTGTTTGGATTTGCAGGGAAGGGATTAAGGCACTAAAAGTATAAATGCATCTGGTTGTTCGGAGCTTTGTTGTTCTTTCAGTGATTTGGAGGAAGATTTTGCTTTTGGCAGAACGGCTTTTGGCAGAATCCTCAACACGATCTATTAAAAAACACCCTGTGGTTCATTCATTAGATGCTTGTGTTGTTGATGCACATCTCTCTGTTCTTCAAAAAAAAAACAACCACCAAACCTTTTTTTTCCTTAGGTTGTAGAAATTGTTATGAAAAGAATGATTTGTTTACTGTATCTCCCACATTAGTAACATGGGAAGGTGAGGGAACTGTCTTAAACATATGGTTATTGTGTCACACATCATTCATGCAGATCTGAAAGCAACCATCGTGTGCACTGAGGCAGGCAATTACCGAAAAGAAAAAAGAAGAGAAAAAACAAAAAAGCCCTCCCTCTGATTCTGGGCTTTAAAAAAGAGAGAACTCACTGTTTTTCCCACCATGATATGCAAATGCTATTTTGTTTCTTTTTTTTTTTTTTTTTTCCTGCAGTAAACCTTACAGAAATACCTTTTTTTTTATTTGTGCTTGTGCACTTCAATTCAATTCAATTCAACCTGATGGCTGCAGGGGTGAGGGAATCTGTAAGGAAGACCTGAGAATATGTCTGTATCCCTTGAAAGAGATGTTTACTTTCAAAAAAGATCTTGGTTCCTGGCTTTGGTGGAACATGATATAGCCTTGCCAAGGAAAAAGTCACCATCTGAAATAAAGAAATCATATCCTCATAGGTATATAGAGAATATTTTTCTGTAAGTTAAACAAGAGCCACGTTTTTCTTTTAAAGGCCTGATTACAAAAAATGTAAGTTCAGATTGAATCTAATGTAGGATACTCTTCACATTCTTCTAAAATTTCTGCTGCCCTTCACATGATTAAGGGAAGTGCTAAATTAGATTATCAAGACAGTGTTTAAATAATTAAAGATTTCTTGCCACCTTCAAGATACACATCAATGAAAAGGGTCATCCTTCTTGTGCTGACAGAAAGACAGCAACAGGTCATGTAGGTGAAAATATTCTTGTATGGATGAGCAGGTACTTGAGCAATCTCCACAATTAGTTAGTGATATCAATATCTAAAATGAGAGGACTGATAGGACCTCAGAAAAAAAACCAAAACAAAGCCAACCAGTAAATTACTGCTTTGGATGATGCTGAGCTCCTCTCTGCACAGTGTAAGTTATCTGGAGGGCCTTTATACCTCTCCTGACATTGTGGTTGGTATAAGATGCTGCTATGCACAGACGTGACCTTTCAACAAGGGCAACCATTCTTCTGCCCCAGAACCGTTACTTCACTGCTGGACTAACTTAAGATATATCTGTGCGATAGCTGAGATGGCCCACTTAAGCAATAGGGTAGCTAACTCTTCCTATGCTAATCTGTCCCTCTCCACCCATCTGTCTTCCTTCTGGCTTCGACCCACCTAGAATTAACATTAAAAGCACTTAACAAACCTCTAAATTAGTTCTTTGTGTAAGCTCAAAGGCTAATTTTTAGCAAATCTTCATTTTGTACATTATGTATGGAAATAGAAAATTTGCACTAAAAAAATAGTAATTGTCTCCATCTTGGACGGTCACAGAACAGACCTCAGACACGAAGGGAGGAGCTACGGGTGATTTTCTATACAGCAGATATCCCCACAGGGTCATAAATCTGCACAAAAAGAAGGTGCAGACTGCAAATTCACCTTTTAGTAATACAGTTAGAACTAGCAATATACTTATGCTAGCATATTGTTGCTCACAGTGTAAATTAAAGCTACTTGAGAATTGAGATCACTTGGTCAAAGAGCAATTTTATTTTTGTTGTGCACACTGTGCCTGACTGAACGACAACTAAGAGTGAGTCAGCACTTTTCAGACTTTAAGATAAAAAAATTGTCCATTAGTAGCAACTTGGATGAAGAGAAGGAAAAGAGGCTGGTGGTCCTGGGCTGCCATAAGCATAAGGCCAGTAATTAGAGAAGTTAATCTACAATCTGCAGTAATGGATACAGTAAAAGTAAATGAAATGCCAGTTTGTGGGGAAAGTTTTGGTTTTTGAAAACAGCACTAAATTTCTTTAAAAGCAGCATTTTCAAATGACTTGATCTTAACTGCCCCAGAGTGGGAAAAAACAAAAAACCCACCATATTTAACATAAGAGGTTGTCCTCATTTGGTAAAGGAAGTACTTAGGACAAGTAAGATTGAAATTATAGTGAAACAATGTAGAAGCCATAATCTTCCTATTAACAAATGGCAATCTTTCCCTTCTCATCTCATCCTTTGTTTCATCTGCATTTTGACTATACTGTAATTTTGAAAAGGACTGGTTCCTGTTGCATAGTCATCTTGCAATCATTGTTTAGTGTTGATCTTATAGAATATCTTCTCTAGGCGTATATACTTAATTCTGATCAGATTTAAAAAATGTGTTGTAGATGAACGCGCATAGTCCCAACGGGAAGCTGTAACAAACTAAAAGAGACAAAAATAGTGAAATTACTATTGCAGAAGGTAAACTAGCTCAGAGAAGGTATGTTGCTTCTGTGCCCCAAGGGCACGTGCTGCATAGAGGCACCTGCAGGAAACCAGTAATGATAGAGGTAAGTGGAGCCGGATGCAAAAGGTACATCACAAGACACCCTGGTATTCAGAGTCCAGTTTAAGAGTCACCTGTGAGAAATTCTCTTCCTGGCTATGCCACATACTTCCTCTGGGGGCTCTTGAGCATGGCATGTTTTGACCCAGTTTTCAGTTTCATCCCCTAACTTTTCAGTTAGTCCCCTGGTGACTGGGACCTAGATTTTCTCTGGCTGACCAGCCCAACTTGCAGAGGTACCACACACCTAGTAAGCTTACAGAATCTGACCTTTCCAAAACATTCTTCCCCCTTACAGCATCTGTCCTGTCCTGAATGTCCTATATTTAACTCCGCGCTCATGTGAGTGTTGCCTCAGGTGGCACCCTCATGCCTCAGGCATGCGCGGCGACGAAAACACAAAACATAAATAAATAAAGATGCCTTGCATCACGCTGTTCTGTGAGCCTCTGTGGAAGGATACGCCTACCAGTGACATGAGTCAGAGGGGCGGAATTGACACCCGGGAGACTTCAAAGGGTGAGGAATAGCAAAAGGAACAAACCGCCTTTCCTTTTAGCAGGTGTGCACAGCAAGGCAAAGACCAGGCACCCAAAGCAGGGGGCAGGTGTGGGGAGAGGGCTGGGGCTGCCGCCCTGTTCCCCGCAGGCCTGAGGGACCACAGCAGCACCCAAGCCGCACAATGCGAGGCCCCTCACGCCTCCCTGCATGGGAACCTGCACTTTAACCCTGATGACACATCTGTCACGAGCTCAGAATGCGGAATATCGACAAGGAGGGGCTGGGATAAATTGCCCAAACCTCCACAAATAGCCCCCAAAACAAACACTCCCTTCTCCTGCGCCGCGGGCAGACCTCAACGCCCCCGACTGGAGGCCTGGGCCCCGCCCCGCCACCTCGCTCTCCGCCAATCAGCGCCGCTATTTCCTCCCGCCGCGCCACCGCCCGCCGGGACGCGGGGCTCAACCGCTGGTCTCGCGAGAGCGGCGGTAGCCTCGCGAGAGCTGTGCCCTCCCCCGCTCCCTCCCCGCCTCCCCCTCCCCGCCTCCTCCTCCTCGCCGGCGCTCCGCCCCGCCGCCCTCCCGCCGCCACCGCCCCCGCCCGTCGCCGCGGCCGGATCTGTCTCTCGCTGGGTGGTGGGGAGGGAAGGGAAGAGGAAGGAGGGGGGCGCCCGGCCCTGCGCACTGAGCGATGTTTGTCCGCCATCGCGGCGGAGGAGGAGGGTGAAGGAAGCGCCGCCGCCGGAGCAAGGGGCCTGCGCCGCCGCCTCGCCCCTCGCCGCCGCCTCCTCCCCCGCCGTTACCCCCCTCGGGCCCGGCCCGGCCCGCCCGCCCTCCGCGCAGCCCCGGGGGCCGCAGCCCGGACTGAAGGTCGCCAGCGGCCTCCCCCCGCCCGGCCCCGCTCCCGGGGTCTGCCGCCCCGCCGCGCGTCCCCCGGCGCCCCTCCGGACGGGAGGCGCCGCCGCCGCCGGCCCCGAAGATGTCGAACCTGAGCAAGGGGACGGGCAGCCGGAAGGACACCAAGATGCGGATCCGAGCCTTCCCCGTGAGTACCGGGCCTAGGCCGGGCGGAGCGGCCGCGCCAGGCCCCGGCCTCCGCCTGCCCGCAGGCCCCGCGGCCTCGCCGCCCTGTCAGCCGCGGGCAGGCGAGCGGGGCCGGGCCCGGGCTGAGGCGGCCTGGGAGGGGGCGGCGGGTGCGAGCGGTGCGGGGTGAGCTGTCAGGCGGCCGCGGGCAGCCCCGCTCGAGTTGCGGGGTCGGGGGGTGGGGGGGGACACGGGGACATGCGGGAGCCGCGTCTCAGGGGAGCAGCGCTCCGGCGAGCGGGCGGTGGAGAGACTGGTCCCCGCGATTACCGTCTCCCGCGTCAGTCAAACAAATCAATTATGAAAACCCACGTACGGCACTGGGGGTGTGTGTGTGGGGGGGGCTGGTTTCTTTGTTTTCAAGGAAAAGGCCTCAGAGAAGGACTCGAAGGTGATACGCCTCCATCAACAAAATGAGTTAACCCCGAAAGGGGGTGGTGGTATTTATTTATGTCTTCTGGAGAGTTTCCTCTTGGTGAATTTATTTCACTCTCTGCTGTGTAAAAGTGGCTATAAGTCGTATGATTGTAAGATTTAGGTGGCACAATGCCAGCAGTTCAGAAGATGTTACTATAAACATCTAGGCATAGGTAACTTTCATGCGTGTTCGGCAGAGCCATGAGCATGCCAGCCCTTTGAGTTGCAGAGGGGAATGAGCCAGATTATTAATTTATACTGCCATAAAGCTTGCTGTGTTTTGACAGTTGGTTCAATTAAAGCTTACAACAGAATAACAACTACAGTACTATTAATGGCGTTGAGGAACGCGAGAAATAGAAGAGCTTCAGTCTGCCAGAGGATGGCCAGGAAGTGTGCATGGGTTCATTGGTGTATATGTTAAAAAGAAGATACTTAGTTGAGTCACAGGCTTTTAAGGTTTAGCGTTAACTTTTTGATGCTACATCTGATCCCAGTAGGCAGTAGCGTAGAACTAATGCGCCTTGCCCTTATAGAGAAACTGGACATACCTGTTTATCTAATTTCACTGGCAAGGAATATATCAATATATTTGCTTCATCAGAACTCTAGCTGATGAAATTAGAGAATTTATATTCTCAGCAGCTGGCTTAATCATGGCAATCCGATTTATACTGTTTTTTCCTTTTTAATCATTGACAGTTGCATTTAGTGGTAAAAGTCAAGATGAAAAAACGGGCTATGAAATTATGAATTTTAGCTGATGGAAGGTTTTTGACCTCCAAATTTAATTTATTTCTCTAAGCAGAATTTTTCAAGAATGCCAATTTTGTTAGAATGTGTTGGATTACAGGAATAAAGAAGACTTACTGCAGTGTGGCCAGGGCTTTACTAAAAAGTAGTAGAAAAACAGGTACAAAAATAAACCATGACAAAAGCAATATGTATGTTTTATAACATACTACACTAAAAATATAGCACTCTCTTAATCTGATGAACAGATTCATGTATTCCAACCGTGAATATGTAGATATGGGTCATCCAACAAAGGCAAACTTAACAATGGGATAAACTTTAGTTTGTGGTTTACTTTTTTCACCACTTCTGTAAATGAGCATATGAAATTAGTTTGGGGGCTGAAGAATGCTCCTGCAGAGCCATACTGTTACATGAAGTTAAACATTGTCATGAGCTTTGTTTCTTCTGAAACTGTTTTTGCTTTTGTCTTTGTCTTTCTTTTCAGTTGCTTAAAGGTTAAAAGTAAAAAAAAAAAATGTTCTCCCTAAAATAATTCAGTAAGTAAATAGGTGTCGAGGCCTACAGATCTTAAACGTATGGTTACATCTGTTGACAGCAATTTTTCAGGTGTTCCCTTCTATAGATTTTCTTTTCTAAGACACTTTGTTGACAATCCTGTTAATAAAGTGTTTATAGGAAAGAAGCGCGACCTTGGAGGGCAGATTCGGAGGGGTTTCTCTTTCATAACTGCAGAACGCAATAGCCGTAGTTCACGTCAGAATCTTGGTGCAAATTGTGTGGAGCCCAAGTGGTTGTATAGCTTCGGTCCTGCAAATAGTGCCAGTGGCTGCAGTGGGATTATTCATGTCAATGAGGTTGCATTTGTGTGGGGGACAGAGTCTATATTTAGAAAGTGTACTCGTCGTACTTCGGCTACTGATCTTCACTCTTTTATCTCGAATTTGGTGGTTCTGCTCTTCAGTTCTGAATTAAGAGGCCTTCCAGAGGTGACTTTGTAGGCTGCTTCAATTTGTCTTCTTATTGATCATCTTTCCACAGCAGGTCTGTCTCCTTTAGATTAGTTTGCTGCTTGCATGGAGGTAGCTATTTACTAGTATATTAAAGTAGAAGTAGCTGAATTGGAGAGGTATCAATGTTATGGTAACTTTCTCCCTCCATGTAGGTTCTGTCTCTTTAATCTTTTTTATTTTCCATAATATTTTTGTTATTGTTATACTTTACAGTAGGTAAAGGAAAGGAGAAATAGTAATTTGCAAAATATTGCTACTCTGAAGTTTTCTTTTTCTGCCTTACTAGAAATTGAGTAGAAATTGACCAAAGCATTTGAAAACCACTAGTGTTGTACCTAGAGATCTTAATGTTTTGGAATTAGTTTTATTCTAGATTCCTTCTTTATTATTTCTTGCAGTTGGTGGAAGATTATCTGTCGTCCCAAGTGTCTGTTAATATTTGCTAGCTCCTATGTGCTCTGCTGTGCTTTTCCTTACTTCAAGGGCAATGACTTTAAGTACGGGGTGTACTGTTTTGCTGAAGTGGGTTGTAGAGTAATCAAAAGTAGTTGAGGAAAATAGTTTTCTATACATTCAACCTTTTGTTGCTTTTTTTCACAATAGGAAAAAAAAATTTCTTTTGCTAATTTACAAACTAACTTATTAAAAAGAAATTTCTTGTGTTCTCATGTTGAGTTTGACTTAGACAGTAATAATCTTTGCATTAGAAGTAGTCCAGATGAGGACACATTCTTTTTTGCGACTTCAGACTTGGGCACTTTTAAATCTAGAAAGAGTAATAGAAATATTTTTTTTATGAGAGTTTACTGTATATTCAGTAGAGCAAACTGATGAGGTTAAGCTTGTACAGTTAGGTAACCTTATGTACCACCATAGATGACTTCCATTGTGCTACTTTCAATAACTACTTATGGTACTTTTAAGACTTTCATAATATGTAGCTGTTCAGAGTAGCGTTGTGAGAGATGTGATGGTTTAAGACGGTTTAAGTGAGAGATGGAATAGTTTAAGAGAGCTCTTGAGTAAGTGTAAGTTTTGTTGTTGGTTTTTTTTTAAGCTGTCTCTAAACTTTTTTGTTAAAAATTCGTACACACTGCAACAAATAGCAATATTTTGTGGTTGGACACCAAACCCCCCCAGATAATTACTGAAATGTCAAGTGATTTTTCAGTGATGTAATTTTGATACAACTTGTAAGTAATTTATTTCTTTCATTTGTAATATTTTATGCAGTAATATTTTTTGCTGGATACACAATGTGTGCAGGTTTGATACTTGTAGAAAATATGAATTCATTACACTTCTTCTGGAGAAGTGTTGGGGGTTGTTTTCTTCCCTTCCCTGTTTTAAATTAAAGTTCTCTCAGGGTCTCAGATTGGCTCCCTCTGCTTAACTCTCAGCAAGCCCAATCCTGCTGTCTAAAGGAATACTTAAAAAGCTTTCAAACAAGCTTGCAGGGAATCTTATTTTAAGATGATATAGTTGATCTGTGAAAAGTAGTGCCAAAGAATGCTAGATTTGCACTTAAAACTTTTGGAGAGATGTCATGTCTATAAGAGAGATCTAGCATGTATAAATTATGTTTCCTGCAAGTGTATTTGAGCTGTTCCGCTGTGACTGTTTAGCTAGCGGAAAATAGTAGACTTAAATGTGTTTTGATGGAAAAGTTGTACAAATTAAAAAAAAAAAAAAGCACATTTCTTACAGAAATAAACAGTATGTGAGAATTTGGAAAGATTTTGGGTATTAATTTTCAAAATTTATACAAGTAACATTCAAATGTGTTGAACGAACTTTTTTGCAAGAACTCACCCTTTTCTCAATGCAGTATGTCAGTTGTCACCATAAAATTGGCTGGACAGATCTTTCTGAAAACCAGCATGATGTGCTGTACGTTATTGGGTTTGATCATTATATTTGGGGCTCTTCTTTTGACTGCTTTTAATCATTTTCATTTCCTGCAGAGCTGTCTTTCCTCTCTAGAGCAAGGCTACAAAATAGTTCTTTGCCTGTTCTCAGAACTATTCTGGTGGATCACTATTATATGGTTATATTATGTATTTTGGGAAGCATTTAGAGAGATCATACGCATGCACTTGCAATAGAATGAGTCTTTCAAATATGTATATATATGGATACATATAGATATAAGGGCTTCTCTGATACATTTTGAAATACCTGTGCCCAAGAAAATTCTCATTTTGTTTGGCCTTGGGCAGAAAGGCAAGCAGCTGTTCGTTTCTTTCAACCCCATTTATCAATTGATGTTACTTCTTCCTCAAAGTTATGTAAACTTAGAAGTAAATGGTTTCAGCTCTTCCATGAGAAAGTATCAAGGCTCATTTTCATTGCCACTGCTCCTTTTTCTTCAGATTTTACAGCTGCTTGTTCTAGGCTTTGTGTAGGCAGAAGGCTTTTTTTTTTTCTTCCTCTTGCCGTGGGGAATGCTGACTGTTGCTGTCGTTTGTTTTGGATCTTGGGGAATTGAAGATGGAAGTTGAGATGAGGTTTGTTAAATTTATGCTTCAACCTATTATGTGTAGATCTATCAATTCAAGAACTTGATGTAAATTTTGTGTCTTTCTTGGCCCCCTTACCATGGATAGACCATAGAAAATACACTGAACTGCTGTTAAATTTTTTAAGTGTTCAGATTACGTCAAAGCAATATGTGTATTTCTGCTTTGGTTTATAACCCTGAGAGCACATGTGCCGTGTTGGTGAGTGAATGGAGAGGCATAGAGGATGTGATGAGGACAGAAATGGAGAAAGGTTTACTGCAGGCCTTTTCAGTTATGGTTAAAATAATGTAACCCCACTGAGTGCTGCAAGACCACCTAGTTAACTTAGTGTTTTACATGGTTAACTTTGTGAATTTTGATTGCTTTATATTCTCAAGCATATTTATAAGAGCATCTTAGCTATTAACCCATATTGTGTGTAGAGTAGTAATAAATTAATGTTCACAATTAAAATTTTAGTAGATTTGAAACGTAGAATAAAACAGACTGAATCCCTAAAACACTGTTTATCCTATTCAAAGGGAAAAGGTGTGGGTTTGGTGTAAATTATAGAAAAATACAGAATTGCTATTTACCGGACTGTTAATCTTATGAAGGCCTTCCAGTTTTCAGAGATTTATTTTTTTTTAATGAAATGTGATGAGCAGACTCAATACCCTAATATTACGTTTAGACTTTTTACGAGATGGTAACACTAATTCCAGGGTAGACTTTGAGTAGTTGTAGGTGGGTTTTCATTTATTTCTGTTGTTGGGTTTTTTTAACACGCTATACGTACTATCTTTAGTTGTGGTCTAACCTAACCTCATTAGAATTCTTGAGTTCTGTAGGTGTTCAGGGTTCAGTTGCAAACTTTCTTGGTTTTCCTTGTTAGTTGGGTCTTAAGCTCTGAGCAGTTGTCATTCCAGTTGGTCTGAGTTCTGAGTAAGTGTCTCAGAATGATGTTGGAAAGAGTACTGCTGTTTATGCATCTTTCCTGTATTTAAAACTTGCTTAATTTTTATGCAAGTGTACAAATTAACACCACAAGTATTCTGTTAAGATTTTACACTGGCTAATTCAATCAGTTTTTTTCAAGTGGCTTGGTAGGTTTCTCCACTCCCTCATTCTTGTGTTGTATAGTGACAGGAATTGCTGTTTTTCCCTGGTAGTGTTATGTAAAAGGGCTTGATGAGAGTTGCTATAAAACTGATCAAGAGTTTTTGGTATTCTGTGTGAAGAGTTAGAATAATAGTAAGTAACATAAAAATAGTTGCTTTTTTTTCCTAGAGTAATTGCTACAATTTTTCAAAATGTTTCTCCTTGTTAAACTCTTCTGGGTAGGTGTGCATGGTTTAAATGGAAACAAAATTCAAATATGTATTCTGGAGCCTTTGGCTTTGATCTGTAGGTCAGGTAGTCTTAGTGCAGGTGCTTTTAAATTTTTATCACCATAACTGATCTGGAGTGTCTGATAATCTCTTTGTATGGGTGAAAACAGTTTGTGATAGACTGGGAAAGGTTTTCTGAAGATGGTTTGATTGAGTCATTCATAAATGCACAGTGATTCTGTTACAGTCCAAAACAGGTTCTTGACCTTGTGTGTATGATCAGTGGATGTTGTCTTTGGTTTTTAGTAGCTATACATGTGGAAAAATAACTCTTGAGAAGAAGTGACCTCGCATTTCTCATTCTGAGCCAGTTTTTGTGGAAAAAAAGAGTAGGGAATACTGTAGCAGAAAACTGTAGCATGGCCTAGCATGCTTTTTATTATATGATTGTTTTTCTGAAGTTCAGTTAAAGCCAGTAGAAATTTGAATCACTAATGGCTCTTTTGTGAAGGTGCAGGTACTGGTATATCAGCAGAAGTAAATACTGGTAGATGATTTAACAAAAGAACTTCCACTAAACATTTTTAACATATGCATTTTAGGGAAGGGGAAAAGTGCATTTAATAGCTGAGTACAGCAAGGAGGACAAAGCTGTAATAAACATTTACATCATTGGGATGGTGCTTGCTGTGAAGTTGCCTAGATTCTTTAATTAGTTGTGCATAAAATTAGCATTTGAGGGCTGAAACTGTCTTGCTGTAGTTTAAATAAAGCATAATAGTATGCAAAATATACGCAGATAACTTGCTTTGTTTATGGTTATAGATGAGGTGCATTTGTGGAAATGCCAATTTTTGGTTTAATACTAATGAGAATAAACATCAATGAAGACAATAATAATTTAAATTATAGATGTGAATTATATAAAGCTGGCCTAGCTTATATCATCAAAAATTCATAACATTCATTTCTTATACTACGTGTGGTCTGAGTATAGGCTGTGTGTGTCTGTTTCTTTTTTTTTTAAATGGATTAATCTTTGTTGAAAAATATTTTCTTTTTACTTTCACCCTACTTTTGTTTTTAAAATGTTGGTAGCATTTGAATGGACCTATTTTTTGATATTATATACGTGGTTGTAACTTTCATGCGTAGCTCTAGAATTGTTTTTCTGTTGCACTCATTTCGGTGTTAGTCTTGCTCCTCTGACACTGCTGATTTGTGCATTCAATCATGGTGTATGCACTATATGGTGCAAAAATCCCTCAGAGAAAGGTTGTCAGTATGCACTAGAATTGATTACCAGTAAATGTATAGGTAATTTATTAAGTGTATCTTCCTTCCCCTCCCTGAAGTAAGCTGAGAAAAAAATTATCCTCTTTTAGCCTCTGTCTACCATAAAATTTTATCTTTTATTTACTATGAAAGTTGTGGAATTGATATGCTGGTATCATTATGGAGGAGGAGTTTTCATCAGTTCCAAAAAGCCTCCAAAGGCCCTTCTGCCTCCCATCTTTTCTTCCTTCATCCCTCTCAAATGTTTCATTGTTCCGTGTTTTGAAATGGCTTCAGGAAATGAGTCTACAGTCTGTATAAACTGGTGTGTATTTCCCAGATTTCCTCTTTAAATAGTGTTGATTTTTGAACAATTGTAAAATATTGAACTGCTTGTAGGTTAATTGAAAAAAAAAAAAAAACAAACCCAGAAATAATTCTTGTGGCATTTGCATTGAAGTTGAGTGGGCAAGGAGTGAGCCATTTGTGGTTCAGGGAAGCTTTCTGAATCCAGGTCATCGAGGCTGGGAAGTTAATGAACTAATGGATTTTTTTCACTTGGAGAGATGATACCCCTGAGGAGACTCAGTGCCTTCCACAGAAAATACGGATGTGCTGAACAGCATTGCTCTTTCCCCTGGCAGCTCTTAACTGGGAGTGAGGCACGCAGCGTCTCTGTTATGCTTTAAAGTCATTATAATGGTAATATTATACAGGTCATTAATGTAAAAGATTTGCCGAGCCCCCCATGGTTTTGCCTCTTATTAAATTAATGCTATTTATTTCTACTTTGTAGTGTTAGGATGATGGTCTTAAACCTAATAGTTTTATGGTCACATAGTGAATCAAATTTTTAAACCATTTTGACTTCAGTTTAAAAAAAAAAAGAAGAAATTTAGTTAGGAGTGATGGGAGTAGCAGGCTGGGGTGTAACAGGCTGCTTCTGTGGACAGTGGCCTGATATCTGTAATGGCAGTTTCAACCAACTGCATGTTACCTGGAAAATTGCACCTGGGTTTTAAAAGCAGATGAAGAGAGTTGGAGACCTAAATGCCACTGAAATTTGAGAGTTCCAGCGGCTTTTTGTCTTTGACAGCACACCTTGTAGGTTGTAGGTAGGTAACAGTTTCCCGTTTTGCTCTTGCTTCTTCAGTAAATTGGAAGTAATTCCAGTGGAGAGGAATAATCTACCTTGGCCAGTTACCCCCAGTAAGCTGCTCTGGGGAAATTTGCAGTCAAATTTACTTTGTGATAGTTTGCTTGTAGTCACAGTCCTCAGGCTGAAAAGCACGTCCTTGGCTATTCTAAGATTTTTATTGCAGAGAGGAATACTAAATGACTTGAATGAAGTTTTAGGATCTGGCCCTTCATTATAAATGGCGAATGGTATGACCAGTAAGTTATAAAATTTTGTGCCACTGTTTCCACTGTCTGTCATTTTGCCTTTGACAAGAGCCTGTTTGACAGCTACGGACACACAGCTGAGCTCTTGAAGTGCAGGACTACCTGTTTCTCCCTGCTCCTTCTAGACCTTCAGGATCCTGCTGACAGATGAGAGAGATGATTCAATCCCAGAAATTCAGCTCCTCTTCATGCCATTTCTGCTGTTCTAATTAGGTTCAAATATTTTCTTTTAACACCAACTTTCTTGAGGATAGAAACGTTAAATCTACTGTATTTCTTTCAGGAACTTATTCCTGCTGTTATACAAGCCTTTCAGAATTTGTTTCCATAACTTTAATTTGGGGAAGTTTGTTTTAGGCCTGCTACTTCTGAAGTGAGTCAAGAGGACTCTGAAATTCTCTTTAGTCTTCAAAGTGTTCGTACTCATTTTCATTCTTTTGGGCAGGAGAGAGGAAGTAGGCAGGTTTTTGGTGTCAAAGGTTTGTATTTATTCCTCTGTTTCATTCAGAATGGATTTTTTTTTTTTTTGAGTTGAGCAATCCCGACCTGATATGCTGCTGCTTTTTCTTGTGAATGTTATTTGCATCTTAAACAATCAGTAATGGAATAATCCAAAAACTTATTTCATGTCTGAAAATGCTCCTGTTAACTTGCAAAGTTAAACGTCAAAGATCAGAGTTTTGAAGTGTAAGCTTAGATCTAGACCAGCTCTAACAGTTTCCAAATTAGTAGGAGAAGTTTCAGAAGTATAGATTGTTCTTCCTAACTATTGTTAAGTTGAAGTGGTCTTAGGAAATAAGTAGTTGCATTATAGGTGTTTTATAACCCTCCTCCATTTTCAGGCACTATAGTAATGAGTGGTGTAGAAATATCACTGAATGTTTTTAAAAGAACCTTGGTTAATAATACAGGTGATGCTGTTGTTTTGGCTGTATAAGCACTTCCATTCTATAGTGGTGGCAACTGTCTCTTGCACTAGACCTTCCTATGTTTAGCCCCTTAGCAGTTCAGTTCTTCTAGAAGCTTGAACAAAACCAGTTAAGTGTTATCTTTTAAATATAACTTGTATAAAACAAGTTTTATAACCTGATGGCAGGTGGGCAGAAGCTTGCACTGTGGCAGGGGAAGGTTTACTCATTTACAGATAATGCCTTTTGGTATTTGAAAAGGCATTGATACTTGTCTGCAGATGTTGGGGGAGGAGGTAACTTGAATTTCTGTATCTTTAATTAAATACTATTCTGCTATCCTCTTTGGGCAAAGCATGTTATTCTAGGATAAAGTCCCTAGTGTAATTAGTAGCCTCTTTGAAGGTTTATGTTGAAAAGAAGTTAATTTTGGTCTGTTTCCTTTGTTTTTTCCCCGGGATCTAACCCTGCTGGAGGACACTGTCCTTCAGTCCTTGCTGACTAAAACATATGTGTATTTCAAGGGGCTTGGGTCTTGTAGAAAATAAATGTAAGACAGATGAGTGTAAACAAAAAAAAAGATGGAGTTAAACCTTGTATAGGTGAGCTTAAATACAGTATTTGCTGACTTTGATTATCCTGTGTTGTTACTTAACTTACTGGTGGAGATTTTATACAGAGCCTTAAAGACTGGTCTACATGAATCATATACACCAGTAAGTGAATGAAAAATGAGGCTGATGACTTATTCATTTGTCATTGATGCACTCAGACAAGTAATATTCTGCTTTTATCTGTGTTAATGAAAGTTATTGTTTTATCTGTATTAATGAGTGGCTGTTTGAAGGTGCATTTTGTAAGTTGTGCATCATAAATTGCAAATTGAACTCATCAGTTGATTTTTAGACAGTATAACGTAGTTTGTGGACTACCCTTAACAGACCCGCAGAGGAAAAAAAAAGTATAGAGAAGTCTTGTGCACAGACTTAAATGTGTAGTGCAAGAGTCTGTATTTTTAATAGAAAAATGGAAAGAATTGGCAAACCAGAGAATCTCAATGGTATTAGAGAGTTGTGAATACATGTGAATTTTGTTTTGAATGAAATAAGTACTACATGCTACTCTTCTGTTATTTACCCCTGACTAAATATGTTGTCTTTTACAATTGGGATATGCTGTGAAACTGTTTTATGAAAGACTGACCTTAGTCTTTGTGTATGTGATGCATTCTTACAGTTTCTCATTAGTAGTTACAAATACTTAGTACGAGTTACTGTTGGGAAAGTGTGAAGGTCTGTAAATGGAAAGGTATGTATGGTCACAGAATCAGCACTGGGTAATTTTGTGTTTCAGTTTATATTTAGTTGTCTGCTTCTCCAGATTGTCTCCACGGGTTTTGCATTTTTTAAAGAAATGAAACAAAACATTTTACATTATCTCTTGCCTTGTAACTGATGGCTGCTCAGATTTACATAGTTCATAGTAACAGTTCAGATGAAACAGGTGTTTGGGAGGAGTTGTTTTTCTGATTTTTTTTTTTTTTTTGCCTTTTCCTTGAGGTTATTGTGTTCCAGAGATTTGCAAGACTGTAGATGAGTAAGGGCATTTGGGAAAAATGAAGAAATTGTGTTAAAGTTTAAATCTAGAATAACTGAGGTATATTGGCAGTTCAGGATTAGTCTCATTCTTCTGAATTGGTTCGTAAATATGAAAGAGAAATGAGTCTGTGATCTATCTTTAAATTTGTTCAGTCTCCTAAACATGTCAAAATTGTTGCTGCAGTATGACATTTTCTGTTAAAGACTTGTTTTAAACTTTTCATATAGAGTGTTAAATTGCTACTGTGTGGTGAAGCTCCTGTCAGGTCTACCTATAATGCAGATAAATGCTACCTTTCGAGAGGAGGAGCAAATCTTTTTTTCCTGGGCTTTAGGTTTATTAGAAAAGGATTTCTCGGAGGATACTGCAGTTTGCTGTAAAGCTTATCAAAACTAATTAACCAAACCCCTTCCCCTGCAAGCCCCCACCACAAAGCACCTATTTTGTGATGAGACCAGCAGTCCTCTGAGACTTGGAGATAGCTGTCAATCACTGCACAGGAGGTACAACTCCATGTTTTAAGGAACAATAACTCTTTAATCTACTTACCTCCTTCACTCCATGCTGGCAGAATAGCTTTTCATTGCTGCAGAACCCACTTAAGTGCAGTGGAAAAGGAAGGGATTTTGCCTAAAATCCTGCAGCTCTTGGTGTTTTAATTGGCAAAGAGTATTCCCTTTTCTTACTTAGTTGTACGTTCTGCTTGCTTCTGCTGAGTAAAGCCTGACGCAGCTGCGAAGGAGAGGTTGGATATTGTGATTCCTGCATTTCTACTACTGACTATAGTTCATTTTTCTCTTGGTCTTTATGGGATTACTATCAGCACTGGTTATCCAGTTCATCTTCTGAGCCTGGAATGGAGCATGGTGCAAGCCATGAATATTCCTTGCAGGAGGAATTTGGAGATATTTAATATAGAGGTTGCCCACCCAAACAAGGGTAAGGCTTGAATGTCAAGGGATGGATGAAGAACAAAATACAGATAGTAGAAATTATGTCAGTATTTAATGTTGTAAATGATAACTGGCAGATGCCATAGGCAAACTATAGGCATAGATTCCCCACCGCCACACATGCCCTCTGAGGGAGTATAATAGTGTAGTAAGCATTTCCTGACACTCCTGGGAGATGTGGATAATACCGGATCGTAATCTCCAGTTGTTGTAGGTCACCTAGGAGCAGAAGCCTAGTTATTAGGACCAGTTGTGGTAGAACATTGCTATGACTTCCCTGCGACCCTTTCAGCAGATGGCCAAAGTGGAGTAGTAGCCCAGATGCAGGAGAACAGCAGTAGCTGAGGGTACCCCTGCATTTCTTCATGCTCCTTTTAGCTTCCAGTCATGTTTACTGGTGTGTGACAGCCTAATCAGATAACACTATTGAGGAACTTTGTGTCTGAGGTTTGGGTTTTTTTTTTGTTGGGTGGTTTGGTTTTTTTTTTTTCCACATTAGTTGTTTTCACTCATGAACATGTGTGTTAATGCAGTTGTCCACTTCTTCACATACTGATGTTTCTTAGGCAATAAGATGTAGCCAGTGTGTCCTCTTCCAGATACACTTATTGCTACTCGGTGATGAAAACTTCAAAATTCAGAGAAGTGTGAATATTGAGCTCTCCATTTGTCACGAACAGAAGAACATTTTATCTGCTCTGTAGTTGAAGAATATGTACTTCCATATTTTAATATGCCATTTTTCAGGGATATTCTTGGAGCAAACACTAGACAATATATATCTATCATTGTAAATTCTTGTTTTATAAACCCTTCCAATACTGTTAATTTAAAAAAACTCAAGTAGTGATTAGGTTCTGAGGCAGGAAATGTGCCGTTATTGCCCTTTTCTGCATAACCTCGGCCAAGCTTCATCCAGAATGAAGGATCCAGGCTAAGAATGCTGAGTTGTTGTGTAACAGAATATTTAATACCGTCTTGATGAATGCCCTGTCTTGAAATGGAAGTGAAGACTGTTAGTTATTACAGCCTCCCATGCCTCTTGGACTGTGGGTCAGGACCCCTGTGGTGGCAGTTTTAGATGGCAGCAGTCAGCCCCTGCTCATTTTGTCTGCTGAGGGGTAGGAAATGGGGGAGTGAGAACAGGCTGCAATTGCTATGTGCAAATGTTTACTCCCAGTGCTGCCAACTGACTTTAATTGTCTGTATCCACTCACTTCCTTCAAGGTAGAGAGCCTAAACACGTGCATTCTGTAATTCCCATCGGTTCTCACTCCCATGCACTGAAGTATTAGACGTCATTAGAGGATGCAATGGAAAGGAATGAGGCAGGTGATGGCTGCATTTTTTTGAAAATCTTAAGAAACATTGCTCTGCAGTAATTGTTTCCAGATTGATCTCTTTTATCTGGTAGTGCATAGAATCGTGACAAACACTTGGTTGAAAGATTGAGTAGTAATGTTTGCAACTTAAAGTAAAAATGTCCTGCAAATGTGTTTACAGTCTGTTAAAACTTCTGAGAATTAACGATGGGCTGTTTGGTCTGAGATCTTTGTGAGAACTTCATACAACTTGTCTAGAAATTTCTTCTGCAAGAAGGATGAGAAGCTGTGTCTAGTCACCAGTTTTATGAGTACTAGTTCATGTGCCTCCTGTTTCTGCTGATTGGTAAACCTCTGGATACTTCTACTGCGATTCTGTAGAACATGTATTAAGTCTTCCTCACCAGAAAGAAGACTAAAGCAGCTATTTCCAGTAAAAGTAAGCTGGTGTAAACCATCAAGAACTCAGCAGTTTCTTAACAGTTTACTCCTGTAACTGTCTTTCCCTACCATTCACAGCACTTTAAACATGATTGTGTAAGTCAAAGGAGCAAGTTCTGTAGTGTTAAAGGTGAAATGACCAACTGTCAAGAATATGGAATGAAGTTGTGTTTGAAGGGAGCAGTGTTGTAAAAGCTAAACTAAATTTAATAGAGTGGAAATTACACCAGAAAGCATTTATTTTGATACAGACTAATCTGGATTTCTGGCAATAGAGCTGGTTGATGTTCTGTGTGAGTCTGGGAGTTTTAGTGTTGTTCTTTGACTATACTTGGTATAAGCTAGGAAACAAATACCTGGTTGCAGTGACGACCACAGGCATTTTGTTGCTCACCTTTGTTATCCTGCAATGCATTTGAGTTGGAAGACTGGTAATGGCAGTTTTAACAGGTCACATGCACTCAGGAGCCCTGGTTTTATGGGTTCCTCAGTGTACAGCTGTAAGGTGTGTCACCAAATCACAGAATGCTTGAGGTTCAAAGACACCTCTGGAGGTCATCCCTGCTTAAGCAAGGTCACCGAGAGCCAGTTGCTCAGGGCCATATCCAGATGGCTTTTGAGTATCTCCAAGGACGGAAACCCCACAATCTCTCTGGGCAACCCATGCTAGCGCTTGGTGGAAAAAAAATTTTTTTTTGTTATGTTCAGAGGGAATTTCCTGGGCTTCAGTTTGTGCCTGTTGCCACTGGTTCTGTCACTGGGCACCACTGAAAGGAACCTGACTCCCTCTTCTGTACGCCCTCCCTATAGTTATTTATATAAATTGATTTGATCCCTCCAAGGCTTCCCTAAGCTAAACAGACCTGACTGAGCCTTTCCTCATATGAGAGGTGCTCCTGACAGTTATCTTACTGGCTCTTTGCTGGACTGTCTTCAGGATGTCTGTGTCTCTGTTGTATTGGGGAACCCAGAGCTGGACACAGTACTTCATGTGTGTCTCACCAGCGCCGAGTAGAGCCCTCAACCTGCTGACAACATGCCTCCAAATGCAGCCCAGGATACCATTAACCTTCTTTGCCTCAAGGGCCCATTGGCTTGTGGTCAATTTTTCTGTCCACCCAGAGCTCTGGGTTCTTTCTGCCAAGCCACTTTTCAGCCAGTTGGCCCCAGCATGTGTTAATGCATGGGGCTGTTCCTCCCCAGGGACAGGACATTGCACTTCCCTTTGAACTCTGTGACTAGAAGGGAGATGATGATAATATTTTGTATGAAGTTACATGCTAATACCCAAAGTACTGGGGTTTAGCTGTTTGCCCCTTTTTATATAAGGAATGCTGTTAAAGTTATTCAAAAGAGGTGAGGTCTGTAGTGTTAGCTTCTAGGAGGAAGACACTGAGAAGTATATTCAGGACTGTTACTAGCTTTACCTGCTGGTGGTGTGCTCTTCAGGTGATAATGGCAATAAATTGCTGACAGAGATTGCTTAGTCGGTCTTGGAGATTTTAATAGGATAGACAAACATTGTTGAAGAAGAGCCTGCATGTATCTGATCCTGCACTGGGACAGTACTGTGGAATAAAGGACCTTTTGAGTCCTTTGTAGGTTTTTTTGGTTTGTTTTGTTTTTTTGTGGGTTTTTTGGGGTTTTTTTTTTGTGAAATAATTGCGCTTTTATGTACGCTGATATTTTACTCTAATTTTCTCAAGATGTACTTCTACACTTTGAGTTCAGACATTTGTGTTCAAGTTACATCTTTGAATCATTAGCATTTGGGCAGCGGTTTGTGGAAGTTTTCCAACTAGAGGCTTCTTATAAACAGTTGTCTCTCCTGCCAATAACAGACTTGATCTCTCTCCCATTCCCCAAGAAAGGTAATGTTCCGATAAACTGGAGTACACTAATGCATTTCCTCTCCTTGGACACTGGCTTCTTACTATCTTGGTGAATCATGGTGTAAATGCTGAAAGTAGTGGGATTTTGCTTCTGAAAGCTTTTCTGAACATGGGAGGGGTTTTGGTGTTTTGTTTTTTTTTCAAAGCACCAGCAGAAGCAGTAATCTAGTTTCTGCTTAAATCTGCAAGGCAATTGTATTACAGCTGTGGCCTTCACTTCTAAAATATAACAATTAGAAGAAATCTGGGAATGAGCATGGAAAAACACTTGGGCTCTGATCCTGTATGCGTATTTGTGGAATTGGATCACTTACAGGCTTTGTTGATAGGGGTCTGTAGAGTTGCATACATCTTCACTGTTGGGTCAGGCTGGGGGATTAGGATCACAGTTCTCTAACAGTGTTTTTAGAGATGCTTTTGTACAGAATTCTGAAGGACGCAAAAATGTTCTAGTAGCACCACAAAATTATTTATTGCTTAGCTTTTTTTTTTTTTTAAAAATGTGTGCAAGCCTGTTTTATAGAAGGGGGATGAAAAGAGATGAACCTGTGAGTTAATCCACGGCTAGATTTAGTCATTGGAATTCTTACATAACTTTGAGGATAATGAGACAGGAAGACCTCTTCTGTTCAAAAGCTAAACAGCTTTTCAGCAGTGGAGAGGAAATAATAAATTTTTGCTAAAGCTTTACTGCAGTGACTTACTGTCCGATATAGTGGAGTAGTTTAAAGTATTAGGAGTCTGCTTTGTTATAAAACAGTGCTGCAAACAAGCTAGCTATGCTAGATATTTTTTTTGAAAGACAGTGCTCTTCTAATTTGATATCCTAGAACTTTAGCAAATGGTTCTCACAAGAGCTCATAGATATTAATCTGAAGTAAGTCAGTAGCAAAATAGGAAACTGCATTGAGAAGCAGTCCTTCATGCTTAATCTTAAAAAGTAGTAAGATAAGTTCATAATACTGTTTCAAATATTTCTGTATATTTGTCCCATGTAGATGTGTACTCCTTAAAATTACCTTTTCTGAATCTTTTTTTATGCTTCCAGAGCAGCTCGTGGTGTGTTTAGTAGCAGTAATCTCTGTGTTCATGTCTATTTAGTGAGTTTGGAGCGAACAATGTTGTAATCATTCCTTGATCTTGTATAGTGTTTGGATTAAAAGTAGAAGAATTTAACAGTTCACTTAGCTTTTTCTTGAACAAATCCAAATTATTAGATGTACTGCTTATCTGTAACATACAGAAATGTTTACCAGCTGACCATCCCAGCGACAGCAGTGCTGTAATACCTCTTTAGGCTAGTGGCTGGTGATTTGCCCACTTCAAAGAGATTGTACTTTTTAAAAAATACAGCGAGCAATTAAATTGCAGTTGAGATAAAAAAGTTTGTCATGTTGACTGGGTGATTTTTTGATTAACCAAGGGAGAAAATGGCATTGGGGATTGTTGGTTTGAGTCTAAGCTTTGTTTGAAAACAAAACCTCTTTTAAAAAAAAAAACAAAAAAAACCCCAAAAAACAAAACTGAAAAGCTTTTACTTGGATTGCTGTCTGTAATTCTAAATGGTTGCCTTCATTATCAGTACTTGTAAAACTGCTTGTTCAGGAAGGCTTTAGAAAATCATTTCCCTGAAGAGGCACCAATGTAGCAAATGCAAATTAAAAAGAAAATAACTGACCTTTCGGTATGATACATAGCAGAATAAGCAAAAAGCAGGGGGACACAGCATTCCACCATTTTGCTGTTACTTTGAGGTTTTGGGAGATAAAGAGCTAAGAATTTTTGGATGAGTTTGTGTTTCTTTGGTTTTAGATTGATAATAGCATACCTCTTAAGTTTTTGTATACATACAGATTAGTAAACTAGTGGATCTGGTGTCAGGAGAGTGGAAAAAGTAGCGATAAGATTATTTTTATCATTAAAATGTATGTATTACATTTAACCAAAAATTTGAAAGACGAGGATGGAGGAGTATGTGTCCTGTTTTGATTTTGATCAGCAGCCTATTCCCTCCCAAGGCAGTGAATGGCTTGTCCTTATTATGAGCTGTACTTTTATTTATGCTTTGATTGCTGCTGAATCTACAAATACTTTCTCCACAATAACTATGGGAACAGTGGCTTCTTTCCTCTCTTCAGCCTTTTTCTTCTCAAGTGAAATGATAGATCAGTTCCTTTTTCTATAAACTAAACCAAGCTTAACTTTAAACATTGCATTTTCAATTTGGTACAATTAAAAAGTGGTGTGAAACTTGGCTAAATGACAAACTTTAAGCAATACTTACATCTGATACTTTGTTGCCATACTTATTTGTCATCCTAGACACTACTTTATCTACAAAGCATCGTATTTTGAAGTACCTTTGCATGGTAAAGAGCAATTGCAAACTGATTTACACTAAGCACTAGATCGTAAAGGACAAAACTTGGCTTGCTGTTATATTGAGACTATTTCTTACAAGAGTTTCTCTCGTTCTCTGAATTTTTCTCTATTGCTGTAGTTTTTATTTGGTGTATTTCTGAAGTAAATAGTGTCTGAGTAACAGATCAAGCAGATGTGTATTCCGCTTCATGCTTGACACATATCCTTAGCAAGTTATTTATCCATGTGTGGGTAATGGAAATATGTTCAATACATAGGTTAATTTTGGACATTTGGACTTTTCAAAAAACACCTGTAAGTATTTAAATTGTAGGCACAATATTGTTGGCACGTACTTTGGCCATTAGTACGTTGCTGTAAATAGAGACTACCTATTTAGCTCAAGCAGATGACTAAGTAAGTTTAACTGTGTCAGACATTATTATCTTTTGTTGTACAAGTTGATTTGGCGTCTGGTTAAGCAAATCAGTGTTGCAGTACTATTTATGCGGTGCCAAATAGCATGTTAGTATGGGAGGAAAGTTACCTGACTATTGTTGTTAACATTGTGGAGGTACAGAATCATAAAATAGTTTGGGTTGGAAGGGATCTTTAAGGTTCATCTAGTCCAACCCCCTGCAATGAGCAGGGACATCTTCAACTAGATCAGGTTGCTTAGAGCCCTGTCCAACCTGACCTTGAACGTTTTCAGGACGGGGCATCTGCCATCTCCCTGGGCGACCTGTGCTAGTGTTTCATCACCCTTATTTAAAAAAAAAAAATCTTCCTTATATCTAGTTTAAATCTACCCTCTGAGTTTAAAGCCATTACCCCTTGTCCTGTTGCAACAGGTTCTGCTAAAAAGTTTAACCTCATCTTTCCTGTAGGCTCCTAAATACTGAAACGCCACAATAAGGTCTCCCCAGAACCTTCTCTTCTGCAGTCTTGAATTACCCCAACTCTCTGTGTGTCCTTATAGGAGAGGAGTAGGGAATCATGTCCACGATTACCTGCCTTCCCCCCTGCACAAGCTCAGGAGTTGGTTTCTGTGGATTTGCAGCTCTGAAGGGGAAAAGCATTAATCTTTTACAAATTATAATGTAACTATTTCTTAAAATCCCTACTAGTTTCATAAATCCTGTTTTTCTTTTGATAAAGTTTGAGAAACCTTGCAAAATGCAATCAACAACATATGACATAAGCAATTACTGCCTCTGGAGTTACAACTAAAGGTAGTGATCTTTCTGGATTCTAAACAATAATGTATTGTTTTATTTTTACAGATGACTATGGATGAGAAATATGTGAACAGCATTTGGGATCTTCTGAAAAATGCAATCCAAGAGATCCAGCGTAAGAACAATAGTGGCCTCAGTTTTGAGGAGCTGTATAGGAATGCATATACAATGGTGTTGCATAAACATGGAGAAAAACTCTACACTGGACTAAGAGAAGTGGTCACTGAGCATCTAATAAACAAGGTCTGTAATTTTATGAATTAAAGTTGAAGTGTCTTAGATGAAAGACTACTGAATAGTTACTTAAATGACCAAAAAAAAATTACTATGTTGTCTCGTGTTGAAACTGCTACCCTCAAAAATGGTAACTTAGAACTAACATCAACCTTAAATGACTTCATATTACAGATAGTGTTTGTTGTAAGTTACTAATGCAGGGCAGACCATAGGAAGTATTTAAAAGTGTATAACAGGAAGCAAGTTTAGCTGAAGCATAACTGTTGAGAGCTGGAAGTTTTTTAAAGAGAGGTTTGTGGTCTTCTGGTGGCATTTTGTGACTTTCTCAGAACAAATTTTGGTTTGCTTTCCAGTCAGTTTTTTTTATCTGTGGAACAAAATAAATACCAGTGTAAGAACCTGTTTGTTCATCTGGCCTAATGAACTAATTCACAAGTTAATGAGAGAGTTGTGCTAGGATTATGCTATTTAAAGAGGCAGTAGGCAACGTACAAAAACATCAGCTCAGCAGCCACAAAAGTCCTGAGAAGTCTGCATTCTGTCATTTCACCCTTTTCAAAACCATGTAATTCAGTCAAATTGACATGCAGAACTTCTTTTTTTCTGAAGATGTATCATCTGAGAGAAGGGCTTTCCACTTCTTGTGTTGAACCATGGCACCATCTTCTCAGTCTCTGTGAGGAAAGTTTAGGGCTGATTAGTAAATATGTCGTTGAAAAAGGACTTCAAACTCCCTTTTTATGATTCCAGATAATATGCAGTGGTAACAGGATCCAAGTCTAAATGCTCTTTATGGTAATATCCATAGCTCCTAACTTAGAGAAGAGATGGATGTCAACTTCGATCCTATATAATGCCTGTCGATCCAGATGGACTCTCAGACTTTTGTTCTGTTTTTATAACATTTGAAAAGGAAAGTCATACACCATCATGTGTCTTGAATGGGTACTTCTGGCTGAATTGCAGAGAGTAGATGGGAGGTTTATGTCTAAATAATGCATAATGGTTAGGAGCTTTTTGTGCATTCTAACTGGAGTTACTGCTGTGGCAGAGAAGTGTGTTATTTCATTTCTAAGATCTTAGTTTTCAAAGGTGCAGTCCAGACAAGTATAGTGTACAACTGCTTTGGATATGGGGCTTTTTTGCATAAGAGGAAACAACCTGTATGAAGTGGCTAAATAATTTATTGCTCTATTCTATAATTGTAGCACATCTGTGACTCTCAACCACTTCTGTTATCATAATCTGTACACTCATAATCTGTACTAGTCATATAAAATGTGGCAAATAGCTGAGGATTTTTGTGCCTTGTTCTTGTATATTCCAATATTTACAGTCTATATTTAATAATAATCATGACACTAAACTCTTACACTTCCTAGGCTTTAGTTTATCCTGGTCTAATTTGAGGAAAGCTTCTTATCTTTGTTCCTAGCTATTCCACATATTAAAAATTACCCCTATGCAAAATTAATTATTCTGAAGGGCTGATTGTGGCAAACTGTCAAAAGAGCAGAATATCATGTGAGTTTGTACTGTCACTGTACTGGTTAAGATGGTTGTACAGATATCAGTGTAGAGAAATGCCTTTCTGATACTTAATACTATTGTATCTGATGCTTAAAAAAAAAATCTTCTACGACAAGCTAATATGCTGATCTTTAACGTGATTAATCAAATAATATCTATTTGTGTGGGTAATATAAAAGTAGATGACCAGAAGTTTTTTGAATAAAAAGGCTGATTTCTGAATTTTAATAGTTGTAAATGCTGTAAAGTTAAAAAGGCTAAATTATTCTGATGTCTGATGATGCCCTCCTATAAACCAAATAATCACAGAAAAAGATTAAAAACTGAAAGTGTGTCTTCTGTCAAAAAGTTCTGAACAATAAAGAAAACTGCTGTAGGCTCAAATCTACTCATCCTTTTTGGTGGTTTGCTTAAGGATGTTACATTGAGGCAGCTACAGATGGAAAAAAATAGTGCATTGTTTGTTAAGAATAGGATCAGTTCTATAATGGAATCTTATGATTGTGCCATTAGTGCTTGTTGTTAGATAAACAAAAACTTCTTTTTATCTAACCTCATGCTTTATCAAACAAGTTTTAGAGGAATCTTGTATTTTCAGAGTCTCTTTCTAAGAGCAGTTCTCTGTTAAATGTTAAGTAGCTAATTAATGATGAATGTTCTCATCACAAGTCTTTGTAAATTTCTATTCAGAGAATCAATGGTGGATATTAGAGTTTAGAAGACTGGGATTTTGCCAGCTGAAATGTTGTTCATGTAATGTGTTGACTTTTATGAAAATGTGCAGAAATGACTATATTTTAGGAAAGGACTATGCTCAGTTCAGGGAGTGCTTCTGAGGAGCCAAACCCAAATTTCTAATTGCTAGAATCCTTGAAACAGAATTGCTATTTGCTGTCACATCTGCTAGTTATCGTTCTACAAAAAGCTTACATTCCTGTAGTATTCCAGTCATGCTGGTTAAGAATAGATAAAGAGACAAGGTAGAGGCAATGTTCAGATGTTTCTACACATAGGTTGGGTTTTTTAATTGCTAGATGAAAGTTATGCTTACTCAGCATTTTTATTAGAAAGAAAACAAACACTTTAAAGAAGAAAATTATTTAACTTCCCAACATTAAATATGTAATGCCGTGTACTGTCTTTTACAGCTTGTTTATAAATGCCTGTAAATAAAATATGTGCAAACACGATCAATACAAGATGCAAGCACACAAGCAAGTTACTATAAAATATGCTTGGTTTTGAACTTGCAGACCCAAATGGCTTGTAGTTACAGTCACTAGGTTCTGGCTGCTTGCTGAAGGCAAAAGTAAGCCAGGTGCCTTACTCTGCATCATTGACAGAAGTCAGCTGGCTTGACCTACCTTGTTTTTACAACAGGGCTAGGACGTGCTAAAACTTGTCTTTGCCTCTGTATTGACATGATTATTAAAGTGTAGTATGTGTAGAACTGAATTTAAAAGCACTCTTGAATGAAAAGTACTGAAACCTTTCATCTTAATTCAAGCATTTAATTCTTGTGCATCTGGTATTTCTTTTTTTCTTTTTTTCCCACTCTTGTCCTTCAGTAAACTTGTAGCTTGATGTGGACACTCTTCCTTCACACTTCTTGAGTCTAGTCTCTTACTTCTTCACACAAATGTTAAAGTGTTTTTAAAAAACAAACACAAGAAGTGTAGTTTGCAGCTCTCTAAACAATTTGATGATAAGCAACATTGTTTGCGTTAGAATAAAAAAAATCTTGAAGTTAAAAAGTTTGCAGGGTAATGTTTTCAAAGTTCCCTTCATTTTTATGAATGCTTCATAGTCTAGTGAAATCTAATCTCATGATGTGCAACATATCATATACATTCTGTGAATTGTGTGTGTGAAAAGGAATTGATTGATTTGTTGGCCAAGCCCAGTACAGTTTTATTGTTTTTTCTGTGCAGTGTATGTCAGAGATCAATGCATACAAGTTCTTAAAAGGAGGGTGGCAGGAGGATGGGGCTGGTCTTTTCTCAGTGGTGCCCAGTGACGGGACAAGAGGAAATGGACACAAACTTAAGTATAAGAAGTTCCACCTAAACGTGAGGAGGAACTTCTTTCCTGTGAGAGTGGTAGAGCACTGGCTCACTGGCTGCCCAGAGAGGTGGTGGAGTCTCCTTCTCTGGAGACATTCAAAACCCACCTGGACAAGTTCCTGAGCAACATGCTCTAGATAGAGCCACTCAGGCGGGGGGGTTGGACTAGATGATCTCCAGAGGTCCCTTCCAACCCCATATGATTCTATGATTCAGAAATGTAAAGGACTGGCCAAAACTGAAATGGGCTGAAACATGCTGCTTTAGAGAGATACTGGAGTATTACTGAAAGGAAGAGATGCTTGGGGTATCCTCATGTCCTATAAGATTTCTTGGTCTTGCCAAACATTTCTGTTCCTGTCTGTTGCTGGCATGCTAGAATGCCTTTGACACAGTGGTCTTTGCTGATACAACTGGTGGAGATGGGTAGTAACAGTGCACACTATTTCAGAATGGTAATAAAGGCAAGCCTGCAAGAAAGGCGTTGGTAAGAGGGGCACAGAGCCAGGCGTTGTGGCCCTTGTGGTAAGTGCAGAAGGAATTGTATGAGGTGCTGGTGCAGAAGGAAGGGGGTGAGGAAAGCATGTCTTCTCTGGGGCTTATAAAGGTATGTGTAGGATCCTAGGCAAGCTTTAAAATTTGCTATGGTGGAGTTGCGGAGAGAAGGGGAGAGAGAAGATAGGAAATCTCCTACAGGGAGTTTGAAATTATTTCCATAACATCTGTGAATGAGGGAGGAGTGACATGAGGAGTCATGCAGGAACCAAATTAAGTAGTGACCATTAGGCTGTACTGTAAGCCTGGCTGACAATGTATGAAGTGTTATCTGCCTTTATCATTACTTAGTGATAGTTTAAGATGATCTTGTGCAAGTCTGCAGTTATTTGGAGGGCAAAAGGATGCGAGGGAAGTGCCAGAAAGTAAATGCAATTCGGAATTATCAATATTCTTCAGAAGTCTTTTCTTCCAGCAAAAGGATAGTAGCTACAGGGGTCAGCAGACTTTTCTGGTAAAGTCATAGTTAATCTGTTAACTTAGTTGAAATTCAGGTTTTAGAGTACTATCTTTAAGATTATTTGGACTTTTGTAGAAGACAAAGACACTCTGTAATAAAAGTTCTGAGACCTCGTGGCCTTAGTTCAGAAAGTGCCGTTCTATCTGGCTGCTCCCTACGGAAGGTTCTGACTGTCCTTGCAGTAGTGGAAAATACATAATTGAACTATTCATGCTGTTGTGTCATGCCAGGCACTGTAAGAGAGAAACTGTATTTTTAATGGAGAGTTATTTAAAGGTATTGAAAGCTTATGCCAACAAACTATTCTTAAGAGATTGGCGGGGGAAGGTACTATATTTCCTCAACAGTATAAAATACAGTTGAGCCTGAAGTTATATACAAGATTTCATCCTTGCAAATATAAAATGACCTTATGTAGATTACATAGCTGCCAATTTGTTTTTGAGACTTTATATGGACAGTCCTGTTTAAGCTGGATATGCTTGCCTGTTCACTGCATAACTGCAGAGATTGTCATAGAAATCACTGCAAGCTCAGCTAATTGAAGGAACATTCTGCTGATAAAAATCTTTGAAATTTTCTTAAGGCCTTGGAAGAGAAGCAGCTGTGTCTCTGAAGGGCTTTCTTTTCTATAGAAGAGCGTGGATATCCATGTTCTTTTACTACAAGTCATTTATTGCACCAAAATGGTTTGACTCTGTGCCTTGCTTAAGTGTTTTATGTGTTCTAGTAGTTTTCCTGTAATATTGTTGTATTCATGGCCCATACAAGGAATGTGTTCAATGCTTATTAACTAGACAGCTGTTGTAAGCAATAATTTGGTTGGCTTTTGTAGCAACTATAAGAATAGCTTCCCAAACCTGTCTGCAGCTCAAAATAAACCTAGGAGGATGTCATTGAGCAGCTTCACAGAGAGACTTTGCGTAGTTTTGTTGTACATCACCCATTCCTGGATTTAAAACACATTTCCAGAAAGCTCCATGGCATACTGTGTGGAGCAGAGGTGACACAGGCCTGTGCGTTCCTGTGTCTGCTTGGAAGCAAGTTGTCATTGCTGTCTTGGTGGCAAGCACCTGTTTTTGCTACCAGTGGGTATTTAGTTTGGCACTGGCTGGCCTGGTGGGATTATTCTGTTGGATGTGTCTAATTATAAGTGTACATTGCCTCTGTGTTCTTTAAAAAAAATAATAAATCTTTAGTCCTTGAAATGTTCTGGTATGGCCTCATAGACTTGGGTAAAATTGATCAATCCCTACCTCGGCTAATCATGCTTGGGAACTAATCATGCTTTTGATTTTGCTTTGCTAAACTTTACTAATGAGTGATCTGCAGAAGAACATTTCCGATGTTTTTCTACATTGACTAAAGAAGGGAAAATAACCATGTCATGTTCGTTTCTCTTGTTCTGGGAGACTCTATGTACTCTTTATCAGTATAGCTGGTGAAGTTTTTAATGCATATTTACATCTTAGCTAAAAACAATACAGATTGGATGACAACGGGGAACACCTATGGGAGACCAAAGTGTAAATAATGATTGCTATCAGAAAGAATGAGGAAACTAAGCAGTGCTGTTTGGGTCTTAGAACGGCATGTTGTATTTTCCAAAAGCAAGGAGGAGAGGCCTTACTCAGGTCTGGGGAGTAGGTGTTTGAAGATTTCCAGAAGCTTTGAAATTTGAGCAATACAAGCGTACCTGTATTACCTAGATTCAGTAACAAGGTGAATATTATGAGGACGTTTCCATGGCTTCTCAAGAAGAGACGACTGTGTTCATATAATATGCCATGCTATGTTTCTGGTTTGCTTGTCTAAGTTTATGGAGTGTATGTATAGGAGTGTGGCAGACTGGATTTTTTGTGATGCTTGTTTTGCCTAATAACTTCATAAAACTTAAATGATGACAGTGAAGTCTGTCAGGTGGTTGCATCTGATGTTGGTATAGCTGGTAGCTCGTCATGTGTGGTTTGTTTTCCTGTTTGAATTCTCTATATTCAAATTTACATTATCACACAAATACAAATGCAAATCTATAAATGCAAAAATACATTCTATTTGATTACAACAGTGGGCTGAATGTTATGTCAAAAGTCAATTCGTGTTTTTTTTTAAATCTGGAATAGGTTTTTTACATTCCTTCGGGTTTGTCTTTTACATGAGTTTAAAGCTTGAGCGCTGTAGTATGTGTCTACAGCATGAGAATCAAAATATGAAACTGGATGTTCTGTTTTAATAGCATAGAGTAATAGTCTCAAAAAGAAATAAAACCTGACGGTGGTGGAGAAGTGAATCAAGTAGCAAATACGTTTGTAAAAACAATGATGACTTTCTTTGTTCTCCGAAGTCATCTTGTTGGTAATTATGGACTATTAGTATAAGAGTCTGATCTTTATCAAGTGATTGTTTCCTTTCAGAACTGTTGTTTGCTTTAACTTCATGCTATCTCAGCAGGTCTTTCTAAATGTCATCATGGCCAATTTTCCACCTGTACTTTTTCCTGTTTGTAACATTTACCTGTAATACCCAATATTCAGAAATTACTTATGATAGTAAAGTTAATGTTAATTGAAACGCTATAGCACAGGAAATCAAACCTTTGAGGAGTTGTAAAAAAGTATTTTTAACAATTGAGATTTCAGGTGTTCCTTTGAAACTTAATACCCATGTTTGTTTTGTTGCTCTTGTTTTTAGCCTGATTTTTTCTTACTTGTGTGAACTCTTCTTTTACCACAGAAGTGAAATACGAGGTTGGGATGGTCAGCACCCAGAAAGAGCAAGAACTTGTTCGTGATATTCAAATTCATAGAGGAGCCAGATATTTTTTTTTGAAGCAAAGCTTGTTAGGATTTCAGTGATGCAGGAGAAACTGACGAGTTTATGAAAACATGTTGGGTTTTTTTCTTGCTTCAGGTGCGAGAAGATGTGTTAAACTCCTTGAATAACAACTTTCTACAAACACTAAACCAAGCATGGAATGATCATCAAACAGCGATGGTGATGATTAGAGACATTCTGATGTATATGGTGGGTATTCTGCTTTTTCACACGTTTAATTTGATGCAGTAAATTGTCTTTGGACAAATGTATACAAAGGAGCTGGAAGGGTAAAAAGCAAGGCACGCTTACCAGTCTTCTTCCTAAGACTACTCTGTCCCTTGTTTTGAAGTCCCTGTGTGCATACAAGACTACTATGGATTGACAAATTATAATTGGATTCTTCCTTCAAGTTATCTCATTATCACTTGAAAAATGCATCTGAAAAATGGTTGAATTTTGCAGTTCTTAAAAAAATAACCTGGTTGAACTCATTCTGGCAGGTTATAGATATTACTTGCATGTTATAGTTATTACTTGCATGTTTTAGTTCTCGTAATGGTGGTTTATTACTGTGGAAAGCAGTTTGTATAGACCTTGGGTACAAGATCTTAGGCAGTGTACACAAATGAGATCTTTGGTTGGGTGGTTGTAATTTTAATAGAAAAAAGTATTCATTACCTGATAGCTAACAAAAAAGGCCTATTTTGAAGAGAGAGCGCCTGACATTTTTGTGTATCAAACAAGTTCATTAGCTGAGATTGTTTTATCAGCTGAACTGGACTTAAGAATTTACCTTGTAGCTGCTGGAGATCTCATGCTATGAAATTGAACCTTTTTGTATTAGCTGTGAAGAAATCCTACTTGGTTAATAAGCTACTAAAAGTTATAGAATTTGGAGTAATTATTGTAGCTACATTGCTTATTTTTTATTATTTTTAAATGCATTTACTGGCTTTCATCTTGTGGGGTCTGTGTGGTTTGGTTTTTTGGGGGGGGTTGTGGTTTTTTTTTTTTTGTGGTTGGGTTTTTTTTTTTTGAGTTAGGAAAAGACCACATATCTAAAGATAGAGGGGCTGGATAAAATGCCTTCAGTGACTCTTAATTATCTGTGTATCTTATCTTGCCAAAAGGAAGATTGAGAGATTATTTTGAAGATGTAGTATCTTTGCTGTGAGAAATCCTGGAATCTTTAATCTGTGAAGGACAAACAAATCAATTACTGTGAGATGTTATCTGGGCAAATTCAAGAATAGTTAACTAAAATTAATCTACCAAAGGTAGTGGTCAATTTTCAGAAATGTTAGAAGATGGAATCCAGAGCCTTCTAGGGGAGTAGCTGAGGTGTTTTAGCCACATACTATGTGTTATTTCAGTACAGAGGGTGCTGGATGCTCCAAGGTACGTAGGCGGTCAGAGTGGGTAGCGCAATGTTACATGCTCCTCTTAAATTCAGTAAATCTTTGATCCCTCCAACAGTGCCAGAGAAAGGTGGCTTAATCAGCTGTTCTGTTTTAGTGTATTGACTAGAATATTAAGGACCAAGAAGTCCCCTATTTGAGGAAGAGTTATGTGCTTCAGTTAGCACTTTTGGGGGGAGCTAAGAGCTGTTTTCCAATAATGTTGTGTTCAGGAAAGTAGTGCTTTGACTTCTGTTTGAAGCTTGCAAGTGCTGTTAGAACAGCCAGCCTTCTCTTTTCTGGAGAAGGAAGATGGAGGCCTTCAGCATTGCTATAAGTGCAATTTGGACTTCATTGGGCTGTTTATTATTCTGTTCTGAATCTAAAATATAACTTGAATAACTCTGGAATATATAGTCTTTCATGTGCTGTTTGATTCCTAATTATTTCAAGTGGGTGTTCAGTTGAGTCCTCTGCCTGACTAAATATTTGCCTCCTATAGGCTTTTTTCTTTGCACCACAGTAAGACCCAAAGACACAGAACAGACAATTTTATATGTAATGAAATATATAAATATAGTAATAGTAAAAATGTAATATCTTTTTCTTTCAAAATGCTTATTTAAACTTGTCAGACTTTAGGAACCCTGTCTGCTCGTTAAACATGTATAATGTAATATGTTTTTTATGATTATAAATTTAATCTGTATTAGAATTATCTAATGCAAAGAGCTGATACCCCTTCTTGATTTCGAGAGGCGTAAGACAAATTGTCATTAGTAATTACATACTTTGATTACAAATTCAAGTATAAGCTATGGTTTAAAATGAGACTAGTCTCAAAGATTTGTGGTTCCACCCTTGTAACTGGGATGTCCTGTTGAGTCAAGCGTAATTCCATACATTGGGAATAACTAGGAGTAGGAAACCTCTAATCTTGAGTATGGGTTCATTCAAAAAGCTTGAAAAAGCTGCTAGAACCAAAGAATTGTGAAGCAGAGGAACACCTGTCAAAGATGAGACTGGTCTGCTCTTCAAAGAACTAATTTCAAGAACTTAATAAAATAAGGGATGATTTGTTCTTCTTTTATGACACTCACTCTGAATGTAATTTTATAGTGATATGTCAGAAGCTGTTCATACCCTTTTATTCAAGCACAGCTAATATAATTAACATTAAAAATATTTTATCTTAAAAAAAAACACAAACAAAACCAAAACTCTAACACTGTATAAATTCAGTCACCAGCCATTGTTAATTGATATGCTTGTGTTCCACAGGAAGAACTATATGCAATTATACTAGGTTTATAAATAAAGGATAACTTAATCCTTCTCTTTTGTAGGCTGTCCCAATTACATATCCTTAACAGTCTGAAAGTATGTGAAAGTAAAACATCTATCATCCTCTTGAATTCTGATCTTAGTCTCTTAAATTCTTGCTTCATCACAGTGATTGCACATCTTAAACTAACTTGAATCTGTTTTAATGCCATGTTTCTTTTCCAGCTTTTCACCCATTATCTCCCATATGATCTAAGTCAAAACAAAAAACAAACATCTCCTTCTTAATATCTTTCCTCTGTTTAATTTTGCCACTTCTAAAATAAAAATCAATTCAAATCAATCTTTTTAAGAAACATATGTGTTTTGTACAATGGGGTTTGTACTTTCTCATACTTAACAACTAGAATACTTGCTGCTTGAGGTTTATGGCAGGATCTCATTTTAGGTGCAGAACCTTTTGCACAAGACGCTTTAAAGCTTGCCTTGTATTTAAAAAAAAAAGTGTATTACCTTGTCTCTTGTGTCTGTCTGGTAAAATTCTGCTTGGTTTCAGGTCTGTTATATAATGTAGTTGTAGTATGAGGTTTTGCAACCTGGAATTGCACAATAAAGGCAAATTCAACTTTTGTGAGATATTCCAGTTTCCACAATTGAATTTCAAGTTTATGTAGTTCCAGTGTATTTTGTAGTTTTTGTTCACTAGCTCTCCTCCTTCTGCTTTACATGTTTAGGCTACAGTAATCAGTGCCAGAAGAGATGTAATGCTCTCTGAAAATTCATGGTGCTGTCTGCAGCTGGCGGTGAGGTACCAAAGCAGTGAAGTCATGTCCTCAGTAGTGTCTCTGCTAAGTCGGGTCATGTACTAAGACATGTTGAGGTAGTGAAGTAATGTACTGCATTTGGGCATATCTGGGGTTGAGTCTTACTTACAGCCACAGTGTAGGTAAGTGTAGGTAGTTTTTATTTAGCTGCTGTACCTAACAGTAGCAGTGGAGGTGCAGTTGTTCGTTCTTCGCGTGAGTGTTCTTGGAATGTTTTATGGAAACTGGGTGAAACTGGATTCTGTAGTCTCCATTCCTTACTGCTTGTACTTGCTATATTTGAAGCAGTTTCAGGTATGCGAGCACACGGCTGCATTATAGGCATATGGGTAGTGCCAGTTAAACAGTCAGAAGTGAGCAGCTCCTCGTGCTGTGTCTTGCAGAGGGCAGAGCCTTCCCTTCTCGTCTCTGCCCTGCATGAAGCTGCTGTCGTGATTTAGGCCAGCACTGACAGATTGGCTGAGTTTTGACCTTGGGGTGTGTGACTGTCAGTGTTCACGGCTTGTCCACGAGGTAGTAGGGAGAAGTGTTTTTATTTTCAGAACTAGGATCAAAGACACTTGAGATATATAGATACACAATGGTGTCTGAAGGTTACATCATCCAGGCAGTGAATCCCTGCAGAGATGGGCGAAATGTGGTTGGTGATATTTTGGAGCAGGTAACTTACTTTAGTTGAGACCAGAATTATTCTGCAGCGTAAGCAGCATTGTAGTTGATGAATAATTGCTGTCTGAAACTCCACCCTTGTCTCCTGAGAGTTACTCTTACCTTTAAGCACCTGCTGCTTCTCCCCGTGGGAAGTGATTGCAGTTCAGTAGCATGTAGCCTTGTCAGTCAAACCTGTTCCCAAATGGGGTTCCCTGTCTCTAAGATTTTATTACTTTTTTTTTTTAGGTTGGGAGAGCTTCCAGTAAACAGTAAAAGTGATCTGTTACCAAGAGAATGCAAATCGGCAGTGTCAGAAGCATTGATGCTGCTGCTCTCATTTGGGTGTTGTGCAGTGGCCGGGCTCACTAAGGAGGCGTTGCTGTTAGTGCACTAGAATCTCCTCTCAGTGTTACTATTGCTTTTCCTAATGGCAGGGTTTAGCACTGCTCTAACAGAAGCTGTGCAGATGAGTCATGACCGTGGCTTTAATCATTTTGATACCTTGTTGCCTGTGCTTCAGAGGCCTGAATATTCTTTGGAAATAATATACATATTCTCTTTTCCTCAGGTTATGTAGTATATTAGACACTACTTTTTAATTTTCTCTTTCATCTCTTTGAAAGTGTATTTTAAGGCTGTCTTACTTTAGAGTCACATTTACTTATGTTCTTGATGCAAGTGTGTAAATAAGAGAGTGAAATAAATAACCCTGTTTCTAAATAACAGGAAAAAATAGAGTAACATATTGCAAAGATCTAGACCACCATGTGTTCCCGAACTGACTTCATGAGACCAATTAGTAAACTTTTTGCTTTGAGGCAGAACTGAGCTTGCTTCATGAGCCACAGAGTAGGTACATCTGACCTGTTCCCATCTTGCTTCTTCATTTAAATTAAGTGCTGCCTGTCTGAAGGGAGTGAGTGGGAAATCATTCGTGAATTGTGGAACCCAGTGTTTCACTTTCTTCTGGTCATCAAGTGTCAATCTGGCATATAATTAGAATGATTATGGCATATGAATAATTTTGCCATGTAAATTCAGCTGCAAAAATACTAATGGGTGTGGTGTGTGTTCCTTCTGATTTTTTTCTAATTGTGTAACCAATTTTTAATTATATAAAAATACCATTTTCTAGTTTTTTTTCCATAGTCTGAAGCGTGATGATTATTTTTTTAAAATAGTTTAGTTTTCTAGGTGTTTGAGTAACTTTATACTTCAATTCTGAGTGTGGTGAAGCACTTTAGATAATTGATGGAAGCAGTGGAGAAGCTAATATTTATATTCAATTTCAAACATTTACCATCATCCTTTATAGAATTTTATTTTTTTATTTTGTTATAGCTATGTAAATTCTCTGAAAATCTTACCACAATCAGGTTTGTGAGTGGATACAAAACTCTAAACTCTAATACCATCATCCTGAAGCTTAAATGCTAGTATTTTTCGTAATTACCCAAGCTGTTATATCAGAGGAATGCATTATGGCCTGGCAGAAATGAAAAAAATAATCATTGCTTATCTCAGAAATAGTTTGTAAAAACTCAACTATTTTTCTGTTCTTGGATTCTGGATGTTAAATGAATATATTCATTTTGGTTCTGCTAGTAACTTTGTTAATAGTTTTCCTTTTCTAGAGTGTTAATAGGTTAGGAGAGAGGAATAGTTAAGGGGAGACAAATTTTGGAGCATTTCCGCAGGTAGCGGTAAGAAACACAGGGTGTCTGCTCAGCAGTGTCTCATTCGGCTCCACCGGTGTTTGGACTATACCTGGAAAACTGCTCTGAGATCAGCCTCCGTTTGTAAATGTATGTAGTATAGAGCTAGCACACAGCTGAGGAGCTGATCTTTCATACAGACTGAGATTATGCAGGGAGATAGAATTTAAACCCTATTGAAACATAAAAATTACGCTCTTCTTCTCTCCCTCTTCTTTTCTTTTGTGTGTATGCCATTTTAATATAACGGGGCTTCAAGTTATTTGCTCATTGAATTAAAGTGATTTTTTCATTCAACAGATGCCCTTATGTGCAATTTTGCAATACAAATGCATAAATATTTTGATTGTAACTATTCTCATTTTGGCTTTACTTTTTCTTCTGTTCATCTAAGAATGCTATTTTGGGAAAGTTCACTGAATTTTGAGTGGAACTGTCTATCTAAAAGGAGTGGTAGGAAGATGCATGGGAGATGGGGAAAAATAAACTAATTTTTCTTTAAGAAGAAAAAGGGGTGGATGTAAGGGGTTTGAATAGGTAATAAAACCTCTCTCAGATTGTGCCATGAGTTTTGTCAGTATTTGGAGGTTCCCCTGACTCTAAACTAAAAAGTGGGAAAGCTGTTGATTTGTTCTGGCATGCTTTAATCATAAATGCTGTGCTTACACTCATAAGCTAAGAAGACTTTCTGCATAAATGAAGTTTTGGAAGATGTGACTGATCTTGAATATTGGGCATATCCATAGCTTCTTTATATGGAGAAAGAGAAGATTAATTAGATTATTTCTGTATAGTGGAAATATGACCAATCTCTTGCAATTGTGAATGGCATGGGTGTACTGAATTTAAAATTTTATTGCTGTGTATGCCTTCATTGTAGGACCGTGTATATGTGCAACAAAACAACGTGGAGAATGTCTACAATTTGGGCTTGATTATTTTTCGAGATCAAGTTGTACGCTATGGCTGTATTAGGGATCACCTGCGGCAAACTCTGTTGGATATGATTGCCAGAGAAAGGAAAGGAGAAGTTGTAGACAGGTAAGATGGTTGTAAGTGACTGTCTTTTGATGTAAATAACACCTGTCGATTTTTAAGAGCGAATCAAGAACATACACAAATAAATAATTACTTAAGGTTGCGTTTCTGATCACCAATAAAGTTTCTCCATAATCTGCAATAACATATTTCTTTGTACGGTAAGGTTTAGCATAATGGTAAAGAGGGAAGCTTGGTAATATATTTTTAATATTTATCTTGTGTTTTTATTAAAACTTCTGTTAAATCTCTCCCGTTGCTGACTTGTGGCAGAGCCTTTGGTTATAGAGTTTTGACAATCCTCTGCCTCTTGTTACCCTGCATCTCCTCTGCACTGAGAGGTTGTTTAATTTTCTTGTATTTTTTTTTAAATTATTTTTGAGGTTTTCTTTTTTAACTCTTGGTAGTTCAGTTGTATCTCCAAGCTCTGAAATCTGTGTTTCCGGCCATTTTGGTAGATGTGGAATTTTGTGCCACACGCTACAGATACTGCAGCTGAAAAAACTTAAAATTTGCGAGTTTTCTTGTGTTTCTCCAGTTTCAGAGCAGCTGTTGGGTGTGGAGATATGTAAACTCCATGTTACTTTGGCTGCAGTTCTGTGATTGAGATTGCCCAACGCACGATTTATGAAGAGAAAAATACTCCCTGGCAACAGCTGTGTATTGTCCCCTACTGCCAGAAAGTGGAATTTTTTCCTGGATGCGATCCTTTTGTTTTCACATTTTATTGATGTGTTTCTGTGCCTAACCAAATGCTTAACTTGCTAATACGTTTTCATTTACTTTTATTTAAAAAAATCCCTAAACAAACAAAAACCTCAAACTTGGTGCAGAAGCTTCCATCTGTGTAATTGTTTTGAAACACTCAATTCCAACCTACGTGTGCAGTTTTCAGTTTTCTTTGAAGTAGTCTTTTTGGTTATTTTTTTAAAATAGTTTTCCAAGTTAGTAGAACTTGAGACCTGCTTCCCTACCATTACATTTAAAATATTTAATAAACATTGTCAGCTCCTTAGTTTAGAACTGAAACAAAAAAAATCTTGCTCCTGTAAACTTCTTGAAAACCTGTCATGTGTCAAGAGATTTAGGATGGACTTTATATTTCTAAATTTTATTTAAGCTGATGCTATGTTCTGAGTTGTTATTCTGCTGTGTACTCTGTCTTACAAGCATATAGATTTCTCAAGTTGTTAACAACTTACTTTTTGGCAGAGGCGCAATAAGAAATGCTTGCCAGATGTTAATGATTCTAGGTCTTGAAGGAAGGTCAGTCTATGAAGAAGACTTTGAGGCTCCATTTTTGGAGATGTCTGCAGAATTTTTTCAGGTACAACACTGTTACAGTATCATATTTGGAATGTTGTTATAACTGCTTGGAAATGTAAGAAATGGTAGTACTTTAAATACTACTTATTTGATGAGTGTGTCCATGTCTATTAAATGAAATAAGAAAAAAAAATTATTAAATTTGCCAAAAAAGTGACACATATTTTACAATTGCCATAATTTGAATGCAGTTTGGAAATATGGGTGCTGATCGCATGTAAAGTGATCGTCATGCTAATCTTGTGTCTGCTTTGGGCTATTTCATGCAATTTAGTCTATCCCTGCGTTGCAGCCACAGTCTTTTTGAAATACCAGTAGCATGAAATGTTCAAACTGTTTCAGGCTGGGAATTGAGACGGGAGACTACTTGTCAAGCTGCCTTTGAATAAGCTGTGTTTCCTTCGTAGTTTCTACATTCGTGAATTATATTCTGTAATAAAATGGGCCAAGTCAGGGAATTAAGTGTATCCAAGTGGCTAATCTAGTTGTTGACCAACCACTGAATAACATGTTTTAAATATTTCTTGAGGTTTTTTTGTGAGAGACTTTCAGGATAAAAGCCAGTTAAATGGTTGCTGAGTGTAATCATGCTCCTCTATTGTTAGAAATTAATAGAAGTTGTAAAATTTGTTATAAGATGTCTAGATAATAAAATTTGTCAGTCTCCCAATTCTGCAATTCTTATGCAGAATCGACTGTTTATCTGATCACCAAACTTCTTTGAAAATCAGAAACATACGTTGCACAACCTTTTGTCATTACATACTGTTTTTCATTGGTGCTATATAAAATTAGGAAAAAACAATTACTTTCCTTCAAGTTTTATTTCTTAGGTCTGCCTTGAGAAAGAGGAAAAAATCTTTCTTCCAAGAGAGGATCAATATGGATAAAAAGTTAGATGTGAAATAATGTGCTCAGCATTGTCACTAATGAGATTGAGAACTGTTGATCCTCAATTCAAAAATATGCCATAAACGGGCATTTTGAAAGGAATCCTTGCCTCTTTCCTCTCACCATCCCTCTGTTTTCTTTGGACCTGTGGCTAAAACTCCAGTGGGAAACTCGAAACATAGTTGGCTTAGGTTGTTTTAGTATAAATATACCACGTTCATATTGTATGTACTCCTTATGTATGTAACACAGTGTAATAGAACCTGTATTTTGCTTAAGCTTGTATGTAAATCTTGGGGGTGTAATGATCTCTTGCTGGAGGTGCTGGGTTTGATTTGAACTTGCTTATCAATTAACTTGCTCATCTGAAATAACCAGTACATTTCCTTTTTCTCCTTTTAAATAAGTCTAAAGTATTAATTTGTGTTAATCGCAGATGGAAAGTCAGAAATTTTTAGCTGAAAACAGTGCTTCTGTATATATAAAGAAAGTAGAAGCTAGAATTAATGAAGAAATAGAACGGGTGATGCATTGTCTGGATAAATCAACAGAAGAGCCAATTGTGAAAGTTGTTGAGAGGGAGCTTATTTCCAAGCATATGAAAACTATAGTGGAAATGGAGAACTCTGGGCTAGTTCATATGCTGAAAAATGGGAAGACAGAAGGTAAGACTACATCATATGGGAGACAGAAATGCTTATGTTACTGCTTATTGTTTCTTAAACATCGGTTAAGTGGAGCTTAACATTTGTGTTCTTGTGTAATTGTAAAAACACTTTGGTGACTGTTTTGCAAACATTTGAGACTATTATTTCAGAGACTTACAGGTCTTTTAAAACAGAGCCCATATGTATAACTGTTTTCTATTTAGAAGCAGATACGGGTACTTTTTTGGTAAGCCGAGTATCTCTTAAGAAAAGTACAAATCTATTGTAGTGGTCTTTGTTGCCTGTTTTCCATGAGCTGTTTTATTACTTTCATTCCTCTAGTATATAGCTGTCAAAATACACTGAATTTTTTTGGCCCACAGGCAGTTATTTGAGAAGTGTTAGTGTAAATGCCTTATTTAACAGAAGTACTGCAGGACCAATTCTTGGGGAGAGGGCTTTGCAGAAAAAAAGTTTGCGGTTTTTAAAGGATAAGAAGCAGCTTATCAAAGATGTTGAAAAGAACGGCTTGACTTGATTTGGTTTCCCCTCATAGATGTTAATGTTGGACAGAATGACTAAATGAAATTTACTATGGAAAGAGATGGAACGTAAGTTTCTAAAGGAGCATAAATGAGGAGAGTGATTGTAGTGTCTATATTTAGAACTTGGTGCTCCTGCTAAAGCTGTGAGAATGGGGAACACACTGCTTAGATTAATGGCCTTTGTTCATTAGTACAGCTTCACAATTACTAGGTGAGAGTCAAGGTGAGCAAATTCCTTAGCTGTAAGAAAAGAGAATTACTGTATTGAAAAGGAAAGCGATGACACTATACTTAACCTTTTTTCTTTAATATCCAACTATAGTAGCCAGCAGGCTGAGGGTACAATGATATTGAAGGGTATTAATAAGATATGGAATTAGTTTAACTTCCATAGCCATTACTTTGAATTTGTTAAATACTAGAGAGGAAATGCTTGCTGCATTGTGAAGATAAGATTTTACATAAATGTACAAGGATGGATTGCTCTTTGTAAAAGCCATATTTAAGCTAAGTCACCTTTTCTATGATTTTAGATGGGCGAAACAAAGAAATGTAAAATTGTATGGCTAACCTTAAGACAAATATCAATTGTACTTGAATTTTTACCATGTTTTGCTTTTAATACAGAAACAAGCATCTTGTTAGCATTGTTCTAATTGATTAGATTTTTTCCTATAAATTTTAATAAAGTGTGACTTTTCGGATGATGTTCTTGGAAACTACATTTTTAAATACTACTGGAAAACATAATCATACTAAAGTTTTAAGTTCGCTATTGTTTAGGACAAGCATCAGCTTCTGCTGGCCTGGAGATCAGCAATAGCAGATTCTACGCTATAGACAATCTATAATAATTAAATGCAAACTTTGTTTTCAATTTTGTGGCTGCTCAAATCAGTATGTTGTCAGGGGTAAAGGAAAGGGAACATCAGAAGATTCCCATGCCTGAGCTGTTAAGGGATGCTTTGTGTGACTCAAGTGGCTGAACTTTTACTGTTGTCTTTTGCTACGAACTGAATGAGTTAACAGAGGGTGTCCTGCATAATATCTCATTCTTGTTTCCAGACCTTGCTTGCATGTACAAGTTGTTTAGCCGTGTGCCAAATGGTCTGAAGACAATGTGCGAGTGCATGAGCTCATACCTGAGAGAGCAAGGCAAAGCACTAGTTTCTGAAGAGGGAGAAGGAAAGAATCCGGTGGACTACATTCAGGTAGCTAAAATATTCAACTTTCTTTTTTTTCCACCCTTTTCATGTTTCCCAGAGTAGCAGTTAACTGCATGATTGATAAAGTAAACCTTAACATCGGTTCAGAAGGGATTATTAATAATAAGTTACATTTATAATGTTGTTTACAATATACATTTCCTGATTTTTCTGACATGTTTTGAATTCTTACCTAAGATGCTTGGAAAGTACATGCTCAAGTTTTGTGCTTTTGGTAGCTGCTTTTATGAAACAACATGTTCATGCTAATTATATATCTGCTGAGAACTTTTTGGATTATCCAGAATGGTATTTGCCTCCAGAGTAAGCTGTATGTCTGCTAGCAAATAGCTTTATAGAGTGTGTTTTGTTTAACTTTATGTGATGTTAGCTATCAATGTTTATTTCATGGCAAGATTAACTATGACCGAGAGGTGAATATGTTATGTGTAAAACCCAACAAATGACTTGTTTCGTTCTTGGTCTCCCTGAGAAACAGGGCACTCTTCATGTTAGAAGACACAGGTGTTCGTTCTTGTTCTCCGTCTCGCGCTGAGAAATGATGTGTACCATTAATTTATCAGGATCACAAAATATGCTCTAGGAGTGTTTGTAATCTTTTTTCTCGCATTGGCTCTGAGAAGATGGTTTTAAACTTGCACACAAATCTTTAGAGTTCACTGACCTTTAGGGAAATTATTTTATACCTGAAAGATGTTTTATACTTAATGTGGAAATGTGTGTTAATTATATGGTAAGTTTGGGAGGGGTGTTATTAAATGTGGAGTTCAATTCCTTGTGTCTGGTTTTTATGAGAAACCTTTAATGCTGTGTATCTGTTACCATCTCTGCTGTTTTGTTTGAAATCGATAACTTTGTTAGAGCTGGTTACTGTTAGAAGAAGCCATTTGAGTATGAACTGACTTTTGATTGGATTATTGATTTTTCTGGCAATGCTGTAGCAAACTTCTTACCAAACTTGGACAAGAATTCACCTCTCCAGGGGTTGTTAAAAAAAAAAAAGAGAATGCTCTTTGAAACTTATTAAACTTAATGATTTAGGGCTGTTAAGGATTTTGTGATGGTTTGATTTAAAAAAAAAAAAAAAGGGGGGGGGGGTGATGTGGAAAATAAGTGTCTGCATTACTTTGAAGTAATTTTCATCTGTTTTAATTCCTGATGGATGTAAAAGGCTAAAAAATTTAACTGAGAGATTTAAAACTTAATTATATAAATGCTATCAGTTTTTGCTACTATGAAGGCAAATAGCATAACGAAGCTGAGGAAGACTTACAGCATGTGCTTTGGCAGAGCTCATTGTCTTGGTCCATTAGTATGTACCCAACCATCTTGTGAAGGTGTCCTGGGGAAGGCACTGATATTTCATTACCAGTAAACCCACCAACAGGTTTATCCTTCACTTCCACTGACACAATGGAAGAAGAGGAAAATGCCTGTGAATTGAGAAGCCACCTCTCTCTTCTCAGCCATGTTCATCTGAATCTTTCAAGAACATAAATAGCAGTAAGACAACAGACAAGGAAGCTACGTTATAAAAGCAAGAAAAAACCTTCATCATAGTCCAGCACTGCTTCTGCAACATGGTATCACCAAACCCTGAGCATAATTGGTGAGATGATTGCAAAAGCATTGCCAAGGGATTAGATTTAAAACTTAGAAAATTCTATTTGAAGGGATGTTGAAATGCTGTTGTAATTTAAAGTACTAACAGTTTCTCCTGTTTAACACCAGGTTGTTCCAGGGGAGGAAGCATAAGCTAACCTTGGTAAACAGAGAGATAGTGGGATTTACTTTGAATTTAAAATTTCTAAAACGCATTAATTAGCCTGTCTAAAGACCATTCCTTTAAGTGAGATGGTGAGTTCCTAAGAAACATTACTACATCCTTGAGTAATTCTTGAATGGCTTCTTTAAGTAACCATATATAAATATTTTCTTAAGAAACTGAGGACTTTAAAATCATTTAACCTGAACAATTTGTGGGCAGTATTTATCCATGATAAATTTAACTCTCAAGTGAAATTCCCCCCTCAATGAATTCTGTTTTAATTAAGTCTAAGCCCAGTGTGTATCATATGTACTTAGTAAGGTACTCAGGTGATTTTTAAGATGCTTCCTCCTGCAGTTTTTTTAGCTCTGGGTGAAGATGGTGCAAACCCTAAAAAGGAGGCCAAGAATCTAATGGTTTAACTCGGAGGAAGTGGTTCGGTTCACTCCCGTGAACTTCACTCTATGATAACTGGAGAGCTATTGCTTGTTTCTAACTTTCATATGTTCAGTGACTCTTAAAAATCAGTAAGAAACATGCAACTAAATAATGCAGAACGTGTCCTTGGATTGAAATTAGAGGGGGAAAACACCTGACAAGACTAGGCCTGTTGTTGCAGTGTGTGTTCTCCTTAAACCTGATTAGTAGCTTGAGGGATGCAGTTAATAGGTGTTCAGCCTCATCTTTCCTGTATCCTGTGTTTATGATAGTGACTTGAACAATGTTACTTCAACTAGAAAAGGCTTTACAAGCATGACAAATACATCCTTCAAGTTGTGGATTTAAAAATACGGTAAATCCCTTGTTTAACAAGAGCATTTAAAAAACTTCATTAATCTTTGAGTAGCCTATTACAGCAAACTGCACCAGTAATTTGGCACCATATTTTAGCCAGTTTTTCTGAAAATTTTTCCATAAGAGATTTATGGCAGTTACAGGTATTTAAAAATGGAAATGAAATTTCAGATATTTCGTAACAATGCCAAACATTGAGAGCTTTGCAGAATCTCCGACTGTAGATGTGGTCTTCACTACAACTACATCTGTTATTTGTTTTATAGCCTGCAACTTCAAATCAATGAAAATGTTTATACTTTTTTTTTTTAGGGTTTACTGGACTTGAAGAGTAGATTTGACCGCTTTCTTCAAGAATCTTTCAATAATGATCGACTCTTCAAACAGACTATTGCTGGTGACTTTGAGTACTTCCTCAACCTCAACTCTAGGTCTCCAGAGTACCTCTCATTATTTATTGATGATAAGCTGAAAAAAGGAGTCAAAGGAGTAAGTATAAATTAAATTAAAAGATCATTCTCCTTGTTAACTTGGATCAGATTAAACTAAACTACTTTTCCAAGAACGATTTTTATATTAAGGTAAATGGCAATACTGCCTTATAAAAAGAAAGTATATGCGACACATCTGAGCTCATAAACTTAGAGACATACATGGCACAAGGAGATCTCAAGATGTTGTCCCCCATCTCTGAAGCAGTGTGCCTGGGTTAATTCCGACAGATACCTCCTCAAAAAAAAAATATTAGATTGTAGTAGACTCTGCAGCTCCCTTCCTTTGAACCGTTAAATAGCAGTTCTGTAAATATCTTTATAGTTTAGCAGTTATTCTCTGTATCTAATATAATTTCTTTTGAATATAAGATCACTTGGGCGGGGGGAACAGTTTGCTTCTTTTTTCTGCTTTTATGTAATGGGGAGACTATTTACCACGTCTGTCCCTTCTACTTTAAATACAACTGTTTCCTTCAGTCTTACCTCACAGCTTCTTTCATGAAATTCTTTGAGGTACAGCACCCAGAACTGGACAGGATGGTTCAGCTGAGGTTTCGGTGGCTCTGAATAAAGCTGAATATTATTGCATGCGTCTTATGCTTTGGGAATCAAATAGTAAATTTTACTTATCTATAAAATAAATAATCATTTTATTTGTTGTGGCAGTAGACAGGCTTTGCAAAATGAGTATTCACATTCAAAAGCTTTCATTCCAAGTTGATTTTTCATATTCTTAATACTGGTTTCCATCTGTGCTTTTTTTTTTTAATACTTAAAAACTTATCTGGGAACTTTTATTCTACTGACCTGTCCATTGTCTCCAATCTCCCTCTCAATTGCTTTTCCCTCCATTTTAGATCTATTTTCTTTTTTCACTCTATTGAGCTTGTGCATTGTTGGTTTGGCTCTGTCATTCACACATTGGACCAGTTTTGTTGGCTTCCTTATAGGCTCCTGTTAGACCATATTTTTGCTGTGAATTACTTTTAAGTATGTAGGTTGTATAAGACACTTGTGCTGGAATGTTAAAACCAGAAAATTATTTCTTTTACAGCTAACAGAACAAGAAGTAGAAACTATATTGGATAAGGCAATGGTTTTATTTAGGTTTATGCAAGAGAAAGATGTTTTTGAACGCTATTACAAGCAGCACTTGGCAAGAAGGCTTCTCACAAACAAGAGTGTTTCAGATGACTCTGAGAAAAACATGATATCTAAATTAAAGGTAAGAGTATCTGTATACTTTTTTTAAAAGTATGGTTTCTTCTGTTTTTACAGAAGAGATCTATAGACAACATCCATATTGATTGCTGTTAAATACAGATTTGATTTTAAAGCCCCAATAGAAAATATGAAAGGTTTTTCTGAATAATTTTGTGGAAATAAAGGAAATACTGGCAAGCAACTGTGATGAGAGAGCAATCTAGAAAACAAAACTATTCTTTTTTAAAAATAAACACATAAATTTGTTAAGACTGTGTACCTAAGTGAACTACTCCTGTTATCTAATGACTGGATTTGAAGACAAGACTGTGTTTTATCCTAAATTTTCTATTATTCACAGTAGAATTTTTTATTGCATGCATTGTTTTTTTAGTTGCCTCCATCTGCAAACTGGTGATAATGCTCAATTCCTTTTTGATTAAGTAGTTTGAGATAGATTGGAAAAAAATATCTTCATATCACTGTCTGAAAACATGCTTTCCTTAGTTGGTTCAATTGACTGATTAAATAGTTTGAGAGATTAAGAAGAAAATAAAACCTAAAGGAGAGCAGTCATTGAAGCAAGTTCTAATGCAGCTTCTTCCGAAGTGGCACGATAAATCGCTAGGGAACTTCTGAACCGGAGTGATTTGATACTAAAATCAAACTTTACTGATCCTCGTTTTTGACCTTCATATTCTATCAGTGAGCCACAGCCTGTTTGCATCAGATTTCTCCAGATTATCAGTACTAATTCCAAATTACTGTTTTTAATTCCTTCCCAATTTCCTCTTTACCTCTTCTGGTCTGGTGATTTAGAGGGCACAGGTCATACATTTGCAAGGACTCAGTGAACCTGAGCTGCACACTTTCCTCATTTCATGTCTTTGCCCAGTGATGAGGCTGCTGAAGCTGACATGCTTGCCTTTACTGTATATGTCAAACTGCGCATTAGATAGAGGCACAAAGCCCTGTATGTGCAACTGAAATGCACGTGTTTGTGCACATGTATCTATAATATATGGCCCTGATTCCCAAAAGGTCTAGTAATCTTACTTTGTAATCTGCAGTAAGCCTTTAAAATTAAACACCCTTAGAACAACGGGGGGAGGACGGGGTTCTAATACAAATTAAGTTTTTTATTTCACTTAATAGTATCATGCTAAAAGCAGGTGAAAGCATATGCTATGGTCTGATAAGTTTTCACAGATTTTTTTTTTTAAGATGAGATAGGAAGCTAAAAAGAAACCAAAAATACACTGATGGAGAAAAAAGAAGGAAAGCAAGTTTTAATATGTTTAGGGTTAGCTCATTATATGTAATATGAAACTTTTAAAGTTCTGAAAGTAATGCAAATGGGAATCCCAATAACTGAATGTACAGAAATATAATTTTAATGAGATTTATGAACTAACTCGTAGTCTTGCAGTTCGCATATCGGGAGCTCTGTTTTCGTAGTGCTGGCACAACAAGTTATTTTGTGTATTTTAGACTGAATGTGGATGTCAGTTCACATCTAAACTGGAAGGAATGTTCAGGGACATGAGCATCTCAAACACAACGATGGATGAGTTCAGGCAACATCTTCAGGCAACCGGGGTAAGAGCATGAGGGTCTGCACTTGTCCTTTCATTTCATTATAAACCCTAGACTTTTACTAAGGGTTGTTGTTTCTAATTTGTTGGTACATGCGTGTGGAAAGAAGGATGTCGTTAGCATCCTCCAATTGTACTTCTCTTTGCCCTGTTTTTCATCTTACGAACTTTGTTAGTATTTCCCAAAATGCAAAAGTCAGTTGGAGGCCTGACCCACGGCTCGAGCAGTTCCGGTTTCATTCCATAAAATCCTGTTTTAATGTCTAGTGCGTCCGCGTTCTTCTTGAAAGGGCTTTTCCTCCCGGGCTGAGCTGCAGCCCCGCTGCCGGGCCGAGCACAGCTGGGCACCGCTGCCGCTTGCGGCCGGCAGGGGGCGGGCGGCGGCCGCCCAGCTGTGCCCGCCGTTCCCTGCGTGTCACCGGCACAGCCCTCCCTCTCCTTCTTCAAAGGGAATCTCTGTCGCCACGCGTATTTTATGCGAACAGCAAGAAGAATATGGCATGCTGCAGGCACTTGACAAGCGTGCCATCTCATATTTAACTTTCCTGATGCTGTTCATGGCTCTGTTGCATAGGTAGAACCATGCAATTCGTATGCAGAACTACCCTGAAATTGCCAAATAGGGAAGTATTACACCTCGTTGTAAAAGGGGACCTCTGGCATATTGCATCATGGGGAGATCACTTCTATCTTGAGATTCAGTTTACTTTACTTACTATGCTGGTACTCAGTAGCACTTAATATATAATAAACAGCCAAGTAGTTCCCTGTCTGCAGGTAAGTCAGTCTATGCATCAAGGACATTTGAATTAGTTTCAGAAATCTGACTGCCAGGGATGTGCTCATAGATGTACTCACTCTGACGTCCCTGGTTGTGCACAGTGATCTGAAATCTTTGCTGTCTTGAAGCAGCCAGCTGAAATCTTCCTCATCAGCGTACCATGAATCATCAGGAGTGAAAAAACAGAATGTTCTCAAAGTGGTTTCAGAAAAGGTTGTAGAGGCACATATGGGTAGATATAAAGGTGTCTGTTGGGTTCTTACATCAGGCAGCTTTACTACTGATTTTGTTATTTAGAGGCTAATTGTGTTTTCTGTTTAGAACACTTGGAATACTAATTTCAAGAAAAAATTATTAGAGTATTCCCATTTTTTAGGTAGCATGTGGCACTTGTACATGGTTTATTTTGTGTTAGATTTATGTACTTTATGTGACAGTTTTACATTAAGTGGATTAATAAATGATGTCTCTATCTTCTTTTTAGCTATATACAGATGATAAGATGAATTTAAATTGTTAACAGGTACTCTGCTAGGCTTTATTTGAAACTTCATCTTTTTCTAATCAAGGGACCAGGCATTTTGCCCGATGGTTGCCTTTTGGTCAGCCTATTCATGGCCTTTTAATAAAATTTCTGGAGTACTTATTTATATTGGAAGTGTATATATTTTTATTAATGTGAATAGTATTTAAGAGGAAATACAAGCAGGAAGATATTTGGGGGTTTTATATTACTGTTAACTTGCTAGTGATACTGTGTTTTACATGTAATAGTCCATTCTACTCCTTTTTAAATAATTTCTGTACCTTCATTATATGTATGGTGCCTCCTAGAGGAGGCAGGCATCTGCTCTTCTCTAAATAATCCTACCTGCAGAGTCCCCTGCTGGATTCTATATCCTGAGATATAGGTAGTGCCAAGGACTGTGGGATAATTGCTTTGCTTTCAGTGGAAGTTCAGCACTCAGGAAAGTCCAATCTAATAGATTATGAATAATTTTTACAACTGCAATCCTAAAACTTCCCTTTCTTGGAGTTTTGTAAAGATTAGATTACTTCAAATCACTTTCCATTAATTCAAAACCATTTTTATATTGAAAAGACACCTTACAAAATACAGTGTTTCCAAAACTTTTTCAAGTCACAAACTTCTCAGTGTTCTGTATAATGTATGATGAGGCATTCTAACTGAATTCTGTGTGCTGGTCTGGCTATGACCAAAAAAAAATCAGGAAATGGTTGCCAGCTCAACTAAGATGTTTCAGTTCCAGATTAAGATATTTTCTCTATCTTTCTGGCTGCATTGATGACCTTTCCCTGCTCTTTGGTTGGAGGGAGAAAACAAAGCTTTTTTTTTTTTTTTTTCAGGCGATCCACAGATTAACTAGTTCTCTGTTTCTTAATGGCCCTGAATTTCTCTTGTGAGCCTCATGACATTGGTGATAGGAAATCAGAAATGTGGCAGTCATGTTGGCTGCAGAACAACCTTTATATGGGTCTTTACACATTTTTGCAAGTTGCTCCTCTTAAACCTTAGTAAAAATCTTATCAAAAGGATTTCTGTGTGAGTAGCCTGTCACTTGTCAGTCTAGATTTTTCAGCAGTTTGTCGATGCACACAGGTATTCAACACACACAGTGCAAAACCTCTTCCATTGTGCATGGAAATGCTACTCTGCTTTTTAATAGTGGAAATTTCTGAGTTCATGTGACAGTTTTTGACCTCTAAAATATAATATGCTCTCTATTTCTATGTTGTAGGTTTATAACGAGTTGGATATAATATGTTTTGGTTTTTCTTGCCCATAATGTGTGCTCTCTGAAGGTATTAGTTATACCTCCTAGAGCTTAAAGTAGGCAGTTTTAAGTTTAATAATATTCAGCTTAGTTGAGATGCCTGGTGAGGATTATAACCTCGTAGTTCAGCACTTGAGTTGTAGGATGTTTCCTAACCAGCGCTGAATGTTTCTGGTAATGGCTGTCTTTGGGGAAAGTGGCTAGGTTGCGGGTGTAAGAGTGAGTAACTGTTTACACTGTAGTCCAGAGGTAAATTGCAGGAAAAGGTCCCTATGGTTTAATGTTACATATTCAGTGTTTACTCTCTGCTTCCAGAGAGTAAATTTATAAACAGTTATTTTGAAGCTGATACTTTTGTTAACCTGGGTTAACTGTATGTACACAAAAACGTGTTTAGAAAAAATTATTACATGTATTATGAGTTGTGTTTTGATCAGAGGCATTTCATTATTGGTTAGGAACTTATTTTGTTAAATTCTGGTCACTCGTACATGCCGGAGGTGAATAGTGTGGAGGATTTTTGCTGTACCATATACTCTGATAGCAATGACTTCGTTTGCCTGGCTTTGTAAAAATAATGTTTATAGATATAAGTCTATTTTTCTTAATCTGAGAAAATTCTAGACATTCAAAACAGATATAGAAAAATGGTGGAAAATGATCCTGTTTTAAAATAATGAATGTTTTCTTCCAACTGTCCTTAGGTCTCATTAGGTGGTGTTGATCTTACAGTGCGAGTCCTCACAACAGGTTACTGGCCTACTCAGTCAGCCACACCAAAGTGCAACATCCCTCCAGCTCCCAGACATGCTTTTGAAATATTTAGAAGGTATGTATTAAAGCAGATTTTTAGGTAGAGGTTATAAGAAGAAATTTTCTAAACTTAACTTAGATATGTTTTACTGTTAAAGATATGCTAGTATACTGCTCTTCGGTTCATGTGAAAGCTAAAGAATGCAATAGTCACGTTGAGGCTTGAGTTTTGGGGAGCTTTTAATTAGAATTCTAACGAGAGTTAATGTTTTGAAAAAAACAAAAAAAAACATGTCCATAATGGCTATGAACAGTCTATTTAACTGTTTAAAGCAAGTTCAGCTCAATACATAATTGACATTTTGTATCTAAGTTTTCAATTAAATTACATTGCAGATTTTATTTAGCCAAACATAGTGGGCGACAGCTGACACTCCAGCATCATATGGGATCTGCAGATCTCAATGCCACTTTCTATGGGCCTGTTAAAAAGGTAAAGTATAAAGATTATGACAATACTGTGTCTTTTTTTGAGAAGTAAATGCACATTTCTAATAACTTCAGAATTGTGTAAAATAAAAGCTTACACATTGATAATATAAGAAAGATGCTTTCCATTGGGTTTGTAGTCTGATTCTTCCTTTGTAGCATTTTTGGTTTGACTTTCTTTCCCGCTCTCTAAATCTGAGTGCATCACTCAGCATCATCTCTTTGTTATCTCATAGAAAAGTAGTATATTTGATCTTGAAGGGACCTGAATGGTTTGATCATTTGGGGTTTTTTTGGCTATGCATCAGTCAAAAGTGAGATATTTGTCTTTAGAGTAATTTTTGTTAATGTGAAAAAAGCCAAGTTTAGCCTGCTTTTCTTATGCAGAGTGCTAGCAATGTGGACCACATCGTTTCAACTATAAGCATCTCAGTAGAGTTTATAGAAGTATAGTGCTTAACGTTTATGTATACAAAAAAAGAATTTGCTGGTGATTCAGACCAGTTCTAAAAGGTTAAGCTAGAGGTAGTAATGGCATGACTCTCGGGAGCATAGAAGGCAATGCAAAATGAAAACAAAATCTCCTAACACAAAGTATTAATAGTATACATTTGTGAGGATGTTCAAATTGTATTACTGTAGGATAAAAGTCTTGATAATTTTAAATATAAGAGTAGGAAAACGGGAGGATGGACAAGTAGTGAAAGAGGGGCCATAGAGGTGGTGGAGTTTCCATCCTTGGAGATGATCAGTATTTGACTGGACGCAGTCCTGAGCATCCTGCTGTAGGTGGCCTGGCTTCGAGTGGTGGCTGGACCATGGCACCTAGAGAGGTGCCTCTAACCTCAGTCACCCTGTCATTCTAAGACAGCTACTGGAGAGGCGTTCTGTTTATGCCACCAGGCAGGTGCTATTCTATCACTTGTATAGACTGATCTCCTAGATAAAAATTTCATCATATAACATTAATCTTGCCGAGGTAAAATATTTTGCAGTGGACAATAATCTAACCGTAGGTTTGTAATTTTAAAACAGGAAGATGGCTCAGAGGTTGGCGTAGGAGGTGCCCAAGTAACTGGCTCAAATACACGGAAGCACATATTGCAAGTCTCTACTTTCCAGATGACGATATTAATGCTCTTTAACAACAGAGAAAAATACACATTTGAGGTAAGTGTTGGTGGTTTTCTTACCTGATTAAGTAACTGTTTCAATCTCTTTCTTGTCCTCTAGAATAGCCCTTTGATGATCAGTTATCTCTTGCTCTATTTGTGTGTGGATGAAGGCAATAAATACAGGAAGCAGACCATTAGCAGTGCACCAAGGGAAGCAGTCCTAGAGTAGGAAATTATTTGGGAACAGAAGATTTCAGAAATATTGAAGAAAGTTGTGAGTGTGGTTATTCCTAGGCCATAGAGCTATAGAAAAGCTGAAGTTGGAATGCAGCAGGTGGCTCCATTTCCTCATTTTTATCTTTGGGAAACTGGATTTAGAGGCCAAAGGGTGGAGAAGGGTTTGTATTCTGGCTGCTTAAGCACTAAAGACCTTAAATTGGCAGGCTGGATGAATCGAAGAACTTTCATCCCGTCTCTGAGCTGGTTAGCCAGAAAGGACAATGAAGGTCCAGGTAGATCGTTAACAAGCAGACTAGAAGGGCATTGCTGGGAAAGGTTGAAGTGGTGAGCTGGTAGATGATGATGAAGAAGGCTTTGGGAGTGGTGGAGGAGCCTGTGGTGTGCGGTTTGAGCATTGCATTGTTAATGTCAGTTAATAGTTTCGGTTTAGACATTATCTTCTTTTTGAAAGAGCACTGGCAGCCTTGAAAAGTAATATGGGTGCAGTTGCAAGTGGAGTGGATTTCCAGGTTTTCTTTTCTACTTTTGACTGTGCTATGCGCAGTAATAATTTGCGTTTTTGTTTGGATTTTAATTTTCAGCTTATTTGGCCTGCTTCTAGCTGGTAAATAAAGAACCTTTCTTTGAAATGGTCTCAGTTGGGATTAAGGAAGGCAGAGTTTGATAAGAGGCTCTTAATAAACTACTCATAGTTCAAAAAAAGATTATTTTAAAGCACAGAAAGTCCTGTGTGTTGTGAAATCTATTGCAGGAGCATTACGGCATTCTTACTGGAGGAGGGGGGCAGAGAGGGACTTAACACCAGCTTCAAGAAAAAGAGCTGTTGAAGTTGGACTGATGGCTACGTTATTCCTCAAAAGTATAGGTTTTACGAGCAGTAGAGCATCACCTATATATGAATAAATAATACTTGGTAGAGTGAAAAATGCAATTTTTAATACATGCTCTAACTTTTCATTTATTTTACTAAGAGCAGATGATAGTGAAGTATGTCCATGTGCTTTTAGGTGGTGCATGTTTTATTTATTTCTGGTTTGGGAGTTCTTAAACTCTTACTTTGTGTCCCACTGTAACTAAAACGTTAAAAAGGCATATTTGTTTTGTTTGGTTTCTTTGGTGAAGTGTGTGGGAGTTGTCTTTAGCTCCAGCCAGGAAAGCTTATGAAAACTTAAGAGTAGGATGAATTTTATCTTTGTACATTGATTATTGAATACTGTGATTAATTGCTGACTGTCGGGCAACTGTTATTTCTCTGTCATACCACACTAGTGCTTTTACTGCAACATAGTGTGAGAGATGACTTGTGGTGTGTGCTTGTGTAAGCATAAAACTCTCTGATGTACAAGTGTGTCTGCAGATTCCCAGCTGAACAGATGAATTTGAAGTTGCCTTCACAGTTGAACAGATTTGGCTGTTTTGTTTTGCATTCAGCGTGATTACTAATTGCAGACTTGACAAGATCCTCACAATAATACTAATAGCCACTAAGCCCTGGGATTAAGAGAAAACCGGGATAATAATGATGCAAAAATTATGCATAAGATGTTACAGAAACTTAAAGGATTATTGTATAGCAAAATTCCTTCACAAAAACATGAATTGATTGTATTCTTATACAGCAAACTTTATTCATATATGCAAAAGAACTGGGTGTAGGTTAATGCTGCTTGAATCTAAGAGGATTTTCAAGCATTGGAAGAATGCTAATTTTTTCAAAGAATTCAATTTCTTCTAATCAAGTCTCACCTAATTCTCAACATGCTTTTCTGTTAATTTACAGTTCATCTCAGTATTTTAGGTTTTTTTAATGATGACATCAAAAATAAGGGGAAAATTTGGGTTCCTTAGGTTTAACAAACAAGAAGGGCAAATGTGACTGCAGTAGAAGTAAAGTTGTTGAATAATTCCGCAAAAATGAGAGATTAGAACTTTATACTGGCTTACCAGTTTTGTCTGTTGTTGATCTCTGATTTGGAAGATCTACAAGTTGAAGTCTGTAAATAAAAGTCCTTTTTTTTGTCATTTCAACAAAATGTCATAACGCTTTTTCTTCTAATTTCCTTCTGCACTTTTTCCTTCCAATAAACTTTCTTGTGTAGAAACGGACAGAGGCAGTTCCATGTTTAGAATCATCTCTTCTGTAGGCTTCTGATAGAGCTCACTTGGTAATATTTTTAGAACTAAGGTTGTGTAATCGGTACCGCTCTTATGCTCAACTCCAGTTTGGCCTTTAAAATAAGGTATTTTTGGAAACGGAGGGGGGGAAGTATACATTTTTCACTGTTATATCAAAAGTCTATATAAAACTATGTTTAGAAAAATGATATGCTACAGACTGAAGGAAAAAGAGACCAAAGGAACATCTGTTATCCGCATTTACATTCATAGCTACACATTTTTTTTTATGCAACCTGAAGTTGTGCTGCCTTTTGAGGCAGCATATTGCAGTGGTTCTTATTTTAATGCTAGCTTTTAAATTCTGAAGCCCAAATGGTTTGCATACATTAGTGGCTGAATTGTAATGCTGCAGAGTGAAGTAAAAAACGCACAGAAATACGTACGTAGTGGTTAGTATAAGGGTGCTTAGCATCGGGAAAAATTGAACTTCATTTTAGCTCTTTTATTTCGATCAAAAGCAGGGCATATATATTCCCGTGTAGAAGTGATTTAGTTTTGAAAGGATTAATTTTAGGTGTTGATCAAAAATCAAGATTTAGGGACCTGCATGTCAGAGGCATTATATCATTAATAAGCTGAGTTTGGTTTTTAGCCTTGAGGCTTTACGTTTACCAAAGTCTAAAATCTAAGTGTCACATACCTTTGGTTTGTTAGATTTATGCTGATCAATACATTACAGTAAGATATTTTTTTTGTTGTGGTGACTACAGAAAGGGTTATTTATTGTGCTGGATCTGGATAAAATGTGTAAAGGTGACAATTGTGTTTTAAATAAAGCAACAAATCAAGAAATACTAATTTTTTGTGAGCTGCTTGGAAAAGGCATTTTTTACTAGAAAATAGTTAAAATATGTGGATACATGTTGCTTATTTCAAACATTATGAATATTTGAGTGCATTATGCTAACAGTACTTTTAGGTTTAGAAATGTTTTATTATTTCTCAATCATCCGTAAGCAGTAGGTATCAAAATTCTGAATTTTTTTAATTTTAGACTTACTAGTATTATTTTTTTTTCAAATTTACCTCATTGACTTGAATTTGAACTTGTGTCAAAAACAGTTTCCCATGATTTCACATGAAGTCAACATCGCACATACAGTGTTGGGTCTGTAGTTGGTATATTCTGTCTTAATCTCACAGAGACCTGTTACTGAGACATTGTGTATGAGATGCACCATAATTGCTGACAGAGTCTGAGTAGAGGCCAGTACATCAAAGTTACTTTTATTGCGTGGTGTCAGTGGTAGATGACCACAGAAGTGTGGCATTCTTTTTCTGCACTGATTTTAAAAAACTTGAATATACTCATGAATTAACATCACGTAATATGTCTTAGTTATACTTTGAAGTTTGATTTTTCTGCTCACTGTTGAAAGAACTTTTAACAAGTTCCTCTTAGTTATTTACAGATCTTAGCATTTTGATCACTGGAAGTTGTTACTGCTGCTTTTAGCCTGAAAGTCATCCGTTTGACCTGTGTGCCGTGAGAATTAGGAATCTATGGAGACAGTGAAAGAGGTTGATGCTGCTCTTGGAGCCAGAGGTGGGGAACCTGAGAAAGTGTCAGCTCTTGTGGACAGTTACATGTCTGTGAGGTTTATTTTTTCTATTTGATAGTTTAGCTGCTAGAGGTCCCGCAAGAGTCCAAATGGTCATGTGAAAGCAGAGATGTCTGCAATTTCCTCAAACTTGAAAAAGGAAGAAAACGAACTTCTGAAATTAAACTCTAATGAATGGGAGCCCAGTTAGGAAGTTAGGTTTGAGGAAGCAGTAGTAGTTGACCTATTCCTAAAGCACGATAAGACACCATAGTGTATCAAGTCTAATTTGCTTAGTGACTTGTGATCACTTGCGACTTCCCTGACATGTGGCTCTCAGCTGAACCCTTACGAATGCCAACAGAGGAGCAACAAGTTACGTACATGTTTTTTCAAACCTTTACTGGACATTTTTCTTCTAAGCTCATACATTTACTGCATTGTGATATTTTCTTTTCTTGTAGAAGTCCTAGCCAAGGGCATCTGGGCTGTAAATAAATTGTTTCGGGTTAATTGCACTTCCTTTTTGAATAATCTAGAGTATTTCTATGTTGCAGTGGAACTAGACCTTGTTTGCTTCCATTTGTAAAGATGTTGTTTTGACCAGTGCTGCTGAATGCAAAAGCATTTACATGGTTCTTTGTCAGGAATGTTCAGGAACATCGTGGATGTTTTCCGTCACTGAGTTGTTTAGAAGGTTTGGTTGGAGACAGTGAAAAAATCCCTTCAGCTTTCTCAAAAATTACTGTGAAATGAATCAGCTGGTTAATCATTCTGTTTTCAGCTCATGCTGACTGAATTTGACGAAATTCACTGCAGTGACCCAGGTGGATCATTTTGCATAGTTCATATTGAGACTTTGAAACCAAATGAATCCTACCTTTTCAAACCCCACAACTGTCATAGTAGTAGTATTTTACACACTTGAAGGTGGACCTTTCAGGTAATCAGTGCTGCTGTTTGCAAAACATGATACTTCTGCAGTAGCCATAAACTAATGAAGGTATTTTTGTTTAGGAAATTCAACAAGAAACTGATATCCCTGAAAGAGAACTGGTTAGAGCCCTACAGTCCCTTGCGTGTGGCAAACCAACACAGCGCGTTCTCACAAAAGAACCTAAATCAAAAGAAATAGAAAATGGTCATATATTTACAGTGAACGATCAGTTCACATCTAAACTACACAGAGTCAAGATTCAGACGGGTAAGTGAGCTTTATATTCTGCTGTCTTGCAATCTCAAAGCTGTATGAAAAAATGTCAGATGATCTTTTACAGGATTAATGCCCATGCAAGTAAAAGGAAAAGAGCGATACTTTTTTTTTTTGTTGATGATTAGTTACATCAAAATGAAAACTTAAATGCCAAGAAAACTGTGCAAGTCATAGTTAAAAGCCTTCTACTTCACAAAATCTGTAATTCTCTTTTATAAGGAAATACTGAAAGAAAATAAAATTAAAATCTAATAGTAAAATTAAAAATTGACTACTGATAGATTCAGAAATAGGAAAATTGCCTCATAAATGTGTAAGTTGCTGCACTGCTGTGGAATTCAGTGATGGTTTTAGCCCATGATAGAACAGCATCTAGGTATTTCCAAGTGCAAGGTAGCTGTAAAGTTTTTGTGCAATGATTTGGGTTTGACAAGTTAAGAGAAGCAGATGACTACAATACCACTTTACTAGCTCATAGAAATGCTGGTTTGTGTTATGCATAAGTAATGAATGCTGACACCTTTTGTCTGGAAATCTCTTTGTAGAGTGTTTTGGAAGATTAGTTTTTAATTTTAGTACATCTAAAAATATTTTCTGACTTTGCAGATCTCAGTACATAAAATATACGGCAACATTGGCAGTGTTTTAAGTGCAACATTGGTATTTCACATGCTGTTTGTTGCATGTAATAGAACTTGTTGGGCTTCTGTGCAGCGCGCTTTGTACGGGGATGTGTGTAAAGCCCAGCAGTAGCTATGTACATCACATTCCATGCACCCCTCTGGTTAAGTGATAGCGAGACTGCCCTGGTACGCATGCAGTGTGCTGTCGTGTCCACACATTGGCCACATCTGGAGAATTTTTCTGGTGAGCAGCAACACAGCAGCTCAAAGGAGGATGTTGAGAACCCTTATCAGGACACAAGGCACTTCACAACCAGAATTAAAGTAAATTCTGTGACAACTGTTTGAGCTTTAGTGGAATTCTGCTTTTCACTCCACTAATGTCTGTGAATGGGGAGTATGATTGAGGGTTCAAGATGGTTTTGGAGCAAATTTGATACTCCATTTTGGTTTTGGTAACCACATAAACCACATTGGTTTTATGTGTCTGTCTTACACAGAATTATTTTTTTTATGTATATCTCTTTAAAGCCAATACATGCTTGGGAACTTTTGAATGAAGAAGGGCAGAGAGTGGTCTACCAATGTGGGAGGAGGGCTTGGTAATAGTGGTGCTTGGGTGGAAGGGTAAGAAAAGCTAGACACAAGAGCAAAAATAAAGCACAAGTAGGAGAACAGAGTAAAAGGAATATAATTGAGTTGTAGAGGATAAATTTGGACTATTTCTTCTGATGAACTCTCAAAGTATTTAACTAGTTTGAAGCAAATTTTCATTCCTTTTTCTATTTTAAATAATGGGTTATTTGCTATATTAAAGAGAAAAATATGTAATGGCAGTGTGGATGTTGGTGGTGCCTGTAAGTGGATTTGAGTGCTGTTCAAATTTTAATATAGCAATAATTAAATAACAGATTGTTACCTTGTCAGTTGTTATCAAAATATGCCAGAAAGTGTTAATATGTTCTTGTGGCTGCTTTTCATAAAAAAAAAAAATCAAGTTTGAGAATGTCAAAACTCAGGGAAATAACACTTGATGTCTAGATGAAATAAATAGTGAAGCTAACACTTACACAATGAAATTAATTTTAATTTTGCTAACATACTTGCCATTCTCTCTTTTCTTAAAGTTGCTGCCAAACAAGGAGAATCTGATCCAGAAAGGAAAGAAACAAGGCAGAAAGTAGATGATGACAGAAAACATGAGATAGAAGCTGCTATAGTTCGGATAATGAAATCTAGGAAGAAGATGCAACACAATGTGCTAGTAGCAGAGGTATATACTTATACAGTTTTGTTATGTTGCTTTTCCTATTAATTAAAGTTACACAGCTCTCACTAACATGATACTGAAAGACTTTTGAGAGATGCTGTATCTAATCATACCTTTTTTTGTTCTCCCTGTGTATCTGAACACGTCTAAATCCTTACCCTTTAGGATGTGTGGATGGGTGTATCTAATTTTCCTTCCTTCTTTTAGTGCTGTTATGATATCAAATTCCTTGAAATAACATTTGGCAACCAAAACCACTGTACTTCACATTATATTCTGCTTTGATCTTGTTTACTGACTGTTGGGTCCAGGTTTGAGAGATTTGAGTTCTTAGCAGAGCTCTTAACTCCTGAGTTCTGACAGCTTCAGGAATAGTACGTGTTTTCTATTCTTCAACTCCCTTAGGGAAGTGAAATTGAGATGATTCTCAGGTTGTGACTGTACCTCTGTAGAGGGTCAGGACTTTGAATCCTACCCAAAAATGAGCAAGCAACCGATGCAGAGGAAAAAACTGTCAGTTTGCAGACTACCTCTTATGCTTCGAGGTTGTCTAAATGTATTTTTCTGATTATTTTGGTCAGTTAGGATATGTAATGATCTTACTTGCTCTGTGGTCTTACGTTATTGGCTTTGATCTTGTGTTTTAGGTAACTCAGCAGCTGAAGGCCCGATTCTTACCAAGTCCAGTTGTTATTAAAAAACGTATAGAAGGACTTATTGAGAGAGAGTATTTGGCACGAACACCTGAGGATCGCAAAGTATACACGTACGTAGCATAAAATGCGTTCAGAAGATTTGATTTATTCTTGGACTGTACTCTCCGCATGAACTGGGAAGTTCTTTTAAATCATCAATATTAAGACGACCATCTCTTCTATTAAATTACAATACATGTTCTAGACCATTCAGATCAAGCCTTTTACTCCTTTTGAGAGTTTTCAACATCAATTGATTGAGCTTCAGGCTTTTCAACGTTATCCCTGTAGAGATCATCCTTACAATTCTTCGGGAAAATGTGAATGTGCCGCGTTTGTTTTCAATACTGTATGAAAACAGAAAAATAAAAACAAATTTAGAAAATACAGCTCATTTAAAAAAATAAAATTGTTGGAATTTCATTTCCCCAGATCTTCAGTGTTGATGTAAATGTGTTTCTGTAGTGTTGCTTAGCACTTCGCGCATTGTATAAGTTGGGTTTAAAAGAAACCACAACTGGTAAGGCAAAATTCCCAGTTATATTGCTCTGCTTCAAATGTTTCTTTAACTAGCCATGTTTAATTTAAATATTTGGTAATTTTTTGAAGACCCAAGAAGACAACTTGAGCATGTTTCACTCCTTCAGCTGCACTCACTGTTCCAGCAACGTGAATCAGAAACTTCTGGGGGCTCAGAAAAGACCATAATTTTGGCTTTCCCTTCTGTAATTTGAGTTCTTCTAAATTAAACTCTATATTGATTAGGTTTGTTCTGGTTTCTTTATAGGAAAAAGGAAAAGGTTTTAGTGTGTATAAACTGTATAATAATTTTTGCTGTTGTACTCACTGCTGATGGTGGATTGTACAGGGCGATGTTTTTATTTCACTAAATGTAGACAAAATAAATTTAAAATAAATGGATTTAGTGTACACAAATAATTAATTCAAGTGTGTTAGAGTACAGGGTTGACAATCTTTTGGAACTAAATACTGTCCCCTGGGGAAACGGACTGGGATTATATTTTGTTAATAATTATCATAGATGGACCTGTAGCCTCAGGGCTTCCCATCATAAGTGCATATTTCAGGAGATTAAAGTGAAGCCAGCGTGCACTATTTGTTTTTAAAATTACATTTTCCACATGCAATAAAAAATTGTTACTGTAATTAAATTTTTAGTTCTTACCCTGGAACTTTCTTCTTCTGGTCATTATGCTGCAAAAATAGATTAAAAATTGCAGTTTAGTGGCATCATTATTCTCATAGTGTGCATTGTACTGCAGAGTTTGTATTAAACAGTGTTTCTGGCATTTCAATGCACACAATACACGGTTTCTTCTGCCATAGCTTTTTTTTTTTCTGTTTTAATTCAAAGCAATATTGGTCTTTCTCTTGGTTCGCGTTGCTTTCATCCACAGATACTGAAATATATAGTTGGAATGGGCTTCCCAGTATGTAGAGCTGGAGCTGTGAAACAAAAAGGAAAACTTGCTTGTAGAGCACTTGGATAGTGCCAGGGCGTTTCTCGATCTGCTGTATGAAACAAATCGGTGGTGGTGGTGTGGTGGTGATGTGATGTAGCAAAGCAGCTGGAGAGTATTTTTTTGTATGTCCCCAGTTTCATCCCTCTCCAGCCTGTTGGGACACAAATCCTGGCTATTGTTCAGTTGTAGGATATTTCTTCTAAAGAGAGGGACAGGAATTGGGGTGATACTTTAGCTTGACTCTTCACAAGCCTTTTTTAAGGAGCTTTACTTAAATTTACTGCATATCCCCAACATGCGGCGAGATTAGCTTTTAAGTCATCAGAGGGGAGGTGGCTGAGGGACTTCCCTGCCATGGGTCATCAAGATTTTAGCCCCACAAGAAAACAGCTAGGCCATCGGCCATTCTAAATGTGTACTTGCCGATGGTCATTGAAACACCTGTGTGTCTCTGTACATACACAACACTTCAACAGAAATGTTATCCTTGTTTAGCTGTAAAACAATACCAAATACAGGTTGGATGAGAGTCTGGCTTTTGAATGGTGTCTTAAGTCACCAGAAGCATCTTCCTCAGAATGTAACTCACTCTTCCATGTCTTCCAAAACCAAAAGGTTTCCTTTTATACATTCTTTAATAGCATGAGTGTTGTAATGTTGACAATCCTAATGTTTTCCTGTGTGCTTTTCAGGGAGAAATGGCTTTGTGTCTTTTTTCCCTGTGCAGCTTATGGAGATAATGATGTTGTGGCTGGAGGATTTTGTCCTAAGTGATGTGATTGTCCTTCTGCTGTCCCTCAGCCGAAGCTTTCTACCTCTGGTGCCTTTTGGAAGTGCTGAGCCTGAATGTTAAATTAATAACTAATTAGGTGCTGAAGGGTGTTTCTTTTACAAGCTACGTGGGCAAGAACATGCTGAAAGAACAACGGGTGTTGATGGCTGTCTTCGGGAACAAATACTAAGAGTATAGTTTCCATTTTAAATGTAACAGAATTTGGAAGACAGTAATTATTTTGCTGAAGTTGCCTTTTACCTGAATGTGCCCTTTACCACTGAACAACACGATCATGATACCCGAGATTTAAAGATGGAGAATGTGAAAACTCTGGTCAGAGAAAACGAGACATCACTTGGACCCTGCTTAAAGTGAGTTTGATGCTCCTTTGTGTATGTTAGTGAGACGACTTTTACAGTCTGCAGTAGAATTCTGCTATGCCTTTTCTAATTGAACTTTTGCTTCCTTTCTTATTTTTCACTTAAAACTTCCTTGTGATTTTATTAACATTTCATCAGCAGGGTTGTATTTACATGTTTGAGTGTAATTATTAATAAGTTTGGTACCTTTGCAGTAACGTGATATAATAAACATACAGTAACAAGATATAAGAAACATGATATAATCAGAATTTCTAGAAATTTTTAAATTAAGAGTAGATTTTGAGTTTTACAGAGATGTACTTTCCTTGTAGACAAGTTTATTTTAAAGGGTCAAGAGTACACTTCATTTACCATCATAACAAACAAGATTTTCCTACGTATCCCTGGTTCAGTTCTTTCTCTTTTCAGTGTTGGCTCCCTTTAGAGCTTTGATTTGCTCTTTTTGGCTCCTAGAGTTAGGCTGTACAACTTCCCCGTTTGCTACAGAGCCATTTAATTTAAGAATTGTCTGCAAATCAGACTGAGCCTCGGATCCCAGGTTAGTCCCGAATCAAGCATCTCTCCTCGCCCCCTTTCCTAAAGGTGAGCTCTGCCCTGTCCACCCTAAGGCTTTCAGCGTCAAACTGCCTGAGGTGTTACCTCTCCTCGTTGGGGATTGGCAGCTGCCCTCAGATTTACTTTTCTGGACTTGAAAAAACAGAAGTATTCTGGGTGACAGAAGTATTCCCAGATATTGTCATCAAATTGTACAGTGCCTGAGAGGTGGCACGGAGATATATATATGTGTGTGTGTGTGTGTGTATATATATATATAATATATATATATATCTTGTAATGGATCCTGCCATGATGCATGTTTTAGGACATGAGCTTGCACAGAGACAGGGTTCCCATTTTGTCAAAGGCAGCAAAACACTGGAACTACTTGTGGCTTCCAGTTTTATGTCCAAAACTGGCCAAAACCTTTATAGGACAATCAAAGGCTCTGCTTTGTTCATCCTGCTGGTTGGAGACAAGCTGGGCGCTGGTTGTCAGCTCCCAGCTCCTCAGAGTCCCTGTGGACTGGAGGGAGGACTGGGCAGTCTGGAGCTGGTGAGAGGCAGCGTCTCCTTTGTGTCTGTGCAGAAGTCCCGTTTCTGTTAAAATTCACTTTGATATGTTGGATAGTTAAGGAAATAACCAGAATACTTGGTCTGAAGCATTAGCTCAATGGCTCCTCAGTCTTCTGGAATGTGGCCTGTGGAAAGTTTGTAAAACGCAGAACTTCATATATCTCCAACTGAAAGCTGGGTAAAAGAGCAGAATAATTCACCAAATTTTCTGTCCTTCACGGTGTAGGGAGCTGTGTCATAGGGTGCTCACAAAATGGATTGAACGTTCTGAGTCTTTCAGCTGGCTTTATCCATGTTTTAACTCTGTATCTGGCATGGCAGAAGTGAGCGTTAATGTAAAAATGCTATTTTAAATGAAAATAGTAATGCACATTTCCTTGCCTAAGGCACAGGTTTTGTGGGCAAGGTGGGCTCTGCAGGTCCCCACAGATCTGCTGTGGTTCCTATGTTTGGTGTAGCCTTATTGATGTTGTCATTCTTTCTCTCACAGTTCCTAACTTAGCTTTAATTCCAGGTACCACAGGTGCTGAGGATCCCTCCGGTCTAAACATCTGCTGTTCCCTTCCTCCTGAGCAACGCCTCGCTGCGGTTCACTTAATTTCTGTGCTCAAGTTTGCTGATGACACAAAACGAGGAGGGGTGGCTGACACCCCAGAAGGCTGTGCCACCATACAGAGAGACCTGGACAGGCTGGAGAGATGGGCCAGAAGAAACCTAATGAAATTTAGCAAGGGCAAGTGTAGGGTGCTGCACCTGGGGAGAAATAACCCCCTGCACCAGGACAGGCTGGGGGCTGACCTGTTAGAGATCAGCTCTGAGGAAAAAGACCTGGGAATCCTGGTGGACAACAGGATGACCATGAGCCAGCAATGTGCCCTTGTAGCCAAGAAGGCCAGTGGCATCCTGGGGTGCATCAAGAAGAGCGTGGCCAGCAGGTGGAGGGAGGTCATCCTGCCCCT
>JAOQGH010000051.1:19476995-19495929 GCA_025769975.1 Gallinago jamesoni
AGTCTCCTTCTCTGGAGACATTCAAAACCCACCTGGACAAGTTCCTGTGCAACCTGCTCTAGGTAGACCCGCTCCGGCGGGGGGGACGGGGGGTTGGACTAGATGATCTCCAGAGGTCCCTTCCAACCCCATATGATTCTATGATCCTTCAAATGCTGGCAAAGCACTGGCATTTGATCTGTCAGAAGCTGGAGTGAAGGTGGTGCAGGGTGTTGTGCGCGCTCAGGAGAGGAATGTTCAGGCGTCGGAGTGCTGTGTGTTTGCAGAGAAGGGGGAGGAAGGCCCCTCTCTGGGGAGAGCGAGGGAGGTGCCTGGAGCAAAACCTCTTCTGAGGTTGTGGTGGGCAAGCCCTGTGCAAAATGTGGGCCTAGTAACTTGTTTTCATCATGTACTGAAGTTGGTAAGATGTGCTTGTAGCTTTGTGGCATCCTGGATGACTTTCAGCAAGAAATAACTACTAATAGAGATATTTTTTTAACCAAAAAAAGCATAGCCTGCAGTACTAAGCTGCCTTGAGCGTCGAAGCCGTGACACAAATTGTGCTGGGAAGGTCGCCCAGTCTGCCACTGCTCATAGTCTCGTCACGGGTCGAGTGAAAGGAGGGGGCTGTGCAGCGTGTCCTCCAGTGCCGCTGTGACGCCGTGGGGCTGTGCTGAGTGCTGGAGTGGGGCAGCCCCCGGTGGGGCTGGGTGTGACCTGGGGGGGGCCACCCGAAGCACGTGGAGGGGGTCAGTCTGTGTTCCTGCTGCAGGGCGAGGGGAAAGGATCAGACCCCCCAGCCAGGCTGGCCCCTGGCTCCGGCTGCAGGAGATGGGGGAGCTCTGTGAAACATCCAGCAACATCTTCAACGAGATGCTCCTGCCGTTTCTGACTCGAAACTTTCAAGAACGTGCTCTGGAACAGCACGGATGGGGGCAGGAAAAGCAACTTCCCATTTAGTGTGGTGTGTCTGTGGATAAGGCAAACGAGGACTGAGAGTTACACACACGACCTCAGGTGATGAAACAATAGTGTAAGGTTTGGAAGCTGAATCTGAATATCATAAGTTTTCAGTCCGGCCATGGGATGTGTTCTTTGTTACAATGCCAGATTTTATTTCCTTAATGTTTCTTGCAAGATGCAATAAAGAAAAACTTGTAAAGTCCACAGAACGTGCATGGATTAGTTGGCAGTGCTTACATATTTATGTCTATTAGTTATTTCTGTATTTTCCCTCCTATCTAGTGTAGCCACTCCTCTGGGTAAGTGTTACAGAGGTGGGGTACCCTATGAGATGTGGCGTTTACCGTGAGTCTTATGCATCATGAACTTGGGGTGGGGTTTAAGGAAATGAGCAGAAAAACACTAACAAACTCCTGTCTAGACTGAAACCCCGGCACCTTGAGCTGTGTTTCTCCAGCAGTTGGTCTGCAACTATGGGATGTGACAGCACTGAAGCTCACTGGTAACAGCTTTTGTAAGGAAACATGCATTGTGGAAATCAGGAAGGTGTTTAGCTCTGCCAAGAGGAATATTTCCTGAGCTCTTGGCAGTATGTGTGATCTCCTGTTTCATGTCCACGAATGGTTTGTTTTAATAATGAGCTGCAGTTTTGCTGTTTATACAGGCTCTTGATGTCAAGCCCTGTGCTGGGCAGAGTCGCTCCGGTGTGGTTTTGCTGGAGTGAGGTGGCCTCAGGCAGCAGTAAGCTACTGCTCGGTGCCTACGTGACACTCACTGCCCCTACCTTCACACACCACCCAGCGCTAACGCGCTCAGCAAAGGTGCTGAGAACACAGGTACCCACGGGTTTCTTCTGCAAGAGCCCCGTGACATATTCACAGTGGGTGTTTTTCTCCTGCTGACACCCTACAACGCTGGAGTTTTGTCTGAACAGTGCTATAATAACAGCGTGTCAACCAACACCGTTGCTGTGGGTCCATTTGTGGGTCACGGCCTCAACTGGGCAAAATGCCTGTTGAAATCTCTGGGAATTCAGCCCCAGTCCCAGGGCGTGTGATTTAGCGCTGGGTGCTCAGCAGAGAGAGATTCCTTCATGGGATCAAGCACCTGAGGTATGGCTACTTGTTACACTCCTTGGGTGGAGCTGGGAACTGCGTTTCTCCAGGAAGCAGATTTCCCAAAGCAGTGAGTGTAAGCTCTAATTCTAGGAAGTCTCGACTCAGATTAAGCCTAGGGTCAGTCTTTCCCGAGCGGGAACCCAGCTGAGGGAGTAATGTCTGAAACGGCACTTGTCTCTCCGTTTGGTCCATGTGTTGTGATATAGAATAATGTCAACATGGGATGATACTTTATGCTCAGTCTGCACAGATAATAATGGCGTCAGAAAATGAAGAGCAACAGAAAAATTAGGGTTTAGCTGTGAATTGGTGAATAATAGACAAGAGTGAAATACTGTTCCAAAGGGTAGGAGATACGCTCCGGATTCTCAAATCACTGTGGTTCTGTATTTTAGGCATCTGCAGCTTCTTTGGTATCTTCTGCACTTCAGCTTCAGTGACAATTGTGCTCTGAAAATCCAGTGTAGATGCGGTCTTACTATTCAGGAACAAATTTACTTTCTCTCTGGGTGGGCTGTTAGGATCATCTTTAGTCTGGTGAGTTTTTTACCCTCGTGTTTTTAATCTTAGTTATTTATTATTCTCATTTTGTTAGTACCAGGCGCCTCAGTTGTGATCATATTGTATTTATCCTCTCTGTGGAAAGACACAGTGTTGGTTCTTGCTTTCAGGAGCTTATTGTATTTATGTCTAATGTGAATTTCTTTGGTTTTACAACCTTGGAATTTAAGCCAGGTTTTTCAAGGACAGCCTGGCTGTTTGAGGGAAGTACGCTCACAAGCAGTGGTTCTGCAGCATAATGTTTCTGCTTCGTTCCACATGAAGGCTGTGGAGACATGACAGTCTGGGAGCTACGTGTTCCTTTTTGCCTGAGGAGAAGCTGGGAAAGAAGGGGGGGATCCACCAGGAGGTGAACTTCCATTCCCTATTTATGAATAGCCTTTAGCAACCCTGTTCTGGGGAGGAAAAACCACAATGGGAAGGGAAATTCTGAAGACCTCAAGGTGAAGCCTCGTTAGAGACTGATGGTGCCTTATTCTGGCCTTTGCATTCACACCCTGCTTTTCCTTTGCACCAAATCCCAGTAACACCCACATTCCAAGACCTTGTGAGCCAATTCTGTTAATGCTCTGTTCAATGTCTGGATATTGCTTCTTTTGAAATTCTGTTAAAGATGAGGCTAATAATCTCCTGCAGCTTGTCTGTCACAGCATTTGTTATCAACTTAATTATGCAAACCTGCAATTCCCACATAACGCGGGACCCAGGCCAAGACCATTTTTATTAATTAGAATTTGGGGTGCGTTATTCTGTATCTCAGGAGGGCTGTCCTCAGGAAAGGCAGTAATTAGAAGCCTTCAGACTGTGTAGGTCTGCCTTGTTCCTTAAGCTGGAGCTTGGACTCGTTAGCAAGCTCACCATCTCCTGGTGACTCGCTCTTGTTAACGCTCGGTAGGGTGCAGTTTCTCTCAGCATCTGCTGCTGGCCTCCCAGGAATGTTGCCTCGAGTTGTCTTCAACAATACTAACTGTAAGCTGGTTAAATAAACACTTCGCTGAGCCCTGCAAGTCTCAGTTTTATGTAGATGTACCTGTTTTCTTCTTCTGGAAGGCTTTTAATGGCAGTGTCACTTTTATATAAGTTGCTAGGTTAAATCTTTCAGAAATGAGTCTCTGAAGCTGGGCATTTAAATTCTCATCTAGGCAAGTTGGCTTTAGGCAGAGGGCTCCCCAAGGTACCGCCTTGGGCCAGTGCTACATCTTGGCTCTGTGCAGTGGGTCAACAGACTTGTCACTGTTTCCTAATACTAATTTCTGATATAACCTCCTATTGGCTCATTATATTTTGTGGATCTTGCTTTGTGTGTATGGAGTGCTTTGGGGCTTTTTTTGAAATATTTTAACCAACCTGAAAACTGAGGAGGAACCTATCAGTCTGCAAGGGCCCCATAACCTGCTGAGGACACAAAGCCCAAATTTGGTTGGAGCTGGGTACAAAAGCTGCCTCGATCAGGTTGTATGAATCCAAATTCACAAACTTTGTTTTTGCAGCTGTGGTGGGATGTCTGTAGCCAGGCAAGGACATGCAGTGCCTTTTAGTGACATACTTGTTACTGATAGGAAGCTACAAAGGGCAAAGCAAAGGTCGCAGCTTTTTGGGGCAGGCAGGGTGTGCCCCTTGCTGCGAGCCGAGGGACACCTCTGTGGCAGCCAGCACAGGAACCCTGTAGGAGCTTCTCCAAAGAGACTTGTGCTCCTTTGGGGCACAGAAGGGCTGGAGGGAGGGACGGAGAGAGGGCAGCGTTGCTGCGCAGTTGGCGCTATCAGCAGACTGCCTCTCGCCCCACACGGTTCGGGGCTGCAGCATCCTCCTCCCTCCCCATCGCCTCTCCTCCCATCAGCAGCCCTGGAGCTTGGCTGGGGTGGGCAGTGTGATATCCGCCTGGTGGGCATCGCTGCAGTGGCTCTGGTTTAATGGGAGGTTTCCAGGATCCTGTTAAAGTGGGTATGTATTTGGAAACACAATCCTCAGCCTAGGCTCTCCTTTTCCTGGAGGTAAGAGCTTGGTTGCCTCGAAGTCTCCGGCAGGTCTCACACAGGCTTTGGCAGGGTCGTGGTTTGGTCCGTTGCCAGTGATCTCCCTGATCCATCTCTCCGTGCTGCTCTCCCAGCCTCACACTTGCACCCAAGTGTGTGTTGCTTGAGGAGAACTCATTTGCTTTACTTTCATTCAAAGAGTCTCTAAGTGTGCAGGGAAAGTGGGGTTTGATCCCATTTGTAGCTCTGAGGGTGCCCCATACGGCCGCCAGGGTGCCTGTTCCCGCAGCCACGGCGGCCGAGTGTCAGCGGGGGGGGGGAACCTTTCTTGGTTTAGTTTGCATTTTATCTCCTGGGATTCTTGAAACCCTACCTTGCCCGTGCACCTCCCAGCGTGGCGTCTCTCCCGGCGCAGTCCCCGGGGGCTGTGTCCCGGCGCTGGGAGGGGGTGCCGCCGGCTGCGCCGATGCTGCTGCCAGGTCGGAGCTGCGGCTTGGTCAGCCCTCCTGGTATCTCTGCGAGGTAGGACAGCCTGCAGCCTTCCCCTCCCTCTCCTCTTTCTAACCATATTGCTTTTTTCATTTGTTTTGGTTTTTTTTTTCCTTTCTTTTTTAATTTTCTTTTTGTTCTGTGTGTATGCGCTTGGATCCTGGTTGGCTGTGTGTGGCGGAGCTCTCTCTCTCCCCCCTGCCTGCGGACAGACCCTCGTGGGATTCCCACCCTGTCAGCTGCTTAAAAAGAAGAAACAAGAACCATTCGGGACAGAAGTCTGCTCGCAGTAGGTTAGATGTTTTTTCGCTCTTTAGTGGTTGTACTTTCCTCCCAAGTGATGGTGAATTGGAGACGCAAGGTTTGGAGCGAGAGACAAACTCTTTGAAAAGCTTATTGCGTTCAAGTAAGACCTTAATCCTCATCTTTGTCTCAGTCCTGTCTGTGCTGTGGATAATTGTCATCTAGCAGGTTAATTTAGTATTTTTTGTCCTTGTTATGGGCAGAGCTTAACATCGGCATAAACAAAAAAAATTGTCTTTTAAAAGTTACTAAGCCCACGATATAACATGTATTAAATGAGGCCTGCTCCCGAGATGCTTGGGTAATTGACACCCCGTCTCGCTGAAGTTAATTATGTGCTGGTGTATGAAACCAAAATCCTTATAAAGTAACTTCCTTACAGATGTTACTATGAACTTATTAAATCCTGTGATGGATCATCAGTCTTGTTGGTGTCAGCCAGAGCGAGGGGCTCTGAGTACCGCAGAGGACTAGGCACATCTTAAGAATTCATTATGAAAAGGAATTTTTAATTATTTTGCTGCGCCTTTCCATGGTGGGATTTTAAACATACAGCAGACAGTATTCTCTGAGGCTTGACACAATGAAGTGTGTGTAAGTAGTTGCTTGCGTTTGGACTACTTCATTTTATGCAGGGCTTACTGGTGTATGTATTCATGTAGAAACAAATATTCATATTTGACCTGCCCTTACACAGAGCTGCGCTGCCCCAGCAGCCTCCTCCTCCTGCTGTGTTGCCACTCGCTACCATGTGGGAATGGGAAATACATTGGTGGGTTTTTTTTTTTTTAATTATCGTATCTTTTTTTTTTCCCCTTCCCCTCAGCAGAGTGATTTTCACATAAGATTGAACTGCTCTTTTTCTAATCTCTTAAAGAAATCTTTCTTGGCCGTGTTCGGTAGGTCACTGAATAATGGGCTTTTCCGTTTGGCTGGAAAGGTGGGGGGAGGGGGAGCAGAGGGGAAGGCGAGGGCTCAGTGAGTTCTGGGAGCAGAGGGAAGCCAGCACTTTTCTTAAAAGATCCAGCAAAAGCCCACGTTTTGTTCTGATGGCAGTCATCCCTGTCCCACCGAGACCCTCTTGGTGCCTCTGAGAAAAGCAGCTGGTGTTCAGTTCATCCCATGCTCCTCGTGGTACGAATGGTGGGTACCCCTGACCTGGGGCTGCTGGAAAGCTTATGGGTCCAAGAACCTGGCCTGAAACTGTTCTCCAGGCTGCTCCATCAGACAGAGCTCGCAAGTGAGAGTGCTCCCCCATCCCACCCCAGCACATATGCTGATCACAGAGGACACACGGCTCGGTGGGAGGGTTCGAGATTTGGCCCTTTTTGTGTGTGTGTGTAGGGGGGGGGCTCAGTTTCTTGGCTGTTGTGAAAGCTGGTGGCACCTCAAATGGATGGCAGCTACATCAGGTCCCAGCTCTGCGCAGGAGAGATGTTGGTCACCTTCAGTGGTCTCTGTGGGAGGCACCTGCCCATCTGGAAACCAGTTTGGCTCCCACCGCTGTGGGAGCTGGAGGGAGACGCGGTGTCTCTCCTCCTGGTTCACCAGCCCTTTCTCTCTGCAGCTGCTTGGCCACAGTTCACCTTACGGGTACTTTTACCCTCCTCACTGTGATGCTGCTCCCTCGTGGGAGGGGAGGCCTCGGTGGAGCCAGCGGTGTGTGTTTTCGGAGGCATTGCAGCGTGTCCCCAGACTCGTGGCCCAGCCTGTAGCCATGTGGCAAGTCCCGCACCTGAGCGTGTGCTCAGTCACCCTCTGAATCCCAAAAAACTGCTGGTATCACGTTGCCCTGTGGCCGGATTAACAACATGTGTGGAGCAGTGTTTCCTCACCTGCTGGGAGATGCGTGTTGCTGGCTGCAGGTGATTTCCTCCATGCTTTTTTGGGAGGGTATTTTAACCTACGGGAGCCCTTTTAGCCGTCCTGATGCCATTCATAACCTTACAGTTCTATAGCATATCCTGCCGTGGTTCTTTCTCCAGGCTGAAGATCTTCATCTGCTTGTTCCTGACACCCAAGGGGGGGAGTGTCTTTCATTACTCTTGTCTTCCTCCTCCTGCGTTCTCCCTAAATCTCCACATCCATCTCACTGAAGGGCAGCTGGAGCAGCACATACCATTCAACATACAGACGCACTGTGGATTTGTCCGTTCTGTTTCCCTCCCCATTCCTTCCCTGGTGGTACCATGGTTTGGGGGTGCTGCTGGCCGCAGAGCTGCCACTTGGGCAGCATTGCCAGGCTGTCCCCAGCAGCCCCACTGCTCTGGGCACATGGGGAAGATTGCTTTCCCCCCACACCACCTTTATGTTCCCTCGTGTTGACCCGCTGTGACTGTTTGGGATCTCCACTCCTTTGCCTGTCCCTTCGGCGGTGCCAGAGGGTGCTGCCTTGCTGCCACCACAGCCGGGCACCTCTGCCGTGCCCACCACTGTGGCCTCCTACCAGAGCAGGGACCCTGAGCTGCAGCTGGTGCTTCCAGCTACAAACCCAGCCCCCGGGAACTTTCTTGGCTTTCGTGTTTTCCCCTGCGGGCAGAACTCCCCTTTTCCTCCCATGCAGGAAGGCAGATAACTGCTTGCCCCTGCCCTGGAACAGAGAGGTTATTAAACGTTTCCTCTTCCATATTCTGGTAAAATGGTGGTGTTCAGAGCTCATCTACAGCGCTGTAATGTTTTGAGCACTCGTGCTCTTCTCTTTTCTCTCTTCCTGCAATTGTCCAAAGGCTGGATTTTTTTTGCCTCCCTCCCAACAGTCATACCTGCTCAGAAGTGTTGTGGGTAGTTTTGTTTCTATCAGTGCAAATTAATTTCTTCCCTCATTTTCTAATCGGCCTTTTGTCTTTTTTTTTAACTATACATTGGCATCAGGGTGATTTTTTTTAAAGCGTGAATGTGTATTTCTATCAGTGAGTGTGATCTGCTACACAAAGGAAACCTAGTCACCACCACTGGTACCTTAAGACTGAGGAGAGTTTCCCAGTTGAATATAAAGCTAGGGTTGTATTGAAAAAAAAAAGGTTCAGAATTTTGAATAACAGACTTATTAACGCTGATATTTCTGCACGGTGAACCACTGCTCTGTGTGCTAGACTGTTTGAGAGGGAAACTGGCATGTCAGCAGGGAGAAATGTGTTGCTGTTAATTAGATGGAGCTGGGTACATCATCGGAGGCCCCAGTTTTGATTGAAATACTGGCTGCAGTGGGGGCAGCTCTGTATAGAAAATGGGAGTTGCCTTGACTTGTGTGTATTGCTCCTGGGTAGGTAAAATAAGGAGATGAAGGGACAGTGAGATTTATTTTCTAGACGCTAAGAGAGGCTTGGAAAGAGGTATATTTTCAGAATTCCTTTTGTAGCCTACACTATAAGCTAAATTAAGTACCAATATGTAAACTCAAGGAGCAAGGAAAAGAAAGCCAGAGTTTGTTTGCTTAAGGGTGCTGATTACATGGGTATCTCAGCAGTAAAAAAAAAAAAAGGAGGAGGAAAGAGTCAAATCTGCAGTGAAGAGGGGAAGCCTGGTAGGCAGCCTTTATTGACTGTATAGTAACCTGGGGCCTGGCTTCCAGCCAGGCAGTGAGTTCCCTGCCTTGTGAAGTGCATAACTAGGAGTCGAGGATTTTTCCCAAAGCTCCTCTTTCCTGAGGCTGATTCGTATCTGCCCCTATTGTTATCCGTTGTGTTCACATGGTTTTTTTTTTTTTTCTTTTTCCTTTTGTTAGTCTGTTTTCCTTCCTTGTTTTTAAAGAATAGCTTATCTCTATGCCCCAGAAGGGTGTGACTCGCAAAGATCACAGGCTTTTTACACCGAGCTAAGAGCAGGCTGCTGACTGCAGGAAAACATCCTGAGGTTTTCAAACAGGAGCACCACATCGCCTCTGCAAAAGGCGGCGATGGCACCGAGATGCCCGCCCGTGGGACTCGGCTGGATCCGGAGCATCCCTTTCCACTGTTGAGAGGCAAGTGTGCTGACAGCATCACCTCGCCCTGGAGAATGACTGCCCCTGGGTTTTGGTGGTCCCCAGCTCTGCTGCCCTGTGCCGTGAAGGACAGGAGCAGGAGGGCACGGAGGTGTTGGGTCCCGTGTACGCAGTGACCAGAGCTCAAGGCTTAGAGCAGGAAAACGAGCCTTCAGCTGAGCTCTGCTGCGATGTGAGTGGCCTGGCACCACTCACACAGTGCCTTGTCACTCTTCGCCCGCCTCCACGTGAACATTTACTGTGCTTACGTGCGTATTTCACCAGGTTATTGTGAAGCCCACAGCAGATTGAATGCATGAAGTCCTGCAGTGCGCCCCTTGTCTTACTGGGGCTCCAACCGTGGGACAAGGGGAGGGAGGCACTGATCTGTCTCTTTATTTTTTGTCAGGGGCCTTTGCCATGGATGAGGGAGCAGACTCTCTGATGACTGTGCACCTTCTCGCCAATGCGGGTCACTCGTTATTTCTGCAGCAAACTCTGGATCGGCTTTTGGAGTGGATCTGCCCAGACGTTCACCTTTTCCTGGTGTCTGAGCGAGTCGCCCCATTGAAATACTATGAGAGGTATCGTAAGAGAAGCTGCGGCTTTCCAGGAATGTCTGTCCTCCTTTTTCTACACGAGGACTTGGGAGAAGAACGGATTTTCCAGGTCCATGAGCAATTCCAGCGTCCGCCCTGGCGCTACCAGTGTGCCCAGATTGCTCATGGGCGAAGCCACCCCTGTGTCCCAGCTCACCAGGACTTCTACAGCCTGGAGGATCAGTTGCCTGTGTGGGGCATCAGGCGGGTGCACTGTGGCCCCGAAATCCTGCGCGTCACCCTCTACTGCAGTTTCGATAACTATGAGGACGCGGTGAGACTTTACGAGATGATCCTACAGAAAGAAGCAACCGTGCAAAAAAGCAACTTCTGTCTCTTTGTGCTGTCCGTGACCCAAAGCGTTGCCGTGCAGCTCTGCCTGAAGCAGCTGCCCATCGGGGTGGCCGCTGAGCCGAAGGAGTCATCAGCCTTGCAGTTCAAGGTGCAAGAAATCGGGCAGCTGGTGCCTCTCCTGCCCAACCCGTGTATTCCTATCAGTAGCACCAGGTGGCAAACGCAAGACTACGAAGGAAATACTATTCTCCTTCAGGTATGTGTCTGTGGTGCTCAGAAAGGAGGGGTTTTATTATTTTTTTTTCTCAAGGAAAGCAGGACTGTCTCAAAATGGGAAATCAGGATTTTGCTGGTTCGTGTTTTCTTCTGATTTTTGAATGCAGTAATCGGTATCAGCCAGAGCTGTGATGCCATTGATAAATATAAGCACAGATCCGTGGAATGTTTATATATTGTTAAATTAACATCTTTACTGCTTGCCTGAAACTGAAAGCATTAATGCTGTTTTGAGCAGGCTAGTTTAACCCCTTCCCTTCCTTCCCTGAATCAAGTGATCGCAACGGCCTATTCTTTTTCTCATAAGTCATTACATTATAAATGTTTTTGAAAGCAGATTTTTAGCATCCAAAACCAGATGTATTGCACTGACCCTCCTTTCCAAGGGTTTATCTAGTCTCTCCCTGAATTTGTGTGAATTCTTTGTATCCACAACATACTTCCACAGGGACTTCCCCAGGTCTGCTGCCACCTTCCTTTAGTTGAAACTGGCCCCAGCTGCCTTCAGTTGATGCCCTCTGCTTCTGGCATTGCAAATGGCAGGGAATGGACAATACCTATCTGTTTCTCCAGGTGGCTCATGGTGGTTTTAGCATTTTGTTCTCTCCCCCCTAAATTGTTGGGCTTTTTGTTTTTCAGGTTTTTTCCCCAGGGTTAAAATTCCCAGCATATAGGATTGTTCCTTTACTGTACTTGCAATTGTCCTTGTGCATCTCTGAGCATTCCCAGCTCCATGATTCTCTGCTCTGTGCTGCAGGTGATGGGCAGGTATCACGGTCCAGCTCTGGGACCCAAGCTGCCTCAGGCCTAACAATGTTCTCCATTTTGTTTAGAATAATTCCTAAGATTTCATTTGCTTTCTAGACTGCTGCCAGGCACTGAATGCTTCCTAACACCATGCTGTCTGTCACAGAAGTGAGACCTTGGGTTACTCACAACCTAGCACTTTGTATGGGAAGCTGGGATGTTTTTGCTCCATGTGCACCACATCATCTACACTGTCTCATCTGCTGTTTTTCAGGCTCGTAAGACTCCTGTGCTCTTCTCTACACTCATGCTGCAAGTGATTTCAGCACAGTGAGGCTGGGTGAGAACATCATCACTTGGTCAAACTAGAACCATATGTTAATGGGGTTCTCTCTACATTTTCTTCAACAGGTTCAAGACAGCTCCAAACCCCATCAGACAAAGGTTGGCTTTTCCCATCAGCATAGTGGTTCAGGCAATGACAAGATCCTGCAGGACTCTGTCCCTGCAAAGCCGGGTAATCCTGGCTGGAGAAGCCAGGAGGTCAGACCCATGAAAGGTAAACCAAAATCTGACCAAAGCAAAGCCCTTACTCCTGAGCAAGATGGCAGTGACCTCCAAAGGCACTTCTGCTCTTCTCGCAGTGGTCCAACAGCCCGGTGGCGGTGGGATGCCACCTCCCTCCGCAGGCAGGGGAGCAGCAAGCTTCAGGCTTCTCTCCAGGAGAGCCCTTCTCGTCGGCAGGCAGCCGAGACCAACGTGGACACTGGCCTCGCCGTGGCAAACCCTGTGAGCGGCCACTGCCCCCTGAACCACTTCTCCAGGGACCTGCGGAGCAGCCTCCTCCAGCCGCAAGCACCCACGGAGGGGGCCGGCAGCGCCGTGTCCCCCCAGGACAGGACCCCGCTGCTGCTCGCTCCAGCCAAAAGGAGCAGAGGAGCGGGACAAAGAGCTTCGGGCTGTCACTCACAAAGGCTGTGGGGCAGCCCCACGTACAGAGCAGAGGAGGAGGAGGAGGAGGAAGAGTTCTTTATATGACTGAAAACAAACGTGCAAGATGGACTCATCATTTCCAAACGGCAGCGGAGTGCTCTTGGGTGTCCTGTGCCTTTTCGTATTGTGGCCACTCTGAGCATCTCTGAGCGTTCCCAGCTCCATGATCCTCTGTTGTGTGCTGCAGGTGATGGGCAGGCAGCATCATTTTCATGCAATGATGCTAAGGAGGCTGAGGGCAAAGCACAAAAAATAACACAGTATTTACAGAAAGGTTTATTATTTTTTTTCTAAATGCAGGATATATTGGAGGACTATTGTGCAATGAATGGGAATAAGCCATATGGCTCCTAGAGCTGTTCTAAAATGTTAAAAGCAATAGCCAGTGACACGTTCAGATGGGGCTAGAAAGTGCAACTTGCCTGAGCAGTGGGATGTCCCCAGCCACTGGTCTTGTCACCCCTCCCTGGGACGTATTGGCCCAAGGAAGTGACACAGTCACAGTGGTGTAATGCCGATTTTCCTCTGTGTTCCTTCTTGTTTCCCCAGTTGTTGGTATTTAAAAGCTGTCAATGTTGTCAATTTTATGCAAGGTGTGAAATGTAAGAATGTTCTTTTAAAATACTATTGAAGGAAAAAATTTCTAGAGGGACCTTTTCCCCAAATCAGCACAGTACATGCGAAAAGCAAACACTTGCAGAGAATAGTTTGAGCTGTATGTTCTCCAGTGAGCCCTGCTGTGGCTTGTTTGTATGACACTCGGCAAAATCCACCCAGCAACAGGCCAGGCTTTGTTAGACCAGGGTGCCATTATCAGCAGACAACCCTAACTGGGCTTTAATTAAGAGAAGTCTTGGAGGGAAATGCTGGATGCTGAAGAGTAAAAAAGACAAGAGAAATGAAGTCATGTTTCAGCAACGGATGATGAAATAACTCCCATCTTGATCAGCAGCTTTCTTTTCTCAAGCAGGATTAAGTAAATCTCAAAGGGAATGAGATAGGACGGGCATGACAGAGGAATGGAATTATTAAAAGAAAAGCCAAGTCTGATCACGCTTACCTTCCAAATAGCAGAAACAAAGAGGTATTTTCTCCTTAAATATATCTGAACTCTGCTTTGCACAAAAGTGTGAATTTGTTTGGAGGGTGCCTTCTCACTGCTTCTTCTTAGATCATAACTCAAGTTTGACGGGGTGGAGGGGCAGAGGGTGACGGGCAGCAGCAGAGCCTTCCTGCAGGGAGGTTCTGCACAATTTCATGGGTTTTCACACCCGTACATGTGCCAGCTGAACACAGCTCACGCTGCTCGGCCATAGCCTTCTCACCCAGGGAAGGCCAAAGCCCCCACTCTGCTGCGGGTGGGCTGTGCAGCCCAGTGGGACTGGAGAGGGGTGCCACTGATGGATGGGGGCTCGGGCTGCGGGAAGGCATAGCTTTTTGGGAAAGTCTAAAGGTGCAGCCAAGTTGGTCTGAAGAGCTGCAGGCACGGGTGTTGCCCTGGAAGTGGTGGTCACGTACCCTCCAATTCAGGGACCTAAACCTGTAGAAAGGTAAACAAGACACGTATTTACTGGACAACTACACCCCCCCCCCCATGTTTTCATAAGCTCTGTAAAATTTTGGACTTTTTAGTAGATCACGCTCTGGTATTTTACATCGATGAGGGTGATTGCTTCATCTTCCCTAGAATGCTAGAAACTTGGCCAGTGCTTTTCAGAGCTGGAGAAAATGTTTGGTCAACGCAGAAAGAGGAGAGCCTGCAGGTGGGTTAGCGCTCTGGGTCTGCTGCGGTGTGTGTGAGAGTGGGCTGGGAGGGATCTGGGGGTGCGGGGTCACAGCCCTAGCAGTGCACATGGATGGAAAGTCATCAATACAGGACTAAGAAGTGGGATTCCTGGGACAAAGGGCTTTGTAGAGAGATTTCATGGCCTTATCTCTACTCACATGCCAAGTCACGCTTGAGCGTACTCCCATGTTACCTGAGAGGAGGAGGACAGAAGGTCAGCACCTTCTGCATGGGGAAAATGCTGCATCATTTAAAAAAAAAAAAAAAAAAAAGAAGAAAATGATACATGAGGTTCACCTGCAACAGATCACAGAAGACAAGAAATTCATGTCAAAGGAAAATGGCCCTGCAGATACACTTGTAAGAGTGAGTACATAAAATCTGTGTATCTAAGTGCAGGGCACAGGGTGCTGTTTCTTCCTGGGTGGATTCAGTAGTGACAAGCAAAGTTTTACATTTTCTGTGGAGTGTTTCTACCTCTGCAACTTTTATGTTTCTGCCTTACATACCGAGACATTTCTTTCAGTTTTTGGTTTTTTTTTAAGAAAAGACTAGCAAGAGGGACCAGGGTCTGGCAGGGGTCTGCTGAAGCTCTGTGCCCCAAAGGAGAGGTGAGCAGCTAGACCTGGCAGCCTTTTGGGAAGGAGGAACGTGGGAAGTGTGTGGGGCTGGCAGTGGGCTGAGCCAGGGGCTTCTCTCTCCTCCAGCTCCTGTCCCACATACGGGTCCCAGCAAAGCTCACAGGGGAAAACAGTCTTGGTGGAAACCTGAAGAGGGAGTTTTGAAAATTTATACTTGGTGGTATGATGGCATGGCAATGAAGGAAAATGAAGGTTTTTTTACCATCTATTTGTGTTATGGATGATATAAATGATTTAGTCCAGTGGAAAATGTTCTGACCTGTCTGTGAGCTTCAGTGATGGTGTTACGGATGCTGAGGTGCCAACTCCTCTGATGGACACCTCAATGGACAGCGGCTGGGGTGGCCATTATGGGTGGGCACTTGAGAAACAAGATTTTAATTTTCTGAGACACATGCGTTTGTGAGGGTGGTGGGCACCCAGGAGCACGAGCAGGACCCCGGGGCTCCTGCCAGTTGCGCTCTGGGTGACCCCATTCACAGGAAGGAGCTGAGATTCTTCTGGAAGGGAAGATGGTGAAAAGCCCCGGCCCGAAGAGAAAGGCTTTTCTCCTCGGCTGGTCACACAGTCTGGGTGTCGGAGGAGGGAAATCAGTTCTTGGGGTGACAAAGCGGGAGCAAGGTGTGTGCTAAGAGCAGGAGCTGATGGCAGCAGGAATCGGGGGAAGCAGGAGAGCTCACTCTGGAGTCACCTACACCCACCCGCAGAGGCGGCTGCTGTTGCTTTTGTTGTTTTAGCCCCTGGCTACAGAAATGGTGCCTTTTGTCTCCTCTGAAGCCAGCAGAGTGGTATTTCTGAGAGACGAGTTGCTGGGGAGGAGTGGGGGTACTGCCCAGTGCCTGGATACAGGCACAAAGACCGGGGCTGCCCCCCCCCAGTGCCTGGCACCCTGCCGTGACGCAGGCAGCCACCCAGGCAACCTCAGCCTTGGCACCTGGCCGCTGGAGTCAGGGGTGACACTGTGGGCTTGGCCTCTCCTGTGAAAGAGAAGTTGGCAAGCTTGATTCTTTCGGGGAAGCAAATGCTTGAACGCACTCTTCTTTCCTGAGATTTGAGCCAAACTTTCGTGAACACCCCAGTAAATCCTGAGGCAGTCCAGCCAGCACAGCCAAACTCTCCAGGTTTACACCAGTCGGTGTGGAGTGGGAGCTTGTCCTCTCTCAGCTCAGGCAGGATATTCTTCGTCCGTGTTGGTGCCGAGCCCCGGGGGTGACAAAGCTTCACAGCCACTTGGTGGAGCAAAAAATGTTGTGTGTATCAGAAATTCTGTGTTTGGAAGGGGGGCACAAGCCAGATATTTTGCCTTAGCACACCCCCGGCAGACCCCTGGGCTGGGGTGTGCTCCTGGCACCTAGGCACCCACAGCCCGGGCACCATCGGGTCTCTGTTGCGATGACTCCCACGGGAAGGGTGCGGGATCGCTGGCTGATGTGATGGGTCCCTGCGTTAATCTGCGTGCAGCTGAACAGTAATGGAATTTTTCCTCTATTGCTTCTCTGCCATATTGCTCGAGTGCAGCCGGGTGCCCTGTCCCCTCGCCGCTGGGGCTTTCCAGAATTTGCCTAAACTCCTCTTTAGTTTTGATTTTTTTTTTTACATTTATTTTTTCTTTTCTTTTTTAAAAAATATTTTTTAAATCATGTGTTTTCCTTGGTTTTCCTGCAGCCTGGCTGTGGCTGCGGATCCCGGGGGTGTGTGTGTGTGTGTGTGTGCAGTGTGTAGGGGGGTGGTGGGTGCCAACACCGCCCGTCCCTGAAGCGCCAGCTCCGCCTGGTGCCCGCAAACGGCATCTTTCCTCCCGCGGGTCCCCTGCCCCTGGGAGCTCCCCCCTCAGGTCTGCGGGCACGTATTGCCCAGACCTTCATGAACCCCCCTGGAGGAACCCTCACACACCCCCTTCCCGGCCGTTGTCCCCGCAGCAGTGAACGGTTCCCGGGCTGTCCCCACGGTGATGTCCACCACGGGCTCCATCCCCAGCTGTGGTCCAGCTCCTTGCGGAGCTGCTTATCACCCTCTTCAGTCCCCTCCCTCCCTCCCACCTTCCAGTAATTGTGGTTTTTAATCCTCACTTGCAGTAACATTAAATTACCCTGATACATCAGAAAACAATAGAGACATTAATAGCAAGGAAAGCCAATTTAGCCCTCATTGACTCATTTTCTCTGCCAGCAAACCAGTTAATTAAGGAGATCTGTCATGTAAGTGGTAGAGAAAAATAGAGTCCTTTCGTAGCGTGTTTTATTGTTTTGATGGCAGTCTCAGACGTTGCTGCTCTGCAGTTTCATATGCAGTTGTTACTGTCTGTCTGCTGAGTGCAGGGAAAAACTAAGCTATGTTACTGACTGGCTTGTTGCAAAGATGTTTTGCTAAAAAAAGGCTACAACGGGTCAACTTTTTAACTGTAATAACAGAAAAAAAAACCAAACCCAAAATCATTAGTTTTAACTGGGGGTAATTTCATTTCAAAAGTTAAAAAAGTAGACTTACCCCTTTTCATCAATAGCTGAGCACCAAAGGATCGCTCTTGGGTTGTCACGTATCACTCCTGCTCCCCTTTGGGGAGGCCATGGGCTGCTGTGGGATGGAGCAGGGCGGGAAGTGGCAGGAGATGCTGAACATCAGGGCTGGGGCCCAACCTGCGTGTGTTCCTAAAAAGGTTCTGCTTTTATCCTCTTCTCTGGTAAGTGTTTTCATGCAAGGCCTGCCAGGATCTTTTTTGTTTGTTTGGTTGGTTGTTTTTTTTTTTTGTCCTCAGGGAGGTGAAAATTCATCTTTCCTTCCAACTTTTGGCCCTCCATATTCCAAGTGCAGAAAGCACGTCCCTGCCTTGGGGCACTGCTTGCTTTCAGACATCAGGGAACATGGGAGAGGATGTACAGCAATGGCCAGAGTGGCCCATTTGGGCCTCAATAAGAAACCTGGAGTACGATGCGTTTCCATTCAGCTAAGTGCTGATCTGCCTGTGGGTTTTCTCCCGGCGCAGGGCTGGTTCCTCCCTGTGGTGGCTCAGTGCCACAGAAATGCTCTGCTGCTTTGTAACCCCTACGGCCAAACACATGGTGGAGGGAAAAACCAACTCAAGAGAACAAAATGTCTTTTAAAAGACCTGCCTGACACCTGCAGTATGTTCCTCAGGGTGATAACTCACAGTCAGGCCCCTCTTCTGCCCCAGGCTTGAGCAGCAAGGGGTGTCCTGGATCTGTCTGCTTCTCAGTGTCAGGCTGCTCCCCATCAGTTTTATTTCCAAGAAGAGCTGCTCATTTCCAGTGCCATATCTCAAGCTGAACACCCAAAATCCTTGGTACCTCATTGAAACGAAGTGTCAGAGGTGTTTCCCTTCCCTTAAAATGTTATAAAGAATAACAAAATACAGCAACTGTCACAATAAGCAATTTCTTTCCTGTTCTCACATAATGGGTTTCATTAAGCACAGAGGATGCATCTGATCAACCCAGGATTAAAAATTCATTTATACTATATTTTACAGGATAAACAGAGATCACACCCAGGTTTGGGAGGGTGTCTGGAAGGAAAAATCAGTGTATCAGGTAATGACCAGAGGTCCTGAGCACTAGCAGGAGGCAGTGACATTTCCACTGAATTTCTCAACCTCCTCCTTTGACAGACTCCTCCTGACACCACAACTGCATTGCAGTTTGCTGGGTTGCTCTTCTAATGTTTAATTCTTGTCATTTGAGAGAGGTTTTGAGAGGTTTCCATCTCCCATGGAGCACTTGCATTAATATTCCAGTTCAGGATCTCCGTTCTGCTGCTGATTACAGGCAAGGACAGATCCGATTTCTATTAGTGTAAATTAACATTCTTTAAGAGTCCCGAAAGCTTTCTTCTCCCCTATCGCCCTCCTCCAGGCACTGGCAGCCTGGCTATGCTGGGAGGTGATTAGGTTTGTAAATTTGTTCCTGCAGACACTCGGTGACACCATTAGTTTTCTCATCTCACTAGTGCGGCTGAAAATCGTGACAGCCTCGCTTCTTTAATTGGGATCATCTCAAGTTGCATCTCGGCATCAGAAGGAGCCTTGTAGCCAGCGAGCCTGGGTAGGCACGGAGCAGCCAGGAGCTGCTGGGGCTTTTATCTGTCACAGCTAGCAAAAGATTGAGCCTCGCTTTCCAAAACTTGGAGATAAGATGAGAGATGCCCTGAGTAGTGACTGGAGGTGGGAAGATGTCCCTGGCTCTGAACTGGGGGGGGGGGGGGGGGGGGGGGGGGGGGGGGGGGGGGGGGGGG
>JAOQGH010000051.1:19495939-19509473 GCA_025769975.1 Gallinago jamesoni
CCCCCCCCCCCCCCCCCCCCCCCCCCCCGCTGGCATAGCTGGGGGCTAGTGCCCTGGCATGGAGGAGGAGAATAAAGTCTCTCCTTCTCCTCCTGCCTTGGGTTTGGCTCGCTGCTGCTTTGAGAGGGGCAGGAGAGACAGAGGGAGAAGGAGGCAACTGAGGCATCCCAGCCCTCGTCCACATAACTGGTTGTGACGTGCTGGTGGCTGGGATTGTGGCTGGGTGGCTCACCCTCTGCCTGAGCCACCTTTGTCTCTTGTCTTCACGTGGCAGCAACGAGTGCTCCTGCCAGGCTGGGGGGACCAAAGGTCTCTGCAGAGCTCCACGCAGCCCAGCGTCACCCTCTGTCCCCGCACAGCGGGGAAACATCCTGCCACTGCTGCCGGCAGCGCTCATCAGCCCGTGGGCCACCTGGGCTCCTGCCTCTGCCTCGGGAGGGGCCCCTTGCACAATGGGGGGCTGCCCTCACCACTGCCAGCACCCTCAGCATCTCCTCCTGGCCACAACTTCCCACTCCAGCATCTCCAATTCTCCATTCCGGGTCCCTCCCGCCCTGTCCCCCAGATGATGCTCATGGGGTCTCGCAGCTGGTGCGAAGGAGAAAGGTCCAAGTGGCACCTGCAACGTGGGGACAGGAGGGCTCCATGCCTCTGCTGCGGGCAAAGGGCTGTGCCCTGACACTGCTGTGGTGTTCCCAGGAGGAGGGAATGGGGTGACCTACCTTGCGGGGGGAGTCAGCCTTAAACCCCAGTCTTTGTGCACTAGTAAGGAAAAGCTTCTGGGTAAGCTGCAGCCCCCACAGTGCCCTTTTTGATCTATAAGGAAGATATTTTTATTCAGGCCTGAGAATTACCAGCTGGTAGGATGGGTGACTGCAGTTTATTATATTTAATAATTTATTTATTTATTTTTATATATAATTTATATATATTAAAATTAAAATTAATATTAAAAATATTAAACTGCAGCCTAATCTCCCCATGGATCTCTTGGTTTATCTGTCCCTGTCTGCCAGTGTTGTGCTGCTCGATCAGAGACTGCAGATGGGGAGGGCCACCATCAGCCTCCAGATGGAGGCCACCACACTCATGGCCTTCACAGGAAGGACTGAACCAGGTGCCTGGGCCATAGATGTCCATCTGTGACCCTTTCTCCAGGCTGGCCAGGCACCTCATTCTACTGCTGGCCACCCTGAGGGCTGTCCCCTGCTCTGAGCTGCCCTACTGCAGCTGGAGCTGCCATCTGTCCCCCAGGCTGATGAGCTGCAGGGGGGCGTGTGTCAGTCCCGGGTGTGTGGCTGCTGCCACTGAGCACCCGCCTGTCCCCAAGGACTGGCCTTTCACCCCACCGCCAGGGGAAGGCTTTCCTCTTCCCTCTTTGCTGTTGCCAAAAACTGGAGCTGGCAGTGCATTTATTGGGGTTAGAACAGCCGGGATGCGGTCAGGGTTATCCCCTTACTCATTTTGGCAATGAGCCTGCCTGGCATGTCGGGCTTCCCCCTTCAGCTACATACCGTGGCCAAGCAAACGCCGCTGCCGGTGGTGTGCTGGGTGCCATGATGTCTCCTCCAGGGGTGCTCTAAGCCCGGGGAGCACGAACCCCAGCCTTCTCCAGGGAGCACGACTGCCTCCCTGCCCTCTCCTGCCCGGCAAAGCCCAGCGTGTGGGCTGTTTGCTGGCTGCTGATGGAGGGAGATGCCTCAGCTCTGTTGCTTTTTGAATCTGACCCTTCGCTGGCACATACAGCTGGAGTGGAAGGGTGGTTTGTATTTTGCTTTACCAGAATTGGCTTAATGCACCCCAGGGACTCGCAATTAAAACAAACAAAGGAGGTTATATTTGAGGAGACTTGCGGGACTACACAAGAGATGTAATTCCGAATACAAAGGGAACATGCTTTGGCCATTCCAGCAGCTGGAAGTTTTGTTTCCAGCCTGGCAGTGGATCTAAGCAAGCAGATCTCGGTTGTTTTCCTTTCCCTTTTTTATTTGCTGGTCGTGTTAGATAGAAGTATCCTCACAGGGCAACCCATATGTGTTGGGAACAGCACCAAGAGCAGCTTTCGTTCAGCACAACTGTAGGGGAAACCAGTAATGGTCACTGGGATGGATGTAAGTAACTGGGATGGATGTAAGTAACTGGGATGATGTAAAGGAGCATTATGAAACCGTGTGCTGGAGATCAAATGTGGCATTCTATGGCATTGATATCTGACTTCCCCGGGGCTTCTTTATGGACTGGGTTGTTGTGTTGGCCTGTGTGACCTCTGCCAGTCTAGCTGGTACTTAAAAACATACTTACCAGAAGCAAGCTGAGCTGTTGGGAGATCACTCTCAAATTGCATCTGGCACCACCATAAGTGCCTTGGTGGATGGGATGCCACATTCCAAAGCCTGGACTCTGCTGAGTGTCCTGCTGGGTTCCCACTGGCCTCTGTGGGGGTGGTTTGGCCACCAGTTGGTTTCACCTGTAGGGTCAGTTGCTGAGGAGGGCATTGGGCTCCCAGCCCTGCAGCCCAGCTCCCCCAGACCTACAGCCCTGACCGAAGCCAAGCTGCGAGGGTTTCCAGGCTGTTGGCATGAGCTGGGAGACCAGGGGAAGGGGTGAGATGGGAATGGGAGTTCTCTGACAATTTAACTGTGGTTTTTTTGTCTTGATTTAATTCAGAGCTACTGGGTTTTGTGGAGGGAATAGCTGATTGCACAAATGCCTCATGCTGATGTTTACCAGATATTCTTTTTAGATGGGAAAATCATTCTGTGTCATAAGAAATTTTGTAAATGTTAGTTTTTGTTGCAAATCTGAGCAAAAGCAGGTTTCCAGAGGCTTAGACTTCTCACAAACTTGCAGCTTGGCCACTCTTAGCTGCAGCTCTCTGACAGCCTGCTTCAGACAACCTCTGCTGAGCCACCTCCTTCTGTGGCATGTAGCACAAGGTGTTAAAAGAGTTGAGACAAGATAGGTGCCACGGGAAGCCTAGCATTTTCTGTTAAGGAAGAGCAAAACTTTTACTTCTTGTAGCTGTTTTGATTCAGCAATTGTCTTAGTGGAGACTTTTTTTTTTTCCGGTTTCATTGTTCGACTCTGGTAATAACCACTGTTGTGTTTGCAAGTTCCAAGTGATGACAGGCCAAATGTGCCTCCCCAGCATTTCATTTCTCCCCGTGTCAGTGTGCTGGCTTTGCCTGACTTCATCAGCACAGCGGGCTTCCTCTCCCTTCCTCTGCTTGACATGTAACCGAGCTGTGGACAAGCCCTATCTTATGCCATGCTGGCACGGGATGAAGTGCCCTGCGCCTCCCCAAGTGATCAATGTCTCCAGGCGCCTCTCAGTCAAAGAGGTTACATTCGGATAAATTAAATTTGATTAAAAAGATTACATTTGGCCTGCAATTTGCTGATAGCAGTCAGGTGGGTACTTGATGTGGTGGGAGTCCTTAATGGCCTTCATGCTCCTTCTGAGCCCTGGGTTGTACTTGGTTCTGGAGTTTAGTTTGCAAACAAGGAGGTGCTGCCAGGGCATCAGTGGGAGGAGGTGGTGTGGGGGCATCAGGGGTGCAGTAGACTTGGCAGGTGGGTTGATGTGAAGGGATCATGAGGAGCAATGCCACTGCAAGGAGCAGGGATGTGGGTGGGAGGATGCCCCGGGGGCTAAATCTGCCCCTCTCTGTGCACCGGGGTTGGTTGGCCATGGCACGTGCCAGGAATGACTCCTTCTCTTCTTCATTGTCCACGTATGCTGCCAGCACAGTCCATCCCCACCCAACCCAGCCTGGGGACCGCAGCACAAACAGGCAGCAGCCCACGTGGCACTGGGAGCAGAGACCTCCTGGGAATGGTGTTTCAGGGTGGGAGCAGCTGCGTCAAGGCCAACGTCAGCCTGGCAGCCCCTTGCAATACCAGACGTCCCTGTCCCGGCCAGGCACACGGCTGCTTGCTCAAGCTGGGTTACTCAACCTCACAAATTATGTGGAAAACCATGTCCCAGAGAAAACCTTTTGTGTTTATCAAAACGAAAAAAAAAAAAAAAAAGGGGTGGGAGGAGAGGAAGGAAGGAGGACCCATAAAACACTTTTCTCCAACATCCTTGCCCTGCTTATCAGGCTGCTGGGTTTTATTTGATTCACGACAGCGTGTCTCAGAGCGTTTGGAAGTCTCTGGATTACTTCTGTCCCCACCCGTGACTCACACCACCCACAGTGATCCAGGCCACCTTCCTGGAGCCTTGCTGGTCGGGACTGGGGGACAGGCTGTTGGGAGCCGGGGGAGCTGCCTGGCCCCAGAGCTGCCACAGCCCAGCGTGGGGAGGCACCCCTGTAGTCTGCTGCAGTGGGGTAGCATGCAGCTTAGAGAAAACAGGGCAGGATGGGATTTTTCCAGATTTAATTTGAGCTTTTCCTGATTCTGGCATAACTGTGAGATAGGATGGTCTCCTGTGTTTTCTATTTTCTGCTGTGCTTTTATGGCAGGAGCAATGACAAGCCTCAAACTGTCATCAAAACCTGATTTTCAGTTAGTTATGAAGGGAACTGACAAAGAAATTACTTGGAAAGTGCTGCAAGGCCAAGGTTGGGCAGAGATCTCCTCCCCCACACCCACCACAGAGATCTCGGACCTCTGAGAGGCAGGTGAAGACGGCAGTGGTGGCCGCCCACGAGGAGTCGGCCCTGTGGTGCATGGAGTGGGTGGCCCCCAGGATACTTGTCGGGGTTTCTCAGTTGCTATTCTGGGTAGGATTTGTCTGCAAGTAAATCAATCATGGTTTTGATTCAATATGCAGTTACTGTTTGGAGGGTGATTATTTGAGAGCGTTTGTTCTATACGTTTCTCCTTTGTGTTCCATCTTGCTTGACCTACACACAGAAATGTGCGTTGGCAACCTCAGCCTCTTCATCTATTATCGTTAAAGCTCCAGCATGTGTTTTTGCTTTATGGAGGATTGCATAGTCTTGCTGATGGTAATGGGAAAGGAGATGATGTGGGCATGCAGCAGCCCCTTTTAACATCTACAGCGTCTTGGCCAATTTTTAAAAGCCAAAGCAGTCACCCGTTGTATGTTCTAAAAGATATTTGTCTGCAATCTTAAATTGTAATAATAATAATAATAACCTTGCTAATGCAGAGAATGTGTGGGAGAAACAGGCCTCCTTGAAAATTGCCTACAGGGCTTTGCCAAGCTTGAAGAGTGGTGTGGTTTTTTTTTTCTTTTTTCTTTTTCTTTTATGACCGAGTGCCATTTCTCCCAGGGGTGGTAGGGGTTCCAGCTGTGACATGTCAGAGCTGAGCACAGGGCCGGGCTCTGGAGGCAGAATGGCTCTGAGCTACATCCTTTTGCACAGCGTGTAGGAGGCAGCACAGTCATTTCCCCAGAAATGTGGGAAGCGGAGCCCTGGATGCAGTTGCCCTTTGGTCCAGCAAGGCATCAGCAGAGCGGTCGTGTCCCCTCCCAGCCCAGCTGTGCCCACCTCCTGCACATCTGCAGCTCACAGAGCCCAGACTTGGGCTCACCCTTTCCTCAGAAACACCTCGTTTGTCCAGCATCGAGACTGAAAATCTGTTTATTTCACTGGAAAGGATGCAGCGCACCAGCCTGCTCCAAAGAGGTGACCGGTTAATGCTTGGTTACCTCTGCAGGGCCACTGAGGTCCCAGCTGCATAAATGCAATTAAACATCTTGAAACCTGTCAGGCTCGTGGGTGTGCAAGGCAGGAGCGTGGGAGCCGGGGGGGGGGGGGGGTGCGGAATGAGCCCCGGGCTCCAGCTGCCCCTGGGACACTGTGTGGTGGCACAAAATGTATGAGACTGTCACAGGCACAGCCGTGTGGTCACGGTCGAGGAGGTCCTCTCGTCCCCAGCCCCTCTCCTGGGGCTTCCAGCCTCTCCAGAAAATTACCCCGTAGGGTGTCATTTCTCATGCTTATTCGTAGCCTAATGGTGTGTAGTCGGTTTGGGTTTTGGAAATTGGATGAAAGTCAATTCATTTGAGTTTAAAAAATCAGTCAATCGGATGTGGTTGGTTGAGTTGTTTTTTCTTTCACTGCGTGCTTCATAGACATTTTGGTGGTAGGCATTGTAAGCAGTAATGCTGAGGGGATCTAAACTTCTCCACCGGGTAGGAAAATGGTATTGTTACCGTTTTATTCAGAGAGAAACGAAAATAAAGGGATTTTATGCAGCTTGTCCAACATCACAGGGAGAGTCCCTTTAATAGAAACCAGATCTCTCTTCTCTTAATCTCACGTGTTAACTGCAACAACATCCTTCTTCCTTAATCCTCCTTTCATACGCTTCAAAACTTTGCACTAACAGTTTGTTTTTATTGGGCATGGCCTTGATAAGTGATTTCTTTTAACAACAGCCAATTTACTGGGTATTGTTCAACAGTAATGAGCTGGTTTAACATAAATTAAACAGTATGCCAAGGATTTACACCTGAACAGGCATCCAGAGGTCTGAATCCCATGTTTGATACCCGGCAAAAATCCCCATTATTGTTCAGAAAGGAAGATGAGAACAATTAACAAGAGAACAAATGTAGATATATGGCATAAATACAAACTGCAGTGATCTTAGGTACTCAGGCTGGTTTCTCTGTTTCCTTGTGCTGTACCATCACTCCTTGTTTTAGTCATAAAAATGCCTCTTTGTCAGAGAGATGGTGATGTTGCCTTTAATTGGGGACGATGAGGCTGAGAACAGCTCTGTGAAGGCTGGATGATAGTGGGTGGAAGGGAAAGAAGTTTTGGCATCTGTAGGAGGAGAAGGGTCTTTTGGATGACAATGAAGAAGTCCTCCTCCTTGCTTGGAGGAATTATGAGCTATTTAGTGCATCTTTCTTCTATCCAAAGTAGGGTTTGGGAGGCCTGCTAGATCACAGTTGAGGTGCTTCTTGGTGAATCTGGGCATTCCTGGACAACAGGGTATCTCAGAGGGATGCGAATGGCGGGATCGGAAATAACTCATGAATTTTTTTATCTCCATGCTCCTTATTGTTTATTTGTGTTAATGGAAATATTTCTGCCTTTTTTCTTGCATTTCGGGGTGCTTATTACTACAGGCTGCTGGAAGACCCTGGGGAGCCGATGGTCCTACTTTGGCAGGAGCATTGACTGTGTTTGGAAATGAAGTTATAGCAGCACTTAGAGTTTACTTAGAGTAGAGACTTCGAGTCAAGAAGTTGTTCTGCAGAGTTGTGTTGCACTACGCATTCTGCAAAGCATTACTGTAACTGGCTTTGTTTGTTGTTCACAATAATTTTCTCCTGGGGTCATAGATTAGGCAGTTTTGGTTTGGTCTTTTTTTTTTATTTGGTTTTAATTACTATTTGACCTCCTTGCTGCTGGTTCTTTTCTGCACTTGATGCATTGTAGTCATTTTGCTCTGGGCTGTATTCTGAGAAAAACTAGGACATACTCAGTGCCTTTGGTAGATGTTATGCCTGGAAGGTGGCCCAGTGCTGTAAGAAATGCTCCTGACTGAGTAATAGAAGCCAAGAAATAAAAAGTTATGATAGTGTTCCAGTTAAAATATGGGAGTACCTCATACAAATTCAAAGTGGCTGAGCCTTACTCATTGCGGTATCAAAAGAAAGGTGGGTCCAGAGTACTGCTGTTCCCAGGAGTGTGTTGGCTGAATAAATATTCACTCGAATTAGGGGTTTTCAGTGATAGCCTGAAACCACACCTTCTGTCTTGCCTATGTCCTTTGCTAGTCTAGCTGGAAGACAGGCCATCCCTCTATAGGACTTACGTGCAAAGAACATCGCTGCAGGCTCAATGTTTATCAAGAGACAAGGCATTGCCAGATTTTTCTAATGGGTGTAGTTTTAGATCTAATGTTCTGCTCTGTTTTCTGCGTCCGTATTTGTTTAAATCTCTTCCATGTGTGTTTCCCAGAGTGATAAGATCTCAGCAACAACAATTGAATTTAGCCCATTATCTTTCAAAAGCCTCTGCTGTCAGCAGCAGCCAGGGGTTCCTCCTCGCCTGGAGGAGAGCTGCCCGCAGCCATGTGCTCTGCGGGGACCGCGCTCAGGCAGTGAGGCTGGAACGGGCCATCCGTGAAGGCAAAGAGCAGAGAGCGAGCGATTGAAATTTAAACGAGATACGATTGCGCCTTTTGAACCCTTATCTGGATTAAGTAGAAGGTCAAATGTTTGTACAAGGTAAACAAATACCATTTCTCTTAGCCCTCGTTCAGAGGGTGTGATGGTCATTGCCTCCAAATCAGAGTTATGGGATATACAGCAACTTACTCCAAAGCTCTCGGTTTGACCCAAGAGCTGGAAATGCCCACCTGGGACAACAGGGTTCCAGGTGCATAAAGGCAATATTGAAAGAACTTTTGGTGGTGATGCCTAGATTAATTGGGGTTTGCTGTAGGTTATTTTATTGCCTAAATCCACCAGGTTTCAGTCTGCTTTTGTCAGTGTGGCATCTCTTGGGAAGAACTGGGTCTTCTGCTGTATGCCTGTAAAGTTCTTCTTTTAACAGGGCTCTGACTTGCTGGTGATATTGCTATGTGACGGGTGAATATTGAAATTTTAGTGTCTACTGCTGAACAGGCATAAACTTGCTATTTTGTCATCTCTACTGAATTATTCTTAGAATGTTGTTAAATAAAATACTACCTTATCAGCACAACTTCATTTTTATTGTATTTGTGGATTGAATCTAACCTACAGACAATGGTGAACTTTGTGCTCTGCTGTGGAAATGCTCCTATTCTTTGTCTTGTGCTCTTTTAAACAAAGCAATCTGTGAGGTGTTTATCTTGAGGCATAAAAGCCCCCCTATAAGTTGATGCATATCCCAACTTTATAAGACTTGCATATTAATTTGCTTATTTTCCATCTGAACAAAGGATCTCAGGAACCCACAAACATGGTCAGAATCATCTTGATCCAATTTGCTACATAGTTTTGCTTGACTGTGCAGATGTTTTCTGTGTGTTTGGCAAAAGAAGGGTCAAACTCTGTATCTGGGCCTACTATTTCTGGCAAAACCCCTGATGTTTCTAATCCTTATTGAACATGAGTATTCCTAGAGCTTATTTTGATTTATTAACCCAATTGTTTGAACACAGAGAAACAATCTGAAACTATGACCTCCATTCAGGAAAAGTGCATGCTCGAGTATTTCTGTTCTGAATCCCTCTGAGCTCAGTTTGTGAAGGATGTGAAGTGTGTAAAGGATCCTGATTTGCACAACAAGGACCTTCAGGGACAGGTAAGCCTGTGCATCTCCCTCTGCAAGGTTAGGGTATGGTTGTGGTCTGCATCGGGTAATGCACCATGCAGTTACCCAAATGGGGTCTGATGGAGGGCTCTGGCTGCACTGACAGACCTCTCCATGGCTGATGAATCCCAGCCCAACCAGCATCACCTGGGGCTCTCTGCTCTGGAGCAGCGTTGGCATGGGCTGCGCTTGCCTGGAGACCAAGTCGGGGCACTGCACTGCACGTACACACTGGCCATTGGCGGGGCTGCAGCCTTATCAAGAGCAGCAAGGGTTCAGGGGGTGTCACCCCGTGCGGTTTGATTAAATAATCCTCTCTGTGTCTCCAAAGAAGACCTGGAGATAGCCACTTCCTATGTGCTTTGGGAATGTGTGGTGTCAGCATCAGGATAGCTCCCATTCCTTTTGTCCTGTGGTGGTACCTGGGGGGTCCCCAGCATGGGGGTTATATGGACACAGTGCCGAGACAGACACTGTCCCCCAGAGCCTTGCAGTGAAAGTGTATTCCCTGAGGAGGATGAATAATCCTCCTAACATTTTCTGTGGAGCTCCCCAGCCTGTGTGAGGAGGCAGCAGTCGTCTGGGTCCTTATGCCTCCCTTCCTGTTACTCACAGAGTTACTGACTAATTCACACATTCCTGGCCAATGTTCTTCCAACTTGGCTGCCTAAAAGAAGGCACCTCTGACGAGAGCGGCTGGGTTTCAGAAGGTGCTAGGGAGTCCTGGTGCCAAGCAGAGTCGAATTTGCAATTGCTGGCCTATATTTTCTTTATAATTGCAAACTCTGTAAGCATTATCATCACAATTGGAACCAGGTTCTTTTTTTTTTTAATCCCATGGAGCTGATCTGAGTGTGCTGCAAATGGCCCGGATGGACCCGAGGATGCGTGAGGGGATGGTTCCCAGCCCGTGGCAGAGCTGTCCCTGCGGGGCAGAGCGCAGGACAATTGCTGCTGACAGCGTAGAGTACCCGGTGGATGTCTGGGGAGGTGTCTGCTGGATGCGATTAGTGCTTCTTCTGCAAGCCGGGTGTTGGAAAAAGAAACTGATGGAAACAATAACAGGAGCCAATAAACAGCCTTGTATACAGCAAACTTTTAAATTCTCCATTTCGTAAGAAACAGCAATTGTTCAAGGCCAATACCATAAACGCCCATCTCGGAGTGCTGCTTCCCACGCTGACGATGACCAGATGTTTGGTTGAATCTGACTAACCTCGGTTTCACAAGTTCAGACTTTTTCTGTGCTCTGGGCCAACCCCAAAGCTCCCAGGTGCAATAGAGGGTCTCCGTGGGACATGGGGGCTTTGAGATGTTTTGAAAGCTCTGAGGCTGTTCGTATAAATATTGGAAAGCGCTTCTCAAGTGGCTCTCACTGTGTTTTGAGTGCTGTTTGCTTCTGGGCTTTGAAAATGCGTCAGATGTAGACATCAGTAAAAACCCAGCATTGTGAGTGACACTGGAATGAAACCTGGGGATGGGGAAAGAGAGAATTAAAAAAAACTAGTTCATGCTACTTGCGTTACGTCTTGAATATATTTCTCTTCCTCTCTTCTCCAGAGAAATCTCAGCGGCAGCTGTGTTTCTGACATTAGCCAATGATTTTATGTGCTGACTTAAGGAAAATTAAATTTTGGCCCTTTACTCTCTTTCCCAAAGCACATGCTGTAACTATATTTTTGATATCGGGATGATTTGCAATGGCTTTCAGTTATCAGTCTTGACTGATCCTGATCTGGCTTTATGTCAAGGAAGCCCTTTTTGTCACAAAATCTGTCTCCAAGGTGAGCTCCATGGGCCTGAGGATGAAGTCCAGAGAGGCAGCAGATCTTGTGGTCTTTCTCATTTCTAACTGAGGAGAGGGAGCTGGCCAGTAGCACAGGGATAATCACTGCCTTTGGCTCCCAGTAACAGTGAGTTATCACGTAGGTAAGTGTTTCCAAAAATCCTTTTTTACTCAGCAATGCTGTGCCTGGTGGAAGTGGTTCTGAAGGAGGTTCCGTACCTAGACTTAGTTTCATCTCTGTTATCTCTGCCTAATGGCCAGGACAGAGAGATCCTCAGCTGGGTCAAGCCTGAACAGGTCTGGGACAGATGTATTTCATGCCTGGGTTTCCTCCTAGTCAGCATACAGCAGCACAGCACGACTGGCTTGGGCTCAGAGCTTGTCAGGGAAATTTCTCTTTTAATCCATAAACGTAGGGCATCTGCCAGATTTATTCTGTTTCCACTTATCCCGTGGTGCCTACTGTGGCCTCTTTGAAGTGATAGTACAGCCAACTATCTTAGTGTCCCTTTGACAATCGTCCAACATGTAGGTGTCTCCTGGACATGCACAGTGAAAACTCGGGATATTTCAGCACAAATCTTCAAGGCCTAAATTTCTCCTATAACATCTCTGTGGATGAGTATAATCCACATACTCATCTATAAAATCCTCAAGTATTTCTGCTTTGTTCTATTCCCTCTCCTGCCCACCACATCAGCAGAGCCAGCGGATGGTTTGCCTGTAACCTCTGCAAGGTCTGGGTCTGTAAGCATATTATTCTTCACCCATCTAGGGAGTCCTTAAACTCCTAGATACCACATTATGCACACCAAACAGTACCTAAAATTACTTCATTTTCTCTTAAGCTCTAGAGAGACAATTTTGGGGATGGGGATGTATGTGCTTTTTTTGAACCACCATGTGTTTTCCAGAATTGCAGCCTTTGTGGCCACAGCTCATTTCCAATGCAGGAGAGGTACATCCAGGAGCTCAAACTGTGAAGTGCTGAGTAGAACCCTCAGCTGCCTTATGTGTTTCTCCCTGTAAATGAAGATCAACACAATGATGCTGGCTGGTGTCTCCAGGTAAACTAAGGAAAGGTGTAGTAGATCAATAAATAGATGTCTGTAAGAGCAACCTGGGGTGGAGATCTTCATGGTGGAGAATGAATCATGAATTTGTGGACTACTCGGTGTTCTTGTCTAAGAAAACAAACAATTTATTGCCAATCTGGACAAATTGATATTTTTTTTTTGAGCAGGACTTGTTCTAAGCCAATGATGACAGCATGTCTCAACCCAGGTTGTTATAAGAATTCCTACATTCAATTCAACTCTGTTAATAGACTGCCTACTCATCTGCCAGGAACAGAAATGATAGTAAATGCTCTGTACCATTTGCCACCCCAGTATTTCACAGAACAGTACTGTCACTGATGGCTTGCACTGGTGCGTCCTAAATCCAGACCGTAGAAGTGATGTGCTGCTAGTGTTGACAGTGACACTAGCGGGGTTTCAAAGGCTGGTTGTTGCTCTCCTGGCAAGCTCTTTCAGGTCCCTTAGTCTCCCTGTACAGCCCCATCACCAAAAGCCCAGGTGATTCCTCTCAGACACACAGGACTGTGTCCAGCAGAGGGGACCCAAGGGGACCAGGGCTGCATCCCCTGCCACCTTCCTTGGCAGCACCCAGCCTGTGCACCGAGCCACTCTGGGGCAGGGGAGAGCCAACACCAGCAGCATCAGGGGCCACTCTTGTTCTCAGCCAGTGACTTGAGGTGGACCAAAACACCCACATTGTGCAATACCAGAAGTTTGTTGCAGCACAAGTGACTCTCTGTGCACTCCATCTGCTGATTGATCAGTGTTCTTCTGGAGTGGATAAAGCTGTCTTGTAGGTCTGGCCCAGCCTCTCTCCTGCTCCCAGTAGAGGAGAATGGAGCCATCAGTACCTGTTTGGTTTCCACTGACTTGTGAATTTACCTGTCTCCTATGGAAAAGGAGCCCTTTGTGCACCCCCAACATTAACCCTGGCAGGATGAGGCATTAGTTTTGCTCCTCTCTACTTCCAGGCAAAGTTTCTGCGTGGGGGCAGAAGGACAGCAGGTTTGGGGAGCGCTCTTCCCCCCTCAGGCCCATGCAGTGGGATGCACGTTTCAGGGCGATGGATGAGCTGGTGTCACACAGAGCTCTCCATTTCTGTCCACGTGTCTTCCCTAAAAAGAAAGAGGTCTGTCTTAGCACTGACTGTAAAAATTAGGAAACATTGGTGTTTTATGGCTTGGCAAGCATGGAACCTGGGGCTTGACCGCTGTGCTGTGAGGGGACAGCATGTCCTCCCTTTCACTGTTTAAAATAGGTTGATTTGAACGCTATAACAGATTAAGGCACTGTGGGTGTTTAAACTTTCAGGATGATTGATCACCTCTCAGAGAGAGGCAGATGGTACCGTGATGAGTTCCAGATCCTTTCAATTGAGCATCTCTAGGGAAAGCTTTATGGACCAGGATGGGGGGGGGGGGGGGGGGAGGGTG
>JAOQGH010000051.1:19515519-19638519 GCA_025769975.1 Gallinago jamesoni
ATATTTCTTTACTGAAAGGGTTGTCAGGCATTGGAATGGGCTGCCCAGGGAGGTGGTTGAGGCACCATCCCTGGAGGAGACGAGTTGACGTAGTGCTTGGAGATATGGGTTAGTAGCAGTGGATTGGTGTAGTGGGGTGTGTGGGTTGTTTTGTGGTGGGTTTTTTTTTTTTTTCTTTTCTCCATTGGTTGGACTAGATGATCTTAAAAGGTCCCTTCCAACCTAGGTGATTCTGTGAAAATCGCAGCTGGTGGTTTAGGCAGGGGACAGCAAGAGCTCAGCAGGGAGGGGACGCTTCTGTGCCCTCGCCCGCTGACCCCCAGCCCTTTGCCATTTTACAGCACGGGTCCATCGGTGTGCCTCGGGGTCCCGGGGTTAGCTGGCCCTGTCTGGAGCTGCATCCATCTCCCTGCCACAGTGGCTGCTCACAGGCGCTCGCTGTGCCGTGCTGTCCCCTCGCTCCACCCTGTGGGGCACACTCCGGCACCGCAGCCCCCTTCCAGCTGTGGGGACAGCAGCAGCTCTGCTGCCTCATGGGGCTGGTCTCAAAAGGAAGCGTTTGCCTGCTGGTTAGATGCACAAGAGGCCTCTAGTCTCCATGAGTCCTGAGCAGTGGCGGTCAGCAAAGGGCTGTGGAGGGGGATGGTGACTGGAAAGCAGCTATCCAGAGGGGGTGTAATCGTAGAACCATAGAACAGTTTGGGCTGGAAGGAATATTAAAGATCCCCTAGTTCCAAGCCCCCTGTCATGGGCAGGGACACGTCACACTAGAGCAGGTTGCTCAAAGCCCCATCCAACCAGAACACCTCCAGGGATGGGGCATCCACAGCTTCTCTGGGCAGCCTGTTCCAGTGTCTCACCACCCTCATAGTAAAGAGTTTCTTCCTAGTATCTAATCTAAATTTCCCCTCTTTCAGTTTAAAACTGCTCCCCGTTTTCCTATCGTGCACTCTGTGATAAATAGGGAAGTCCCTCCCCATCTTTCCTGTAATGATGATGAGAGCCTCCCTGCACTGACCCTTTGGGGCCAAGGATTTCCAGATTTACCAAAATTAAATCCTGTGCATGGAGCTACTTTTGCAGGCGGGCATCCGGCTCTGCTCAGAGTAAGTCTGTCTGGGTAGAGCTCCTTAACTCTGTTATTGGAATTATTTTTGTACTCCACATAACAGCACTGGGGGGTGTGAGCACACTTGGGCATAGAGGCAGCCCTGGGACCTCGCGCAGGCTGTGACCTCAGATGTCACTGGTGGTTTTAGCTCATTTCTTGTGTGTCCAGTAAATGCCAGAAGAGTTAAGGGATGTGGCGGAAGCGCAGGAGGATGCTAAAAAGAGCCACTGTCACCTACGTGGTGAAGCTGTACACAGGCAGTGTGGCCTCGCTGTGCTCGCAGGAGGTACAGCCCTTACCAAGGACCGGTCTCCTCCCTTTGCCCGTTGCTTGCCTGCAGGTTCTGACCATCCTTCAAGCAGAAGTCAAACAAAGCTCCCTGCCCTGCTCAAAGGGCCCTGCTCGTTTGTCTCTGCCGGCAGCAGGCTGCTGCCGAGGGGAGCTGGCGATGCCGAGCACCGTCCCATCTCCTGGCAGCGCGGATGGAAAGTCCCACGGGGCAGCGAGCACGTGCTCGGGGCCTCGCTTCCCAGCTCCAAACCCGTGCGGTTCGGCTGCCAGCGCCGGGCAGAAGCCAGAGAGAGCCTGCGGCCGGGAGAGGCTGAGCCGAGTTTCCATGGAGGGGTCCAGCAGGCTCTCCTCCAGCTCCTGGCACTGCAGCAGCTCCCCAGCTCTCTCTTCCCTTCCCGGGGTGTTGCTCACGCACTCTCTCAACCCCACACTCTGAAATGCAGTTTCATACGCTCTGTGTATTTTGCTTCTTCCCACTGCCCTTCAGCAAGGTCCTGCAGTAAGCAGAAGCAGGAGGATCCCGGTCTTTCTTCTGCGGGCAGCAGCTGGGAGGGATGGGATGGGATGGGATGGGATGGGATGCATGCTTCTCCCTCAGATGTCGTGGGCAGCTGCAAGACAGTCAGTTTCAGAAGCTGGCTCTATCTTTGGGGAGATTTGCAGTGACGATGGCTCCTTCCAACCCCCCTCATCCCAGCTGATATCCCCGTGCTGCACTGCTTTCCTGCTTACCTCTGTATCCCTGACTTCTCCTCCTAACTACCTGTCTCTCCCCATTTTAGCTGCCATCCCACAGTCGGGGCCAGCTGTGGCAGTGTGACCGGGCATCTCTCTGCAGAGGTGTAGGACGTGCTCTGATGGAAGCAGGTACACACAGAAACGCTGAAGGCTGCTGAGACCACTCCTCCACCATGTCAAACTGCAGCTCCGCACCCGGATTCATCACTGTAAGGTTTTAACAGAGGAGTCAAAATGAGGATTCTCTTTTTCCTTCCCATTCCTGATGCAAACATTTCCACTAAAAAACCTCAGCCTCAGGCAAACACCTGGCTTGGGAAAAAAAAAAACATAAATCTCAAGGTGATTGATCTCAGTCGTGCAGCTTTGCGAGCACCAGAAAAGGCGAGGTTTGGCGGCAGAAAGTGCCAGGCAGTTGGTGGTGGCAGCTCCCTGCAGGGCCAGTGGCAGAGCTTGGCTCCAACTTTATCAGGAATTAGATTAAAAGAAGATGCTATCAACTTTCCCTTTCTAATTCTTCCTTTTCGGTGGGCACACACAAATAAGCATTTGGGCATATAGCGCGTGGAGCTTTTAGTGCCTTTTGAAAGATTTCTTTAATACCAAGCCTGACTGGAAATAGGTCAACTGAAAAATGAGTAAATTAGAGCTGCAAAAATGCATTAGGAGCTGCGGCATGCATAAATCTAACTGCCATTTAGCAGAGGTCCTAACAAATTAGAAATTGAAGTTTTAGATAGAAAAAGTTTCCCAGGCTGCGGTTGGCGAAGCAGCCTCTGCCTCTGGGCTGTTTGCCTGCCCTGGTGCTGCTCTTCCACTTGGCTTGGAGAGCTGCAGGAGTGGCTCATGTGTCACATCTCCTGACTTTTTTTCTCTTAAGGTTAGATTATTCCATACAAACTTGTTTTCTGGTGCATTTCTTTGTAAAAGGATTAATATTGCAACTGCTGGCAAAGCCCTGTTCAGGGACGATGAGTGCTTGGCACCCGTCTGGAAATCAAAACCTGGGGCTTATGTTGATGTGGTATTTGGGCACCATCAGGGTTTTGAAATGAGAAGCCTTCAAAATCCTTCCAAATTTGTCACTGAAAAGCCAAACTCTCAAACTTGCAACTCTTGCTCTTTTTCTTAATAAGGGGGTCAGGGGAGGCACTTGGGGGAAATACAGTTTCAGCAATGAAAAGTTAAGATTTGGTGGTGGATTTTTTTTTCTTTTTAGAGAAAAAAACCCAAACAAACAAAACAAAAACAACAAACACCCTGAAAAACCAACCTTTCAAAACTATAGTCTGAGTATGTCCAGGCAGACATGCTAGCAAATCTGTTTCTCCAAGGATGTTCTTTAGACTCTAACAAACATTTTAAATATCAAGTCTCGAAGGAGCAGCTAAGCAATTTAAATTAAATATATTGGGTGAATCATGATGATAAATACTTTGACAAAGGCATAATTTTTTAAAAAATATTAGTGTTTTCTTGTTTCTCAGGCTTACAGTTTCTGGGCCAAGCACCTTCAAACTGCAGGAAAGCAAGATTTTTTCCTTCTCTCCCTCTCCTCCCACCTAATTTGAACGTTGTTCTCTATTCCCTAGTGTGGTTCTTGTTCTGCTGCCAGTCATGCCTCCTCCTCCAAACACATACAAAACTTGTGTTGTATTTAAAAATAAATGTTTGCTGTGCCCTGGCACCCATGCTCATCGCCTTCTCATTTGAAAGGTAAGAAGTACTTGATTTTCTTTAAAAGGTAGCAGAACACTAGTAGTCAAGAAAATAGCTCTGAATAAATAGCTTTAAAAATGCCTCCCTTTAAACACCTTTCCGGGTGCTTATTTTACTGACCATATGTGCTCTCAGATACCCAAGTGGGGAAGGTACTTCATCATGTGCCACTGAAATGAGTTAGATAAGCAAGTTTAAAGCACAGCATGAGTGCTCGTCTGTGGTGCGGACAGACTGCAAAGTACAGTCACTGGGGAGTCCTGAGTACAGCCAAGGGCAGTTGGGAAGGGATATTTCTAATTGCTACCTAAGTTCATGTTATGTTACCTTCACAAGTGCTGACGGTATGAAAGCCAGGAAAACTTCTGTCTAACTCTTCCTTGCTGCTAGAGCCTCTCTATGCTTGCACGGTGAGAAAATACACCAGGGAAGGCAAGACGAAAAACCCGAGTTACTGCATTAAGTCCTCTTGAAAAGCAGAACCACGCGTTGAAATGGTAAGAGGCTTCTTACTTGTCTGTCTTCCTCTCCTCCTCGCTTTCCCCACCTGTTCTGCAGTGAGTTTGTCACCCTCCTCCTTGTTGCATCAATTTCTACAGCAGGGCTGCTGGGTGATGTCACCACTGAGGAGTTCTTTATGAACGAGGGTGAAATATTTAGCCGAGTTTTGCTCATAGTAGCCCAAAGGAGGGGCAAATATGAAAAGTTGTTTAAAAATGCCAGCTGGTCTTCTGGACACAGCATCCCTACGGCCTGAGGAGTAGGAGCTGCTGTTGGCTTTGCCACAGTAGTGCTTGTGTGCTCTGACGCTCTGGAGTCCCCAGCACTAGATGTACGACAGCCAGCACCGGAGTGAGGAAACTTCATTACAGCTGCAGAGATTAATGTCCTGCCAGCTCATGGGATTGCTGTCCTTTGCAACTGTGACCCACACGAGGCAAGGGAGGCCTTGTGATAAAGTTCAGCTATTCACCGGCACCTCCCTGCATCACCTGCTTTCTTACACCAGCTGCATTTTTCGGCAGTGGCTTCTACTTTCCCTACCTTCTACTTTCTCGAGACCTTGGTCTGAACTTCCACAGTATGTTCTTCTGCCTGAACTTAGGGTTTGTATTTGTTTATTTGATAGCTTTCAGGGAAACCCCCTTGGTTTTGTGAGGGAGAGGGGACACCCTTGCACTGAGCGTCAAGTCTGTATCATTAATTCTCAACAAAACCATTAAAAAGAAAGCTATAGTAATTCTATTCCAGGTTAAATGCTGTCTTAAATGCGAGGAGGGAATTACCGTTATAGACATCTAGCAGTTTAATTGTATCTCAAGTACATTTTCTCTCATTTTAAAATATTTTATTAATAATAAAATAGAATTTTATAGTCTTCAGTATAAATAGTATGCAGATATTTCTGCATCTGTTCTTGTTTTCATTCCAAAGCACATATTTTGGGGCATTATTGCATGTACATCTGAGACGAAGAAGGATGAGGTAAGACTGTGTATGATGTAGAAATACTTTTTCATCCTCTACAGCACAAGTGGAAGCTGAGGCCTGATGGAGGCTCCGTTTCTGAGCAAACTCAGCAAATTTCTCCTGGGACTGGAACAGCGGCACACGTGGTGAGGGGACTGGGGCTGCATACAGAATCACACGGGGGCCGCCGGTGGCTTTTCATCCTTGAATCTTGTTAAAGGAAAGAGCACTGAGCATTATGAGCGTGGGGGCTCCCGGGAAGAAATGAAACCCCTGCCCAGGAGCTTTGCCGAGGCCTGAGCTGCAGGAGGAGGCTTTGGCCAATTTACTGCAAAAGGTAAATGAATGGGAATATTCTCTGCCTCGCAAAAGGCTTTGCCACAGGAATCCCTCCTGGGTCTGGGCTCTTTGGCAGCGTACAGAGAGTCTTCAAATGGATGCACGGCAGATGGCTGTGCTTGTGCGTTTCAATGCACCTTTCAAAATCACTGCTATTATGTGACTTTAAACTGATGCTTCTCATACCCCTGTGTCTTGGTGTGGGGGGTCCTGCCTGTGGACTGGAACAGGATTGTCCTGGGAAGATTAAGATAATGACAAATGAAACAGCAGCTTTGCTGGAATAGAGCAGAATACCTATCTGGAAAAATAAGCAATTCTGCTGCAATCGGTAGAGTTAGGCGGGTGCGCCAGCGACGTGCCAAGCACGGGACTATGGTCTTCTGCTGTAATTCTGTTTTTAAACAGAACTCTGCTTTTAGAACTGTGACTCTCCATCTTCTCACTGGCTGTAGAGCAGCACAGCTCCACTGACTGCCATGGGCCTCTGCTGATTCAAAGTGTTTGGATGTTGTTGTGCTGAGGAAGATGAGGGTGAGCGCTGCGGGGGCAGGGGGAGCGGGGTGATGCCCCTCAAGGATGGCAGCCCTGGCAAGCAGAACCATCCTCTGCCTCTCTGCCTGGCTCTGCCCCCTGCTGTGTGGGCTGGCCTCAATAGCTGCCTTAGAAAGTTGTATTAGTTTCCCTCTAAAAAGGGATCAAGGCATGGAGGTGCAGTGCTGATCACAGTTCAGATGAGGACCAGTCTCTGTTCACCCGTTTTTTCTTAACAGTTTCCACTTGGAGCCCATTCACCATTTCAAAGAAACCCACGGGAGCAACTTGCTCTTTCTCTGTGTGCAAGTTGCTTATTTTTATTATTGTTATATATTTTGTCACTTGGATTATACATAACCAGGAATCAGAGCCAAGCAAAACCAGGATGATAAATACATTACCACAAGCAAAATATATGGAATACTTGTCTTTGTGTTCTCTTAGTTAGCCGTTTTGCACAAGGTATTTCAACAGAGCAATTTATCCTCTTCAGTTACTCAGTATAACTGTATTAGCAGAGAATGAAGTAATGATTGTTAGTGATAGCTAAATTACTGTTCAAGCTGGTGAATCCCACATGTTTTTGTTACCTATTAAAACTTTACTGTTGAATATTCCTCCGCAGGGGACTAAGAGAGAACTGACCCTTCAGAGCCGGGTAACCAACCATCTTGTGTCTATTATCAGCAGAGGTTGTACTTTACTTAAAATCTAACTTATTCCAAATGTCACTATCCAGATGATCCAAAGAGAAGTGCTTACAGATGCCCAAGTTGAGGAGAACAGCAAGGGAAAAGGGAAAGGGGAAAGGGCATTACATGTGTCCATCTCATCAGGAAGTTTTGTCACGTTGCCAAAACCCCAAAAGACTGGATTTGCCAAGCCCAGTTTCTCTCGCCCTCTAAATCAGTTCAGTATGCTGTGCAGAAAAGCAATCTGAACAGCAGTGTCCTTGAAGGGGCCGGTATTTATTTTTAATTGAAAATAACGAACCAGATGTTCAGCATATACTGGGAAACTCAAAACGCATCCCTACTGCTGCGGGGCCCAACCTGCCGCTGCTGGAGTCGGGACCAGGCGTTGCGCGGGGCGCCTTCCTCCCCTGGAGCTGCTCGGGGTCTCCCTCCCCTCCCGCCTGTTGTCCTGGGGCGGCAGCAGGGCCGGGTGTTTGTGCTCCAAACCTTTCCCTACCCCATCCTGGGCCCTGCTACCGCTGACCCTCACCCCGGCACGGTGAGGGACTCAGCTCCTGCCTCCCTCCGGTTCCTGCCTGACCTCACACTCCCTCGGTGCGCTTCACCGTTGCGTCTTGTTTTACACGCTCGTTTGCAGTCGGAGTAAGCACGAGCGGAAAAAGAGCTGCTGCAACACGTTACCTGACTTGTCCTTTTCCCCGTGGCTTGGCTGCCGCCCCAGCTCGGCGGTCCCCAAGCCTCCCCAGCTCTGGCTTACTGGTTGGCTTTCAACCGGAGCAGAAGCCAGACATTTACAGCGAGGAGGAACGGCGGCGCTTGTGGGAGATGTTTGCCTGTGGTAATGTGCTCAATGGCTCTCAGTCTGAGTACTGAAAAATGCAAAACAGCCCGGAAAAACTGCCAGCCTTTGGTATTTAACTCTTTGGTGATCATATAACAAGCAGCTAATAACTGTAATAACTTGGGTTTGTTTAAAAGTTCACTGCTTGCTTAGGAGAGAAGTTAAATCCAAATTCCCAGCCCTGTTTAGAAAACCTTAGTATACCTCTTTTCTTGTCTGCAGAAGAGATATTGCTATTTACTTCACTCTTTTTACTCTATTTCCAATTTAATATCCTAGAATTTATTGATTTACTATTTGAGTCGTTATAAGGTAATTTTCAGATCCTAGGAAGGATTAATCTATCAAGACCCTGTTTCACAGATGCGATTTCAGTGAGCCTTCCTGAATTAGCTCGCTGAATCGTGTGTTGTATACAAGCATCATTTGCAGTGGGATTTGTCTCAGGCAGCAGCATCTCCTGTCTGCAATATGAAAGTGGTTCACGGCTGGTGTCACCAAGGAAGGGTGGCAAGAAAAACTGAGAAGTGGCTCTAACATCTCTACCGCTAAGGTCTGCCCACAAGCCAGGAGATGGCTGGGGCATTCGTGGTGCGGCCGGGCAGTTGGGCTGCCTGGGTGTAAGGCAGTTTTCCCATCACCTCCATCACGGGGCAATGGTAGAGGGGGACCTGGAGCATGGGGGTTATGTCAGAACTAAAACACTGGTGAGAATTTCAAGGCCCAAATAGAATTCCAAGGCCAGGTTGGATGGGGCTTTGAGCAACGTGCCTAGTGGGAGGTGTCCCTGCCCAGGGCAGGGGGTTGGAACTCAATGATCTTTAAGGTCCCTTCCAACCCAAACCATTCTGTGATTCTATGAATAGCAGTATGAATTTTTGGTACATAATTTTTATCCACTAACACATGTATAATAATGAATCACGTAAAAATATATTATAAATTCCACCATACATACAGGGTGTACATACCATCAACACCTTAGCCCTAGTCACAAGCTCCTTTGTGAATTTCAGTTGGTCTTTGGTCCTTCCTCTGGCAACCACTATATTGTTTAATTTTTTTTGGCCGGTACCCACATCACTGATGGGCACTTCATAAATATAGCTACATCCATCTTGACAGGCTTCACCTCTCATTTTACACTGTGATTTTGTGTCAGATGACTACATTTTTTCCCTAACTGTTTTAACAAAAGCATCCAGCATGTTTCTGGTTTATTCTCTCAGCGATCATACATGTTGTGCATTCAAAACAACCAACGCTGTCATCTGGAGGGCCGTACTGTGCTCCTGAAGCAGCAGGTGAGATGCTTTAATCTGAGATTCCCATTAGGAACCTGCTGCAATCAGTCCGTCTGACTTCTTAAGACCTAGTGTGGGTTTGTTTTTTTCCCCCCACTCTGTGACGAGGAGTGACTCATTGCAACTTCCCTGGATTGCTCTGGAGAAGCAGCCTGCTCATCTGTGACACTTGTGTTTCTCTCGTGGGGTGACCGAGGGGCTGGTACCTGCCCAGCTTCATCTCCGTGGGCTCTAAGGGCACGGGGGGTGCGGAGCTGCTGTGCCCTCCCGTGGGACTGCCCTGGGCCAGTCTCGCACCAAAGAGCTGCTGGGACCAACTTGTTGCAGTTTTGGTCAGTCTCTTGGTGCTCATGGAGCCAAAAGCTTTACTGTTGTGTTTTTGCTTTGGTTTGGTATTTTTATCTGTTTTTTCCTTTCCTCCCTGTGTGTACTCCCCTTTTGCAAGCTTGGAAAGCCAAACCATTCAGAAACAGCTGGAGCTGCTGGGTGAGAAGAAAACCATATCAGTGATTGATTTGAGTGCGAATAACAGAACTGTTGATGGGAAGTTAAGGCTATGGTACATCATGTCTAACTAGCCTGTTTACCTTCTATAGTTCTTTCAGAATGTTTCTTCACTCTTTTTTTTTTTTTGTGTGTGTGTGTGTGAAAATGGAAAATCTGGGGGCGGTTCTTTCCTTTCTGCTTGTAATCTCTGGGTTTAGTTAAACCCACAAAAATGCTGAGAGAAATTGCTTAATCCCACTGAAGTCTGTCATCATCTTTCAGTATAAATTTTTATTTGATTTTTTTTTTTTGAGGAAATTGTCACTGAAAGTGTTTTTCAGGCCATGACAGAAGAGAGTATCTGTATGCCTTATGGAAATTTTTTTTAATGAGTACAGCCAACATACTGCAAAAGCAATGTTCCACACAGTCAGTTTTGAGGGGTAGGTTGAGGAAATGTCCCAGAGAGAGGGGCTGAGCAGGCTCTGTGAGCTACACTTGAGCCAGCACAGGTTTCACCGCAAGGGACTACTAAGAGTATGTATCTGGGAGGGGTTTGCTTTCCGCTGTGTTACGCTTTTACATGCTGAAGATCTCGCTTTTAGTGCAAAACTCAACTGCCAGACTTTATGGCATCACTGCAGCCTGCTCCAAAGGAGACACTCACTATGTTCTCCCTTTTTTCCTTCTTCTAAAATCACCCTTTGAAAGGTGTGTTGTGAATGTTGTGTTCTGGGTGGTTAAGGGTTTGGCAATTTCCTGTCCATGCACTTGGCAGAACAAGATCTATAGCAGAACAAACCAGATTTATAGATGTATATAGTCCCCGGCTTCCCAGAGGAGTTACTGGTAAGAACTTTTTTTTTTTAGCCAAAATGTCCATGACTCAGCACCCATCCCTGATCTCTGTAAGTCATCATCATACCTGTCAAACGTTCAAGTTTTTTCCAGTTTACAAGTTTCCTAATCCACTGTTGCATAAACAGCCTCTTAATCAGATCTAACTAGTCTGTAAATTTATTAAAAGGGCCACCTGTACTATTTGAGCAAGCACCATATCTCCTTCCCTTTGCCTTCCATCCTTTCAAAAGAGCTGCATTTAGCTGTGGCAGGTATTTGTGTTCAAGTCATCACTTAATCTAGAAAAATTAGATGATCTTGTACGTAGCACTTACGTCCTTATGGCTGTATATCAGACTAATAGCTGACACTAAACTGAACTTGCTGTTGAACTCTCTATCTAGCAGCCTGAAAACATCTGGTCTCTTCTGACTGAACTGAATAAGCAGCAAACCCCACTATTTAACGTTTTTAACAAGTTTTAGCACAAATTCTGAGAAAATTCTGTACCTTTCGTGTTCTGAGTGTGGGCATGAACCTTCCTTGGCTATAGTGAAATACCCATGTGCCTGTATAACACGTTTCCCGGGCTTTTTTCTTCAGTTGAAGCTCTAATGATAAAAGGGCAACATGGTGTAGTGTACCAGGCTGGGAAGATGCCTCCTGAATGGAAAGCCTGTGTCTCCTTGTGGCAGATGCTGCACAGAAGATTAAGTTGAACTGGCTGGGAGGTTACCCTTACTATTTCCTGAGAGAAATACTTAGTTTCAGTAAAAGGTATGTGTTTCTTTTTGGGGGGGGAAAAAAACACAAACAAAACAACACAAAACAAAAAAATCCCAACAAACTCGAATTGGGGGAGCAAGGGAATTCAATTCTCCATCAAGGAAATCAAGAGAAGACGTTTCCTCTGGGAAAGGTTGATGAAATGTTGATGCTTGTCTGCTTTTACAACGGTGGCTCTATGCCAGCATCCTGGCTAAACCACAGTAGCTCAACGCTGTCCCGTGACTGTAACTCGCTGTGGGGTAAGTGGTCTGTCAGGAGTTTGTCACACACGGGCAGCAAGGGACATGGGGCCTCTGAACCCAATTTCACAGCCGCTCATCTGGGCAGGTTCACATGTTTGACTCCTCACAAGAAATATTTGAGCCAAGAATGCTCTGAGCTCCCACGCTTTAAGGGAAGTTGCAAAAACATGACCTTTTGTGTTCCAGTTTAGGACAAAGCCAAATGGAGCTTCAAATGGGAGGAAACGACGATTCTTGAACTGTCACCCGTGGCGCACCTTAAGGTCTGGTAAGTCAGGCTTGATAGCACAGATACACAGTGGCCCCAGAGACAATCGAAGGCCGAGCCAAAACATTTTGCAAGGACTGCAGTAGAAATGGCCAGGGCAGATCGTTCTTCTTCTGTCATCAGCTCTGGCTTAAAGAAAGTACTTTCATTTTAAATTAAGAGTGAATAAATGCATTTGAAAGATATGTCAGTTCTGTACATTGGCTAGGGACAACAGCAATAGCTCTGAGCTCACCTTGTGCAGAGTGTTTCCACCTTGCAGAGCACAACAGCAATAAGCTGTACCTCATCAGCATCTGTGTGTGTGCCACCACGAAAATGGTCCCTCCAGGGACTCTCAGCTGGCTGCAGTCCCTGGCCGGGGTGGAAAGTGTCTCCCCAGCATTGTGGGGCTGCGTGGCTGGGCAATGGGGGCACAGGGGAAGTGAGAAGCAAGTGCTGAATTTTTGGTTGGAAGAATGTAGGAAGCAGGATATCACTGGCTTGTTTGGAAGGGTGTGGGACATCCCACTGTTCTTGGTGTCAGAGGGCTGCTGCTGCTGGGCAGTGGGTGAACACTGAGCTTTCCTGCTCAGTGCTAAAAGCAGGAAATGTCTCTTCATTGTTTTCCTATAGTTCTTCTTGGCTGTTTTTCTGTTTGATGTGGGTGTTTTGAGGGTTCCCTGGGGCCTTTGCAGCCCTGAGGTATCCCAAAACAACTGCAGAAGATGTTCCCTATGGCTCAGAGGAGCTGCACAACAGCATATAGTTGGATTGTTTTGCCATAGTAGGAATCACACACCTGGGTCATAACAGATAAACCCAACTTGGTCCAGTGGGCAAACCGAAGGCTCCCAGCACCCCACTGACACCCCACTTGGAGGTTTGAATAGAAACCAAGTGCTGGGTACAAATGCTCTCTTGAACAGCAACTAAACTAAGTTTCTTTATGGAGGATTAACATAAAGCTGAAGCCCTACTGATTTCTCTTGCAAAATTCCTTAGGAAGACCAGTTGCAGCCAGCTCTTAAAACTAACTTCACTTACAGCATCTTATAAAATCATGTGATAGATGAGGAACATGTGTCTCTTTTGTCTGTTTTATGCTGCCCTACTTTAGCTCCTTTCTTTTGCAAAGCCTGTCTTTTGCCATATGTCTTAGCTTGATATAAGGGCTCCATCTCAGATCTGCATTGTTTCCACCCTACTTAAGTGTGGAGAAAATATTGCTCAACGCAGCCTAAAAAAAATTATCATAAGAAAAGACTCATCTGGATCATTTTTGAGAGATTGTTTTTTTCCTTTTTTTGGTTTTAACTGAGTTACAGTGGACCCAACTAGAACAGAGTTTTGTGAAAAAATGCAGCCAGCATTAAATGTGATAGTTGGGAAACACCCACTACAAGGCTGATGGTGGTGATGGTAAAAGCCTGGCAGAAGCTAACACCAACTGACTGTTGGTATTTGTGGAGGAAGTGCTTCTCCCTCCCCAAGGCAGTGAGAATTATCTCCCCAGCTCCTTCCCAGCAACATCTGTCTCATGCCAGCTATAAAGCCAGGATGCTGTGTGGCAAAAGCTAAGGCAAAGGTACTTTGGTGTCTGAGGCTGAGAACAAAACACCATGACAAGATGAACCACTGAGTCATCTGCCCTGGGAGCAGCGTGCACCGTCACTGGCTTCTGAAAATGGTTACAGCTGTTAATTTCCCAGGACTATCTCTCAGAGCAGTTTCTGGCCCTGGCAGGGAGGATTCACTGTAAATTCAGGCAGGAGATGAATTGCTGTATTTGTAATCAGCAGAGCCAGAGGGATGACTTGGACGACCACCCCATGGCCCCCGGGGTCTGGGTGCACGGGCAGCGTAGCAGAGAAGATCATCTCACTGTTTTGGGACAGACACTGCAGCTTGGTGAGGCCGTTGGTACATTAGACCCCGTGGCATCTTCCTTGTTCCTGTCAGGCTGCATTTACCTGGTGCCGAGCAATGAGCAGCTACAGAACTGAAACATGAAGGTACTGGCATCACTTTTTGGTGGGCTCCAGCTGCACCTCTGAGGGAGAGCATCCGTCTTCAGGATCTAAGCAGGTGACTTCAAACTGGGCTCACCCAAAGCTGAGCTCCTGCTAAGAGAGCATGGGTGAACTTCAAGGCTTTGTGGACCAAGGAGGTCCTTAGCAAGAAGGAAACAAAGGGAAAAATAAAACTCAGGGTTTCAAAGCTGACGGAAAGTCCCGTTGTGATGCAAGAGCCAGGGGTAGACGTACCCGTGCTCTGAATAGGAGGAAGGAGGAATCATTTTCTCAGGCCTCCTTTTGTGCCTGTTAAATAATTAATGTCTCTCTAGATCTATATGACTAGTTTAAGCTTGAGCACCTGGAAAGCTCTAGGTTGCATGTAGGCCAAAGAAAACATGGGTTTGCTATTAAAAGCACTCTCATTTTATCTCAACAGCCATTCTGTTTGCAAAAGTGAATTTGGGCTCTTTTCTCTGTTCTCCTCACATGTAACTATTTAGTTGGCCAACGCTTATGGAAAGTTTCTGGAGAACACCTGACCTCACTGGAGAGAAATGTCCTATTCTGGGCATGGAAGGTAAAAAATCTCATTTAGCTTATTGCAGTGTGCGTCATCCTGCGGAACAGCAACACCCTGAGAGAGCACCGACCCTGGGTGGCTGTGGATTTCTCCACCAGACCTGGATGGTGGGGTCATCAGGACCTGATGCTGGAAATCCCTAGCAAAGTTTCTGAGCTGACACAAGCAAGCCAGGTGCCGTGGTGGGGAGAGAAGCGCTCTGTTACGATGTGACAGGAAGGAAAGCTCAGGCTGCTGCCAGTAACACAAGGGCAGAAATGTACTTTTTGGTGATGAACTGAAGTAAGGGTGGGGCTGAGAATGAGTTTATCCTCTTTTTTTCCAGTATTACTTCATAGAGCACTTGTAAAAGATACACTCTTGCACAGTTTGTTTTTCCTTAACTTGAGGAATTTGTAACAGGGAAAGATGCCCCTGATCCAAGGTGCCACTGGTTAATAGAAAGATGTCTTCTCTGTAAAACTGTTCCTCTAAGACACCAAGAAGGTGTCTTACAGGTGGGTGAGGGCTGTTGGACGCTGTGCTGCTGCCAGAGCCTGGCTTTGAGTAGTTCTGTGCTTGTCCTTCACCGAGATGCTGACAGCAGAGCCAGGGCTCTAACGGCAGAGTCCGTACCCCAGCTATCCTCCTGGCATTCACCTTTTGTGCAAGGGGAATTGTTGGGTTTTTTCCCCTACAGTTTAAGTGTCAATACTATATTTAATATTCATGAATTAGCAGTAGAATAAGGAATAACTCACTAGGTAGAATAGCTTCGTAAATTAACCCTTTCAAACTGAGGTGTCCAAAATTAGATATACTGTGCATCAACTTCATTTCCAAATGCTTTGTAATGAATGCCAGCCCTGTTATTCATTAGCCTTTCTGTGTGTGACTAGCCCTTGCCATCCAAATCCGAAAGCTGTAGCGGAGACTACCCGGAGCGGTGGGGTGAGGCAGGTGGTGTTGGCTGAGCCAGACCAGCAGCCAGGCTGGGGACGGGGAGGAAGAGCCTGCAGGTCACACCATGATCCGTGCTGGAATGGAAGGGAAGAAACCTGAGGCTTCTCCCCAGCGGGCACCATCTTGGGCAGCCTGGGCCCGGGAGTGATGCTGGGGGCATCAACCTTAGGAGCTGGACGTAGTGGTGAGGGAGGCAAGAGGTTGGAGCAATACCTGCTGATGCACTGCAAAGGGGCTTGGGCTGAGGAAACAAACTGTTATGATTAGATTTTACTTGGTTTGAAGAAAATATTCCCATTCCATCTATTTTTCCGGTAACAGGCTCTGCAGCAGGTTGTGTTTACCATCATCCTCCCCTCGCCTGTCTGCTCTCGCACGTGTTTATGGCAGAAGAAAAGAGAGATGTTAAAGAAAGATCCAGCCTTTAAAAGACAGGCATCTCCAGGTCTCTTACTTTCATGCCTCTGATGGGAATATTTTCTAGGCTTTTCAGGTGTACAGCTGTTGTAGATAGCCCTTGCTACTCCAGCTGTTAATTTAATGAGCTAAAGAGAGCTGCTCACTTCCTTCAGCCAGAAAGCTGGCACGGAGGGCTCTCGGTGCTGGGAAGAAGCTATCCTGCTTTTTGATTTTGTTCTCTCCTGCAATTTTTCAGCTGGGAACAGACTTGACCTGCTATCCTAAACAGAGGGGATCCGTGGTTTTCCTGCGTGGTCGATGAAAAAGCAAAATCTGCACGGCATCCCCGGGGAGGGGTGAGGGCTGGGGGCAGCCACAGCAGCAGTCAGCAGAGGGAAACAGATTTCCCCACCTACTCAGAAAACAGAGCTAATTACAGGAAAAAGAGCAAGGCGCGTCGGGAAGCGTGCTGTGCTGCTGCACCCCCATGAGCCCCGACGCACTGGGGTGGGCAAGGCTTTCCACGCAGGAGCCTGGTATCGCCCGCAGGTCGGAGCCCCAGTGGAGCACTCCCAGCTCTCTGGTGCCCAGCTGGGAGAGGGTCAGGGATTCGGCAGCCTTCCCGTGCTGCTCCCCCAGGACCCCGGGCAGAGCCGCTGTCTGGGGAAGGGTTGTAATGTGGAGTTATTGCGGGGAGTAGGAGCTGCTGCTGTCAAAGAGGAATAAAGAGAGATGGTTCCTGCCCCCCAAAACAGCAAATCTTTATGATTTAAGGGGGGGTTATGTTCTAAATGGAGCTGTTGCTATGTTTATTCCTACAAGGTCAAACCATTTGTTTCCCCGCGGCATGCTAATATAATCAATTTTTTTATTCTTTCCTAGCCATCTCTTTCAAAAAAAAAAATTCTTCGAGGTTTGTTTGGCAAGTGTTGCACATATACTTCTATGTGACATATTTATGTATACCGTTACTGATCTGAATTCAGCCCTGCACTGCAGTAATAACCGATAGGTTGTAATGTTTATAAATGTTGCTTTGAGATTTAAATTTAAGAGACAAGCATAGGAAATAGATCTTATCACAATGCACTGTAACCAAATAGGGCCCAAATAAAGAGGAATAAAGAAAACAAATTTTATACCTGGGGATTAACATTCTCCCAGATGTTGGGTACCATCTGCCAGGATTTTTTAGCTCTCAAGTAAGTTGCATTTATAACACCTATAAACCTAGTGATTTCTTCTTGTCTTTCCCCCCTGCCCATGCTTTCACAAGGGAAGGATACGCACGATAGTCACTCAGATGAAAATTTTCTGTTGGTGTACATGGAGAACAGCGTGGGAGACTTGGGTCCATAAATTGGACCAAGGTGAGTGTTGAGAGGACTGAGAAGTTGGATCCTCTCTAGCAGTGAGCGGGAGAGCCGCGGTTCCAGATTCCCACCTCTGGTGTGATGGGGAGGTGAAGCTGCAGCCAGCGAGGCTGGTGCATCTCCATTGGCATTCCTGCCTCTGGGATACCATGACCACCAGTGTTCCTGGGAAGGACTTTGGTAAGTGAGGAGGTTTTTTGTCTTCCAAATCATTTATGTTTGGGATGCACCCAGTTTGTTCTGGCAATGAGGCTGCTAACTTTTACGCATTGTTTTGAAGAGATCCATGCAGGTATTATATGTATTTATGTGCATTTCACATCTGCTACTTACAGATGCTCAAGGTCTCAATTCTGACTTTATTGCTATGTGCTTGGTATCGACAGGATGTTTAGATTTCCTAGAACTCAAGTTTTTACCGGAAAAGAATTCGGGTTTTCTGAAATATTAAAAAGTCTTATCTAGTTTTGTTTTCATTCTGAATCCCAGGGATTCCACACAGATGAGATTTATTAGAAGCTTGAATGCTCAGTTGTGTGCATTATTTCCATTGCATTGGGAGCGGACTGAAAACCGGAGAAGTGGACAGAGAACATGGTCCAAGAAATGGAAGGTACAACTAGCACTGGGTTATATTCCCCCCCTCTCTGAGTTATACTGACAGCAGCCATAATACTAAGGCTGAAAAGTTTATTTACTATATAAAGGCCATATTTTCCCTTCTTATCCCAGCTTTTCTTGGCTTGTGTTGCTTGGCAGTATCCCCTTAACCACTAACACCCAGAGGCGTGGTATTAAACTGGGATGAAAAACGAACATGCAGAAGAATATTGGAGATTTAAGTGGGTATGGTTCTAAGAAAACCAGTGGAAAATATGTTTACTCCAAGCATCTGTAGCACCTAATTGAAGCAGTGATATTTTCTGTAAGAACATAGGGAAGGCTTTTCTGCTTTCTCTTTGGCTTTGAATTTCACTTTGAATCAATGTGACATAATCCATGGAATTATTTTCTCACAGCTGCGATGGAAACTTTCTGCCAATAGACAAGGATGTGTTAATCGGGGTGAAAAAGCTTACATTCAGTCCAGCTTTGTTGCTTTCTGGAATCTTTGTTGGGAACTGTTGCTTCCTCCTGATTTATTGAAATCTAGTGCACAGTAAATACCATTATTTTTGAACTATTAATGTTGCTATAAATTTGAATGGGTAGAAAAGGGTGGCAGATTGTGATCAAAAGGGAGCTGATCTACAGCTGCGTGTGAAATCATTGCCGATACTAAATGTGACAGAGAATGAAACACGTATTTATGCGCCCATCAAGGATGATTTAGTGCTCCTGGGCCTGCAGCACTGGCATCACCAAACGGATTTCTGTGAATCCAATTTAGAGGAACATAAAAGAGCCCGTATCACCTTTAGGGCACCCGCTAGTGCTGCCGGCTGTTAATTCAGGTTATTTTTCCCAGGCATCTCTAATTTGAAGGCTGAGCTCCCCTTGGGTGGATTTGCCGGGCCTGGTGAGGGCACACAGCCCTGCTGGGATGGAGGACCAGCCACTGGCCACCGGCAGCAGCTCCTGGCCCAGGGAAGGCTCCCGGCACGGAGCTGTCCCCCTGGGAGAGGCGGTGGGGTGCGAGAGGGTGCCTGGTGGGGAGCACGGCACACCGCTCCCCAGGCAGGCCTTCCTAACGCTGGGCCTGCACCGGAGTTTTAATTAAACACAGCTAAGCCCCGGTCAGCAGTTTTAGCTCATTATGGTCCTTTATTGGTCTCGTGGTTCTCCAGAGCTGTTCCAAAATAAATAACGAAAAGGCACTGCGTGTGTTTGACGGGAACACCCGGGCAGGGAATGGCCTTTTCCTTCCTGTACCCCCATCCTCCCCCCGTCCTGACGCAGAGGGGTCCTGCAGCAGCTGCCTGGTCTCAGGGCTACCAATGCAAGCACCCAAATATTTTTGACTCTATTAATCTGTATTTGTACAGGTCAAGTAAGCCCCCAAAGCACACGCCTCCCCCAGGGGGCCAGGGCAGCCTCCAACAGGCAGGGCTTCTCCCTGCAGCCACACAGCCCCACGGTGGGGGACAGAAACGTACTTTACTTCCCCCCCCCAAATACAGATTTACAGTTTTCAGAGGCCTTTAAAAATTATCTTGTCTGACTTACTCCTTCAAAGCTCTCCTAATCAGCATCACAGCCCCGGTTTGTGCCATATGGAGGAGCAGAGGAACAGACTAGAGCTGAGAGAGAGAGACAGGGTGGGTGATGCACCAAATGGCCTCACTGGCAAGTTGCACCCCTGGGGATAAACCCAAACGGGGAGACTTAATTGGTGCTGTAATGTATATGGTCATGGCTATCACAACAGAACATGACAGTGCCACCAGGGTGGTGGAAAAAAACTAGATTTTCTCCTTTAACCAACTGCATCATTTCACGGTCACGTTTTGGAGATTAACAATGAACAGAAGAAGCTACTGATGCAAGTGCTTGAGAGACGGGGACTTCCCTGCAAAAGGGTTATCAAAAGCCCCAGCTGAAAACAGCAGGGCAGTGTTCAGGCTGCAGAAGCAGGGCCAGCAATGGCTTTGAGGAGAGGCAGTTTCATGAGTGTATCTGAAAATACATTCAGATGGGGAAAATGGTTGGAGTAGAAACGGCCCCCATCGCCTGCTGGGACCGCTGCTGCAGGTGGTGCCATGCCAGGCGGTGCCTGGCTTTCAGAAGCCTCTGCAGAACCACAGAAATGGAATACCCACCTCGTTATAGGGACCAGTTTCCAAACTTTTTCCAATGCACAGTTGAAAGAAAAGCCAATGTCCCTTCCTGGACAAAGCTTTGCTACTCTTCTTTTGGCTGGCCATTGGCCTGAGTGAGAGACATTGTCCTGAGTATTGGGGTACCGTGCCCATAAGCAGGTGGCTTCACAGCAACATGTCACATAGTGGGGAGTACTTTAGGGATTTTCTTAGTCTGGCAGAGCTGTGCATTGTGAGGGTGGGCTGGCTCCCCTCGCTCCCCACCCCTGCCAGTGTCCCTGCGAAGCATTTTGTGGTGGGGTAGCTTTTGGCTGGGTGAGAGGGGGCTCTGACCTGCTGAGGGGTCATGTCACTGCCAGACCCCCAGCATGGGTCTACTCGGGAGGGCACAGCCCACAGTGGGGATGGGAGCGGGACCTCCTGCTCATCGATCCTCTTACTCCCCATCATGCAGAACAGGGCTTTATTCCGGTATTAGTCCCTGGGCACAGGAATGGCTCCGTAAGGCACAGGGAGCAGGACGGGGCAGGATTCAGCCCCGTGGGGTCTCTGTTGGTGTGCAGAAAGAGCAGGTAAGGGGGAAGGGATGTGGTACCTGCTACAAAGCAAAAGCAGAGGTGAAAATGAAGGTCTGGATTTAAAGATGACTGTTCAGACTTCACCCACACCTTCCCACATGTTCAAAGCTGAGCTGAGTTCCCTTCTCAGTCTGAAAAGCTCTTCATGTCTTGTCCAACTCTGAGCACAGAAAGTCCTGATTCTGACGTTCTTTCCCACCTCTCAGTCCTGTTGTTTGGGGTTTTTTTTTCCCAGAAAGATTAATGAGAGTGCAAACTGGTTGGCTGAGAAGGGCAGAGCGCTTCCTCGACTCCCACCTATGCCAGCAGTGGAGACCTGTGCCTCCAACCTGTGTAACCACAGGGCTGGCTGTTGGGAAGCTCCCGTTGGGTGATCTGGGAGCAGCTGGACTTTCACAACTCCATAGACATCCAAATGCTGACAGATATTTCTAAAAATGGTTTTGAAAATGTATTTTTACCATTGCAAGTACTGTCAACCTCCGCTGGGGCCTCTGGGCTGGGCTGCAAAGGAAGTCCACAATGCTAGGCACTAAAATAGAAAATATTTACATAAAGAAATGAAACGCTATAATTCCTTCTCGTTTCCGGTGAGTGTAAATCAATGGCAGTTCAGCACCATGCTGAAATAAATGGGGTGAGGTTGTGGGAGAGCTATTTTTAGGCAAAAACATGCAACGCTTTAATCGTCACCCACTCGTTTGCTTTTTAATGTGAACAAGGCTTCAGCAGGCTCCACAGAGCACGTGCCGGCTTCCTGAGCCTGCCTTGCTCTGGAGTGGCCCCAGCCTGGGACCTCCAGCATGTCCACAGGCAGGTTTTTAAATGAATACAAGATCACTGCTCATGGAGCCCAATGCCACCTCCTGGGTCCATGGCTGCAGAGGAAAAAGGACTCCATGCTTTCCAATAGTGGTAAAAAAGCAAAGGAAATTGGGAATGCCCTGCTCTGCTCGTTTCTCACAAGATGTTAATGGGTGTTAATAACCTCACCATCTTCTGTGGCAAGGTTGCCCAGGGAAGTCGTGGAAGCCCCATCCCTGGAGGGGTTCAAGGCCAGGCTGGATGGGGCTTTGAGCAACCTGCTCTAGTGGGAGGCGTCCCTGCCCATGGCAGGGGGGTTGGAACTCGATGATCTTTAAGGTCCCTTCCAACCCAAACCATTCTATGATTGTGCGTGCAGAGAAACAGCAATCACGTGCTGTAATGGAAGGCGGTCAAGCTTTGGCATTCTTTTTCCTCAAATCCACGATGGGTTTTGGAAGGGGAAGGAAGACTGCTCAGTGTGTGAGGGTTTTTCAGAAGTCCTCTGCAGTGGCCTAATCCTGCTGCCTCTGATCTCAGTTGGGGAAGAGTCTGACCACTGCTGAGGACTTCAGGAAGTCCCACCAGCAGCATTGCTGGGGTGTCCAGCCCCTCTCCCATGCAGGTGTGCCACTTGGGTGTTAGCACCTAACTTGGCCAGGCCAAACAGGTCCTGACAGCCACCTGATTACTTTGTATCGATGTGCAGATTTACCTTGGTTTTTTTTGGATTTTGCTATCAGGGAAATGGAATAATATTCCTCCTCTTCACCTTTGTATCAGAGCTTAAGCACTGTCCTTAACCATGTGCAGAAACCTGCATCCTGATTGTAATTGCACCTGGGACCTTCCCACAACACAATGGAGAATAATAAGTTGACACTAACGAGCTCTATGTGTTCAGCCAGGATCAGAGCTGCCCTCCTTCCTCCCAGTGAAATCACTGCTGCTCTGCTAGTGCTGTTTTTCCAAGCATATGCTAAGGCTTCCTATCAATTTCAGCAAGTCTTAATTTTGATTCAAGTTTTCTTCTGTACTATCCAATAAAGCCAAAGACAGACAAGGCTGGGACAGCGAAGCAGAGATGAACGCACTTAAGCTGAAAGAAAAGACCCAGAGTTCTCTTTAATTTGCCGTTTACCTGCAATTTAAGAGAGTAAACACAGCCACAGTGAAGATGCATAAACACAGCTTGGAGACCCATTGAAATCAAGGTCGGGGTTTCAGCTCCGCCTGGGGATCTCATTAGGTGAACCAGGGAGACTCGGCGCTGCTCGGGGAGCCAGGAGGAGGATGCTCTGAACCAGGAGAATGAAACCAGGTAGGCTTCTGCACAAACAGGTCACGTAAGCTGCTGCTGCTGAACTCAAATCACTGAGTTATCACCAAATCACACCTTTCTTTAATGGGGAAGGAAGTTGTCTTTTTATTACCTAGTGGCTTCGATCTACCATTGCGTTCCAAGCAGGACCTGGAGCATTTACCAGCATTGACCTTCCTTCAATGCTTACCAACTCACCTTCCAGGTGCTTGGGGGAAGTATTGAGCTGTCAATCTGATAGTTGTTAACCAAATACACAAGTTTAGCGGAGGTTAAAAAAAATCACAAACAAAAATACATTCAGTTGATTTGCAGTCTGAGTATATGACTTTCGCAGTGCATGAATCTATTCTGTCTTTGAGACCCAGACTGTGTTTGTGTTTTAAGCTAGTCTTCCAAGCAAAACATGTGAAAAGAGAACATTTAAACAGGAAGGGTTAGATATTTTTTTTTCCCTCACAAATTTCCGTAGGTCTTGTTGCTGCTAATTACTGGAGATCTCAGCACAAGAGCTTTTCTTTCTAGCAAACCAGCTTCTCATGTTTCCTGCCCTTCAGTTAATCAGTTATAATCTCCCGCTCTGTTTGTTTGTTTAACTTTTAAAGAGCTAATTGAGTGTTTGTGACATGAGTCGGCCCGAGCCTACGAAAGCAAAGAGTGTTTGCATGTGCCCGCAGAGTTCTGCCAGCGCCCGCAGCCTGCCCCTGAGCCCTCCGCACCTTCCTCTTCTGATGCTCGGCCACCGCCGAGGTGCCGGGAGGGTGGCTGGCTCTGTCCCACCGTCCCTGCCCCGTCCAGGAGGCTGTTTTGCGCAGGAGGAGGCTGGCTGGCAGCCCAGCGTCCCGCGCAGGGAGGGCAGGGGCAGCTGCTAGGGGCTGGTGACTTGCAGCCTTGCCCAGGACAGGAGGAATCCCGACTGGCCAGGGTGGGCTAGGATCGAGTAAGGCACACGTGGGAGCCACTGCAAGCCTCATCCTCTGAGTCTTCCGGAGGGGCTGGAAAAGCAGATTGGAAAATAAAAAAAAAAAAAAAAAAAAGAAAAAGCGATGAGCTTATTTGCGCCTCTTCTCGGTTAGCTGAAGGGCTGTGTTTGTGGTGAGAGCAGTAGGCTTGTGTCCTCTCTTGTCCCACTGCCCACCATGTCCCCTCTGCTTTTTGGAAAAGCCAGGCATCTATTTCTCACTGCAAATACACAGTGCAGGGCAAGTAGCTGCACCCACAGCTCCTTATTCCCCCCCTGCCCTAGAGCTGGACTTCACGAGATGCAAACCATGTGTTTGGGTATCAGGGCTTCTCTGCAGTTAATAGCGTTTTCATTGCTAATATACTACCCGTGTCTTCAACCCGAGTACCAAAGAGGTCTCTCCCTGGTGTGTGCTCTCCCACGGCTGCTGCCCCCAAAACGCAGCATCACTGGTGGGGCACCTGGTTGTGTGGGGCTGGGGGTCCCACAAACCAGTTGGGTTGGGGTGTTACTGATGGTCTATTGGATCCTCTGAGCAAGGTTAGGAGAGAGCTTTTCTCAAAATCTGCATTGATTTGATTGCAAGTGAGGTTTTTTTGACCAAGTGCTTTTTTGCCTTGACCATGCAAGAAGAACTAAGCTGTGCTTTTTTTTTCTTTTCTTTTTTCCCTTTAATACAAGTCCCTAGATCACGTCAGAATTTGGCCCCTTCATAGCCTTCTGTGGTATCACCTGGCCACAGGCTCAAAGGATGTGGCCAGTGGAGAAATCCTCCTGCCAAAGGGGAGTTTCTGAAAGGATGGGTCTGCTATAAGGTACCTTAGTCATGCTCATGCATGCATATTATTGCTACAAAAGAGGTTTTTTCATTATTATTTTTTTTCACAACTGTGTGCTTCTGAGGTTGTATTTCAGCATCAGAGGAACAGACTGTAATGCAAAGACTCTTCAGAAGGCCCCACTTGAGTTCCTGGTGTGACAAAACTACCATTTAACCTCAGGCCATCAAGTACGAGGCACTCTCTGTTTCTCAAGTGATTTGAGACATTATGCACAGTTCTATAGAAATGCAAACCAGAACTGCTGTACTACCTCCTGTAGTTCAGGAGGTTTGGAGGAAATTGATCCCATCATTTAATATTGAAAAAGCACTTCCTCGAAGCTGTGGCTGCCGCATCTTCCTTTGCAGCAGGCTCTTTATTTTTGTGCTTATAACATTGCAGTTTATTTCCGTGGCAACAACTAAACTGTGATAATTCACATCCATAATCACTGCACTGTTATTAGAAAAGGTAAAGCTGTGATGATCATTTTGAAAAAAAAAATGATCCGGGTCCAGCTGAAATAGCAAACTATAAAAAAAAAAATTAAAAATTAAGTGGATTTCTCAGGTATTAAATCATGAGATATTGACATAAGCATATGATTTGTCTCCTCTCGCTGCCCAAGAGTTGCCTGCCATGCTGGGGGGCAAGCCTGCGTAAGCAGGCTGAAGAGCTGAGCCTGTGGATGAGGGCACACACAAGTACTCTCATTTGTGTTTTACTTAAGCTTTGGCAGTGTTGTTCTCTGTTTTCCCTTCCTTGAGGACTCCAATTACTCATGTTCTGTTTTCTTTCATTCTACTGAGTGATGCACAAATTGTTTCTACATTCCAGGTTAGTTTCTGACGTCCCTCTCTTCTGTTTATGTGTGGGTAATGAAGACGCTGCCCTGCTCCTCGGGAAATGAGTAGGCTGGCTGGCTCCAGCCCGAGCCGAAGGAGAGAAGCCACATCTAGGTCAGTGGAATGGCTATGGCTTACCACTAGCCCTGAATCAGGATTTGTCCCAGCATCAACAGTTAATCAGTATTTTTGAACATGTTTGTCATTCACCTGTGTCTAAACTCCCCATGCTGTCCTTCCCTGAGGCTGAGGACACAGTGGGCTCCGCTGGGATGCACACTTAGTGTAATCATTGAGTGACAGAGGGCAAAACGTCCTTCCCTTGGTTCAAATTCCAAACCAGCCATGGGATGTCTCTCCTAATTCTGCTGTGGGTTTTGCTTGCCTTACATTTTTTTTGGAACATAGTAAAACTTTATTTTTTATCGTTTATTAATTAATTAATTAAAAATTATTAATTAAACTCTTATGTTTAATCAAATAAATGAGAATCCTGCTTGCATGATGAGACTAGCCTACAGAGGGTGTGTAGGACTCCACACTTGCCTGGTCTTCAATGCCATGCCTTGGTTCGAACGATACTCTCTTTTGATGAGGTGATTAAGTCTATTTTAACTGAATGTTTAGCAGAAGTCAGGTTACTGCTAATATAAAATGAGCTAAGAAAAATACTGTGGACAGCCTTTCCTGAAAATCTTGTATTTCCTCCATAAATAGAAGTAAGAAAACTGGCACTCGGAGAACACAGCAGGCTATCGGGGAGGTTGCTTTGGCTGGTGTAGAAATTGTTCTTCAGATGATACGATTTTCCATGAATTATTGACTGCATAACCAGGTTGAGAATTCAGACTCTTTTGAGAAAGGTAAAAGCCATGTGAGCCATTTGATCCCACACATGGTCATTAGGATTTCATCCTAGTTTGAAGCAGCTGGGGGAGCGAATATAACTTTTCTTCCTTGTGTGTGGTGTGGGTTGAGAGAATTATGAAGCAAACCACCTCGCCTGCTGTTTTGTCTCATTATGTTTCCATAGGCCAAATTCCAGAACAAAAGTCCCACATTGAACAATGCAAGTGTGGGCTCGCCTCGGCGCCATGTTCCCTTGCCAAAAGGTGGTGAGAGGTCTCTTCCCAGCCCCTGGACACTCCTAGGACATGACCTACAGCTCAGCTGGCCTGGGTCTGCTTGCTCTTCACATGCACTCCTGTTGCACATGGTGCTCACCTACACTGGTACATGGATTTGGCAAGTAAAGTTTGTGGATGTATATAGACATTGTGCAATCTAATAATTAAGGCATGGTCTTAATTAGAATATACTTATGAAGAATTGGCTCTTGTGATTTTTGGCAAAGCTGGTTAAGCCCAATTTGATTTTTGCTTTCTTAAAAATTTCCTGCTTTTTCTCTTCTGTGATGCTGCAGTCTTTTACCAGCTACTGGAGTCACCGTGTGATGTGCTCCTTGTGTGTGTTTGTTTTTCGCTTCATTTTGAGAGTATATTGTCAATATTGATTCTCAAGATGTTACTCGTGCCATTTCTAGAGAGACAAACAAATTGAACCACTTTCCATTTAATATTAACTGAAACTCCCTGGAACATTATCATGTGCATGGCAACCAACAGCCCATCTGTGACTAGCATCAATATTACAAAGTGAGAGAGCCAGTCTTTTACATGATAAATAGGCACCGTGAAAATCCTTATCAGATCTGAACATGGGTTTGGTGGGAAAAGCCATCCTCTCCCTAACACTAACAGCAGGTCACAATATATGTCAGCTGTTAATAATGGGCAGCCGTGATTCACTGTGCGGCCAGTCTCATAAAAGTCCACTCCTTATTCTTCAAGATGAATAGGAGTGATATGTTTATAGACAAGTGTTGTTGTTGGTAAGTCCTTTCTAAGTCAGCTTAAACCAATACATGTAACCCCTCCTGCCTGACTCTCAGCTTCATGCAAACTGGCAGCTCCACTAGTCTGTTCAAACACTGGAGCAGTGCTTTGGAGGGGACATGCTGGAGAAGCCACACCATCAGACTTGGGAATTAGGTAGAAAACTGCACCCAAGCCAAACATTGAATGAGGGCTGAGCTCTATACTTTTTGAGGAAAAAAGAGTGCCGAATGCTTGCCAGGGAGGAAGAAACCTGTTCATCTGAGCCTGAGCCACAAAGAGGATCTTCACATCTAATGGTCTTCTGCCTAGGGGTGACATAAGTGCAGGCTCCCTGTTTGGCACAGTGCTTTCTCTCCAGTTCATGATGCTCTTCTGCTTACAGGAAATCTGCACAGTATTAATTTTGCTGTGTCTTAATTATTCCTTTTCTAGTTTTCTACATATATGGCTGGCTTTATGCTTTACTGCAATATTTTCCATTAAGCAGCCTTATGCAGTACAATAAAAATAAACACTCTTATAACAACATGCATAAGATTAAACTATTAAACTTGCTCAAAGTATACAGCTCATAAATTAAAAGTGCTTGTGCTCATACTTTAGTATTGATTGCTGAGTTTACAAAAATAGAAGAATTTGCCCTAAGGAAACAAAAATCATCCTTAAGCTTTTCTTTGTCAGGGAGCCAAAAAGACAACATTACATGGAAATGTCGCCATTTGTTCATGTCAAATGTAGTTTATTCAATTAGATATTTTATAACTCTACTGAGTTATATGAAGGAGGTTAATATTTTTATTGTTTTTCTTCATGCTGTGCCTCTAATGCACACAAAGATAACTTAGCCTAGTAAAATATACAGTGTAATTTGGTAATGTGTTTATTGGATTCCAGTAAAAGACTATGAGAAATTATTCAAGATTTTGCTTCTTCAACTAAAATTATCTTTTTCCTTTTTTCTTTTTTCTTTTTTTTCATTATCTTGAGAGCTTTTTGTTTTCTGGCAATGCTTTAAAGAAGAAATTGCTAGAAACAGATTTGCATATTTTTTTCCAAAAGTCAGGAATGAAAGGCTTTCTGGAGAAAGTCTTTACTCATGTTTTCCAAAATTTAATTGTCTATGGTTCTGAAACATATCTGACATCTTGCAGAATGATAAATGCAAAAAGAGCCTAAACTTACAGTACCTTGCCTTTTGAAAATGTCTTCTGGAGGGTTCAGATCAGTTACAGTTTTATGGTGGTTTAAACAAGCAAAAAAATACTCGTTTTTCTTGCAGAGTTGCAATTGGAGTCTGGAGCTCCACTCAGCACTAGGGGTCAGATAAATGCCACAGTTGACACAAGGCAGAGAGGTGGGAACACAGAGCCAGTGCAAGGGAAAGGAGAGAACCAGAGTGACACTGACTTTAGGTTCACTTAAACAGTGATGGACCTTTAGCCCAAGCAGCTGGATAGAGCTACAGGCACACTCACAACTTTTAGTGAACTGGGACAATGGCACCATGCTCTGCACAATGGCCTTGCCACGCATGTAAGGAGAAAGGAGAAGCAAGGCCATTTAGAGGACTTCGGGCTGAGAACCACGTGTGTGGTCCATGGCTACTTCCAAAAAATTCCTGTAGGCACTTTTGCTATGTGAATCTACAGGAGGTGACGTTTCTTGAAGGGACCGACACCCTCCCTGGAAAAATTGCAGAAGTTCACAAAAGGTGAAAGTTGAGAACTGCCACCCCCTTCCTCTTGTGTAATTTGATTAGCTCATCCTCGTAGGCAGGAGGAGCTGCCGTCCCCACGGTGTTGGTTTTAAGGCTTTTCCTGAAGTCTCGTGTGGCATTAGGAACGGCTGTTATGCTTGAACTTGCTTGAGGACATGAAACCAACTACAACTTGGCAAGCCACATAGACTGGAGCTAATTTTTGTTCTCTGTTAATTTACCTGCCTGTGGTTTTGTGTGCTGCCCGGGATTTAATCACAGCTTGCTGATGAGATGCTAAACATGTTTGTCTGAAACTGTGCTGGCTGCTGACTGATGGGCAGCAGCACTGTGGCATCCAGCCTAGTTATTCCTCCCCATGGCCAGACACAGCTGGACAGACCCCAAGCCTGAGGCTTCTCTTCACTACTATGTGCCTGAGGATATGAAGGGAGCGTTGGAAGGGTCTTGGACGGTGGGTGCAGCTCTGGGGTCCCCTGGCTGGTCAGGAGCTAGTGGGGCTGACATGCAGAAACCCCTCCAGCCAGCTTACGGGCTACTTAAAGAGGGCAGAGTGCTGGAGATGATGGTGAGCTGTGGCACACTGCGGAGTGGCCTTTGGAAGGGACGCTGCGACCTGTGATGACTAAGAGCGGGCTGGGAGCTAAATCCAGCGTGACTAAGGGTGTAGTTTCACAAAGTGCTTAATCCTGGATAAATGCAAGCTGCTGCCACCAGAGATGGCCTCTCCACACCCCACATGCGCGTTCCTGCCTTCTCCCTTCTGTTGCCTCTGGGTATCCTCGAGCCACAGGCTGACTTGGATCATGTTGTTGATCCAGCACAAAGCAGCTGATGTTCTGTGAGCTGTAGGATCGGCGTGTGTCAGGCCATAACTATGCAGATAACGTGACCTAGGAGGCCCCATCTGGTAGGACAGAGGGAGTAATACTGCTCTGTTTGATAGCCTTTAGTTAGACTGGATCAAGTGAAAGGAAACTGGACTACAGGGAAACCAATTTGAATAATGCTCGAGGCTGAATCAGTTTCAAAAGCTCAGGAGACTGAAAACCATTGGAACCTCCTCTTAGCTGCTTCATGTAGGAGCCATACAAAGGCTGGAGCCTTGCACTAGTCTCAGGCGATCAGGGCTGCAGACAGAGGGGCCTTCTTTTGGAAACATCTCTTGGAAGAAATTAGCCAGCCAAAGGAAGCTTGGTGGGTCGCAAGATACATTTATTCAGGTCAACAATCTGGAGGCCAAGAAGGAGCTCTGGTTTATAGACAAATGCCCTCTCTCCCATTCACCTTACTACTGGTTACAGCTGCTGGTTGCTCCTGTTTTGGGACAGGGATGTGGCAGGGTTTGAAAAGGGCTGGTGGTTGCACAGCACTGCAAGGGAACATAACCATGGCATCCTCCTCCCTCTCCACTGCCATCCAGAATAAACACCCTTTCATCTTCTTACACTTGGATTTTAAACACAGTTTTTCCATTCCAAATGTAAACACTTCCCAGGATTATCACCTCTCGGGAAACAAGTGGAAGAGCAGCGTGCTGCCAGGGCAAGTTCCCAGCCTCTGTGATCTGTGGCACAGGGGCTTTCTTCCTGAGCACAAGATTGCATCTCATGGCCATTTCTCCTTCCAGTCTTGTCAGGTCAGAGCAGTTGCAGAGCACTAGCACCAAAGGTGTTACAGGACTCCTGAGAGAAGCAGTGGCTCGGAGCAGTTTTGGGAGGCACAGGTGGGAGCTGAAAGTGAGGGTTAAGGAAGGAAGTGAAAGGGATACCATTCCTGGAGCATGAAGAGTATTTGGCAGCTGTGGGAAGGATGGAGAAGGCTTCTAAGTTTTATCTGTAAGGAAAAAAAAAATATGGGCACTCTCCTTCCAGCTTCTGCTTCTCTGTCCTGCTCCTTCTGTTCTCTCTGTGCTTGGTGTTGGTGTGATGCTGCTCCACACTCTTGCCTGCAGCATTGCCGTGAATCCCACCCGTCCTCCCCCTTGCGTGGCTTGCAGAGTGGGTGCTGCTGGGGGTGTTTTCTGGCATGCACAAATAAAGGCTTTGCCTGGGTGGGTGCTCATCTCAGGCAGATGGACTGGGAGCACCTTGCAATTCCAGGAGAAGCATCTTGCCTACCAGCCCAGCAGCAGGCACCCAAAACAATGTGCATGCAGGATTTGTAAGGCTCGTGTGGAGCAGAAGGGGGGCTTCCCCATGCCAGGATGCTGTGGGTGAAAAGTTAGATGATGCAGAGACATTTGGAGGCTCATTCACTTCCCCAAAACCCCATCTTCTGATTTAAGCCTGTGGGCTCTACAGCAGCTTCTCTGTGACAGCTCAGGGATGCGCAGGCTGCTCAGCCTGACTCTGCCCCTGCCCGCGGTGGCACAGCCCCCTCCCGGGGAGAAACAACCCACTCAGTGGCAAAAGAGGCAATTTCCAGCCTCTCAGGGGGACAGTGAGGAGGACAAATGGATGGCACAGAGCACAAGCCCTGGCAGACCTGAAGACAGGGATGCACAGGTACCAAGCAGTTCTGAACTCCAGACCCTGCAAACTTTATAGACAAAGCCATTATCATATCAAGCAAATACATAAAAATAAATTAATTTTGGTGGCCTGCTTTGCACAGCAACGTACTGCATGTACTGTTGCTGAAGTCTTTAATGAGTTCCTTCCACAGTAAATTCTGATCTTTTTATTATTATTATTTTTAATTCAGCACAGTTCCAGAAATGTCATCCTATTTCCCACTGTCATACAAGGTGCCCGAGGCCGTGATTGAAAAAATCTTATGAAAAGACTCATATTCTGTTTCTAATCTGATGCATTTCTGTCTTTAGAGCGTCTGCTAGTTTCTTTTTGCCTGCATGCCTTTTCTATTTTGATCTAACCTCTTCCTTTCCTCCCGCTGTTGCAGTACCTCTGTCTGCAGTGCTGGTTTCTTCTTCACAAGTAGTTAATGTGAAAAAACCACATTGCCCCATATCTGGGAGGTCAGCTTCAAGCACTCCTGAATCACAGCTTCAGCTGATGTTTATGGTGGCTAACAACGAAAAGATTTTATTTTTTTTTTTTGCACTGAGGATAATGGTGTATTTTGCACTGTAAGACAAACCTTAGATGTAAAATCATTATTTATTTAATAGGAACATCAAAGAATGCCACTGGAGAAGGGAACTTCAAAGTTTCCCAGAATAATCAGATTTCTGCTATTATGGGGGGTATTTTTTCCTCCTAACTCTGTAATAATGAGAAATAAAAGTGTAGTTATTGGAAATCATTGAAAGCATTACTAGATTGAGATAAAAAAAAGAATTAATTTCCTTAGAAGCTAGAAACCTAGTAAGCAACAGGACTGCAGGGCTAATGAGCAAAAAAGACATCTGATTCGGAGCAGGCTGCGGTGCTTCCCAAACCCACTCCCGACCTCAACAGAGATTTTATTTTGGGGAGGAGGAGAAGTACCATTGGGAGAGCTTGTTCCTCAATTTCCTACAGGACTTGCCTTAATTAAATGCGTATTTAAATAAGCAGGAGCTCAGTAGTGAAAGTATCCTATAGCACCATTGTGCATTGTGCTCCAGGGGTACAGAAGCACCACTGAGGGCAGCCCCATCCCCAAGCATTGCATATTCTAGGTAGAGAGTGCCACAGAAAAGACATCCTTTGTGGCTCTCCCCTCACAGATTTGTCTGAACGACTTTCTAAAGCCTCTGATGACTGACTGTGAAACAAGGCCCCAGTTGATTAAGGAACCGAGTGGCTTGGCAGAAGAATGGGGTCCTTCAGTTTAAATTCAGGCTAGTTTCCGTTTTCTTAGTCCTTTCCATGGCTCGAAGAGAAATCCCTCACGATTTTTTAACCCTTTGCTCTGCCTGGCTGAGCCCTGGGAAGACATGGGTTGTGTGGCTCGCCATGAGCTTTCTTTGTCAGCAGCACTTTGCCTCTGGACCAAGCTGGTGGCCTCTGGAGCCCCAGCGTGGCAGGAGGAGGCTCCCCTGGTAGGGCTTGTGGGAGAGGTGGGTCCATTCTCCTGAGGGGCGGAAAGGACCAACTGTGGGGAAAAAGGAGGTGTTCTTCCAGCGGGGAACATGAAGGTCCAGGTGATGCAGCCTGTGGCTGGGAGAGAAGCTTGGTGGGCTCTGTCAGCCCAAGCCCTTGTGCGTCTTGCTGGCCACATCTGTGATGTGCCCGTGTCTGATGAACGCCAGGGTGGAGCATCTCCTGCTGCGTGTGTGACGTTCAGCAAGCAGGCATTTGTGTTAATATACTCGGCTATTGCTCCAGCCCAGGCATGGTTGTGGCCACAGAATTGCCAGGTTTTGACAACAGCTGTGAAAGGTTTCTTCGTCCCGAAAGAGCAGGGTTAATTTCCTATTCCCACAATAAGTGCATTGTTTGCATGTGCATGCGTTGGGAAGGAAGAACAGTGTCTAAGTGGGTAGGGCAATGATCAAGGTCCCATCGGACCTGACTTCTTGTCCCACAGCTGTCAAGGCCTGCTCTATGGCCTCCAGCAAATCACTTCACCTCCTCATGGCTCAGTGTAGCTATTGTGAAACACAAATACAGGTGCTGACCCTTGGTGAGGTTGATACAGTGACTTCCATTAGCAGCGAGTATGGGAGGTTACACCAGTATTATTATTACGGCATGCTAAGGAGAACAATAGACAGAATTGGAACAAAACCAGATGAAGTGGAGGAGGAAAAGGATGGAGCTTAGCCTGGAAAAGAATATTTTATAGCAGTGACAGCAGGCAGAAAAAATAGTTAGGTGAGAGCACATCCTGTTGCCTAAGAGTAACTAGTGCTGCCTCTGTACCTCAGGAGACGTGGGTGACTTCTTGATGTCCGTGTCTGATCTCCTCACTCAGGCAGGCTTCTTGACAATAATGTGTGTGTTGCTCTTCCCAGCCTTTGGTTTCATTGCTCAGCATCCTCAGACGGTGCTCCATGCTCCAGGCAGCTGTGGCATGCACAGCCCGTGGTCCCAGCTCATCGCTGGCTGCTCATGCTTCCCCATCTCCCCAGCCTGAGCTAACGAGCCCTGTGAGGGCTTGTGGTGGGGCTCATACAGGCATGTGGCTTCTGGCATGGCTGTAACGCACTCGGGCATGCCTGCATAGGGCCTGTCAGAGCCCAGATGCGATCTGACTTGCCAAATGACAACTGTTTTAAAAACTGGCTGGTGAAGAGTGGTGACACCTCTAAAGGCAGCTTAAGCTACGCGCAGTTAGGTGTCTAGGAGCTCTGGCCAGAACATCACCCTTCCAGGGATGGCTAGTGCCTTCACCAAGCTGACCAGGGGCTGTATGCAGCACAGGAATGTTTCAGGGAGGGCTGGGCTGCGGAGGGATCACCAAGTTTAGACACTTGTTCTTATATAAAGTCTGATTCCAGAAATATATAAAGATATATATACCTATAAAGGTACTTTAAATTAATATCAAATACAAAGGTAAATTTTCCTTCTTCCTAAATACCCCACTTCTAAAACGGTTTGGGGCTCAAGGGGTCCAAAGCACATGACTGCATGCTTTTCAGACAAAATCATCTGTAGGTGTGTTCCACCCCTGGAGCGTGATGGATCTGCCACAGAGCATCCTTCCCACATGGAAAGGGGCTGCTTTTTGTGGGATGTGCAAAACAGCAGGAATGCAAAGCTTCAAAGAATATTGATCTGTGTATAGGTGGAAAAGGTACTGTCAGTTTAAAATTAAAATCAATACAGGCACTTGTAATGATTCCTAATTGTGTGAAGCGTGACTCTGACATCTTTTGCCATTAGGGCTGGTGAAGTCAGGACACAGACCTTAAGTGGGAAAGTAGTACAGGTCTAACCATGCCAAAGGTTAGAGAAGGGCCAGAGTTTCACAGAGTAGTTCTCCACCAGAAGGATTTTTATGAGGGGTTAGGAGAAATAAAAAGGAGGTTTATCCTCAATACAGTACAGTATTTTGGGGAGAATAAGACTAACAACGATAGCACATAGAGCTGCTGTTATAAGGACAATTTTTTGTGGACCAACTCTAAGGAACAGAGGCTGGACCAAAAAAGCCCTGCAATAACATGGGCGATAAATATAATACCTTCTTGAACCTAGAAAGCAAAATAGAAAGGCTGGAAAGAGTAGTATTTTGTATGAGATTTGTGGTATTTTTGTGGAGAACTGACTACCAAGCACATGATGTGCATCTTGGAAGAGTTGGGGGAAAGTGCTGGGACGGAAACCTGAGCTTTCAGAGAAATTAATCTCACTGACATTAAAGCAGCCTCAGTTCAGACATTTGGAGGAAAAATGGTCAAGTGCCAGATTTCTAATTAAAAGGTAGCCACGATCAAGCCATGAATAGCAAATAGGCATGGCAAAGTCTTTTTAAAAATGGCAACATATTGAGGAAAATCTATATGGAATATGTTGGCTCCAACTGCAATATTGAGACAGCTGTTGAATTGTAGCCTGAAAAAGCGTAAAATATTGAGAACTGGTAACACAAGCTCCAGTTCTGAAACACTTGTGTGACAAGCAGAAGAGAAACTCGTTAGGCAGCTGAAAATGTCACAGAACTAATTGCTTCATTTTGCTAGCTACCTTCTGTTACATGCACATCAAAAACCACTCAGTAAGATAGGGAAGATTCAACTTTTGAGGAGCAGTAGTAGGTTCTGTGGCATCCGAGCACCTTCATGCTCCAAACTTCTGCTTTCTGGCAGTAAAGAAATGCCACTATTCCCATTTTACAGACGGGGGGGTAGATCAAAACAAACAAAGTGATTTTCTAAAGGCTGCACTGATAGGTTGTTGGCAGGTCAGGGACCCAACTCCCCAAAGAACTGGCTAAATCTTTAGCCACTGGAATTTTTTTAGCTGAATTGTGAGACAGGTCATTGTTAATAATCCAGAAGTGTTATTCTTTTATCTTTTGACAGATTTAAGGGCTTTCATGTGCCACCTCCTTGTTCTCTCGTGTGTTTATGTGGAGTAGGCACTACATATTTGGTAGAAAGCCAAGTGTGCCCCAGTTCCTCATCTGCTCTCTTTATGTTGCAATTTATCTCTCACCCCACCTCTGCATTGTCTTTTATAAGTGTATCTCCAATCTCAAGCAGTGTTTAGCAAACCGAGATACCAATGTCACAAGGGGTGACTGCAACAGTCACTGCAACAGTGCTCCTAATGGTCTCCTCTAGTGCGTCCGTGGAAAACTCGAGCAGCGCCAGGAACAGAGCACTAGGTGTCTGAGATTATTTTCAAGAACCTTCGCTAAGTATTCACCAGGAATAGGGAGACAGCTGTTAACACTCCAGAAATACCAAGTGAAGGTTTGAATGCCAATCCAGAAAAGGAGTTGAAAATATAGTAGATGATTTATCAAGGGCATATTGGAGAAGTGTGAATAGAGATGGTGCTGTCATGATGTATCTCACAGTGCCCGATATTGAAATGACTGCTTAGAGATTTCCAATTTGATATGGCAAAATTTATGATAATTGCCAGTGTTGAGGGAGTCTATGTTAAATGCGTACCAAAAGGCAAAATGTGAAGAGCCTGAGGACAAGGGAATTTTTTGAGGACAATGGAATTTGTGTGGTTGGCTTTGCAGTTGGCTTTTTTTGTTTAGTTGTTTTTGTGGGGGTTTTTTTGGAACATTCTGACAGAGATTATTATAAAAGAGGTAAGAGGAAAAAGACATTTTATCACCATCCCACTTGCCATCAGTGGCAGTTCTCCCCCTCCCTAGCTCCAGAAATGAAAGGATGGAGAGAGGACAGAGGTCTGGAGAAGGAGTGCCATGTGCTTCATTGCAGTGTGGGTGGTGGGGACTGAAGGAAGAGCATCTGCTGCTTTTGTTTCCCCCACTTTGTCACTGCTGGTCTCAGAGGCAGCCAGGACGTGGCCAGTCATACAAAGGAAGTAGCTTAATACAAATAATAGGCATCAGTAATGAAATATAAAAGGACATTTGGCAAAAGGGTTGTACAAAAGAATAAATGTTTTAACCTGAGGTGGGATCACAACTGAGGTGTGAATTGCTGAATGCAGTGTGTTTAGGAAAGATGGATGCAAAATTGAAGTTGCTGGTGGCACTGCCTGAGCGATAAATGAGCTCGGGTTTGTCCATGTCGCTTGGAATTGGCTTTTAGCTTCTGTTGCTCTATTATCTGCACTGTTTTGACAGTAACTTAAAAAAAGTATGAGCCAATTTCTCCGAGGGATCTGTGTGTGTCCAACCTGAGTGTTCAGTCCAAGTCCAGGCTGGTGTCTAGCTGGCCATGTGTGTGCACAGATGCCACTTTTATGCACACAGTTGTTATGCTAGTGCCAAGAGATGTGGCATGCACAATTTGTGCAGGCACATATGCAAGCAGGTAACTCGAAATTCTAGTCTTGAAAGTATTATGGTTATTACCAGAGATGCAATTTACCTTGCATCTGTTTAATAATAGCATTTTAGAATGAGTCAATCCTTACGATTACAAAAAGAAACCTGCAATAGTTTGTCCTCACATGTTCCGTTCATTTTGAATACAGTGGATGGATACTAAGCTCTGATTCTCTGCCTTTGATCCTCAGGTAACTATTTATTCGTACGCAAACTGGGCTCTAAAAGCTGCTGAACTGGAATTCAGTCATCCCATGTTGCTCTGCTGGTGTGAACAAACCACTTCTGGAAGGTGAGGGAGCTCTGTGGTGCTTGGTGGGTGCCTGACACTGGTTCTACGTGTGCGTAGGGTCAGACTTGCAGTGTTTGACTGAAACACTCAGGCTTAGTAAAGCTGTCTTTGTTTCATCTCTGAAGGGAAATCATGTCCAGTAGTCAGTTCTCTGCTCTTGATGACAGTGAACACTCAGTACAAATGATGTAATATTAGATTGCTCAACACTTGACATGAAAAAAAGCTTATAAAAATTGGGTATGCGAAGATTTATTGAGATAAACTGTGGCACGCTACTAGGAATTCTTTTGTGGGAGAAATAACCACCCTAAGAAAGCAGACCCCAGAGCACCTCTGAGGACTGGGCTTGCCAAAAGTGACAGTGAGAAATGGCTTCTCTGGAAGCAAAGGGAATTTGAAATGCTCTTAGAAGAAATGGATGGATATGAAAGGCTGGTGCTTTGTGCTGTCTCAAAGCTACTTTGAGCCTAATTCCTGGCCTTTCTCTTCCAAGTTACTAAAAACAAGGGTTTGATATATGCCATCTTTTTCAACACAAATGATTGTTCAGCCTGAACAAATACCAATCACAGAGGGCAGGCATAAAAGCACTGGGTGAGATCACTACCTTTAGACTAGTGTATAAACCAAGTGGGAAGTTTCTAAGAAAAGTTAATATTGCTTTATGCAGCTCATTGCCATCTGGAATAACTTCCTTGACCTTTTTGATAACAGGCGAATTGCCAAAAATAGCTTCCTCTGATGCTGTAGGGCACAATAACCGATAACAGAACGCCAGTTATGCATGTGGCTCCCGTTGATTCATTCATTCATTCATTTTTTGCCCCTTCCCTCCCAGAGCATAATTAGAAGAATCCTCAATGGGGTGACTTAACTGCAGTCATTTTTAATCTGGGTGGGTGTTTTACATAGTCCTCCATGACTTCTGAACCTCACAATACACCAAATGAATTATAGACATTGGCTCCTCCGAGGCATTATGACTATGGAGGTATATCCACATTTTACCACAGAAATACAGCTCTTGGTGTCAACTGTCCAGGAACTCATGAAGTTAGAAACCCTAATCCATGTATTTATGATCTTTGAGTAACTAACTCTGGAGACAAGCCGAAATGAGCCAGCATTTCTGTGGTGATCTTTTCTCCTCGAGCACTGACAGCTTTCCTGAGTGCTGTCATCTCAAGGGAAGGCACCAGGGCTACAGCATCAATCATTTCTGAAGTGCTGTCAAGCCTGATGGGGCAGAGCAAGGCTGAGCTGAGGACGCTGCTGGCAGTGTGCTAGCTTTCTGACTGAAGAGCTTATCCACTGAGCCCAAATGGTGCAACTGGAAAACAAAGCAGAAAAACTCTACCTGACAAAAGTAGATGGAGGCAAACCACGACTAGAACAAACCAAAAACTGCAAATAAAATATAGGACATGTCAGCCCAGACTCTCATGTGGCTGGGAGAAATCTATGCAGTGTTGGGCACAGAGTGGCCTTGGACGTTGATTTATGTCCCCTCTTGTGATGCTGAACCATGATGGGGGAAGGCAGAGCTGTCTGCCCAGTACAAAAAAAAAGAAAAAGTCATGTTTGTTTTCCCTTTAGAAGGAGGTGACGTGAGACAACCCCAGGTTCATCATGTCCTGTCTTGGTTAAGGAATAGCTTTGATCTCTGGTCTGCTGGGGTATGTGTGTTTGAGCGGAAAAGGTGCTGACTCAAGGAAGACCCTGAGAGAGAGACTTTGGTGCAGAGCTGAGGTTTTCTGAGGCTAGCCCGTGAGTCTGCCAGCTTACATGTGGTTTCAAAATGCAGACAGTGGACACAGCTTGGAGATAGAAATATATCCCCAAGTATTGTTATCATAGCTGTAGAAATGCCAGTCACCATCTGCAGAGCTACAGCAAGATGGATCACTGTGGCAACATCCTCTGTGCAGGAAGAGGCATTCATGGTGCTCAGGTACTAGCCAGAGGTCCACACTTGTGAGGGAAATGTGCTCCACCAGAGCTGTTCAGACCCATAAGGTGACTTCAGTGTGCTTAACTGCTTCTAAAGGGAGCCATCAGCTGGTCTAACTGTCTAACCTCCTAACTTCTGGCTTGGTGAGAGTTTTCCAGCCTGGGACAGTCTGAACATCTTCCTTAGCTTTCCTAGTGATGCTAGGATTCTTGGATGGATACATCTGCCAAAGCTTTGGCAAGAGGGAGCCTGTGCCAGTGCAGCAGGGAAGGGGATGCAGGGGATGCAGGCAGGAAGGCTGCTAGGTCACCCGTGGCAGGGTCTGACTTCAGCCACCCACCCAGGGCTTGACCTGGCGCTGCCACTGAAAGGGCCAAGAATAAATGAAGCAGATGGGAAGCTGTGGTGGAGGCTAACCACAGGGAAAGAGCATGGGCTACATCTGTCTGCAACACCCACGTCCCATGGGAATGGTCCTGCTGATGCCTGGGAAGCTGTTCAGTGTGCTGTCTGTCCCTGGCTTCCCTGTACTTTATCTTGTGGCATCATCGCCTGTGAGAACTGACCTGAGCAGATGTAGCGTATTTAAACTTCAGTTAAGGCACATTTAAGTTTGGCTACAATAGTATCCAAAACATGTTTCTCCAAAAGGTTTTTGACTGTTACTTTCATCCTCTCCTTAATTTACAAACTTATGGTTTTGCTTACCAGCAGCAGGCGGGGAAGGATGCACCACCCTTGCCAGAGGCAAGACTTCAGTGTCTTCCCTGGATCTCACCGTTACTGATGAGCAGCCCAAGGCTTCTGCCAAAAAAGTGAAAAAAAACCACTTAGGGGACTGGCTGCAGTTGCGTAAGAGTAAATCGAGGGCAAACATGGTTTTGCTCCTTGGCAGCTGACACCTTCTTGCCGGCTCCCTCCAGAACAACGTGCTGATCAGGACTGTGATTCTGGGCTTATTTAACCCCAGGGCAGCTAGTGCCTGTCCCCTTGTCACAGGCCACTTGGTTTTCTAGAGCTTTCTTGGGCACCTCTAAGTGAGTAAGGACAGAGTTGTTTCTGCCCAGAAGACTACCTAGCTGTGTGCAGGTGTTTGTTCTGTTATCAGTAGTTGTAAAAACTTTTTCTCAACCTTACTGTTTCTCTCTCTCTTTTTTTTTTTTTATTTTAAATAGAGGATCTATCTCCCATAGGGCTCCTCAGTTTTGCCTTTCAATTAAAAAACCCTCACAACTTTTTAATGTCATATATGCTTTTACATATATTCATCATGCACTGAAAATATATGAAACATTTCCTTTTAGGCTTGTAGATGATCTTTTAGTCCTAGTGCACAATAGCAACTAAATCTACAAGAATTAGATTTGTTTGTCCTCATCTTTTTTGTTACATACTGTCAGCGAGTCCTCCAAAACGGACTGCTCTTGTACATCACAAAATCCAGAGGTTAATTCACAAATTAGCCTGGCATTATCAAAACCAAACCCCTCCCCTTTCTGAAAGAATGGGCTTGAACTGCAAACCATTCAGTCTACTTCTGCCTTCAGGAATCAAACCTTCAAAAACTTCAGAAACTATGACTTGTTAGCCTCATCTCCAGGCCTGAGAAGGGGACAGGGAAAAGGACTTTTCCCATCATCTCTCAAATTATTGTGATTGCCTTAATTCTTAAAGCTTTGAACCAGTTAATCCTGTCTTCATTGTTGTTGCAGCACAAACTGACTCAAGTGGATGTCTGGAGTAAAAAATAGCAGGCACAAGAAGTTAAACCCAAACTCTCCTACCAGGCAGAGAGGACATCCCAGTCCTGGAAGAAGCTGGTGCTGGAATGCAGAAAGGGGTGGGCAAACCCAAGACGCTGAGGCATCAAACACCAAATGGAGGTGGTGGGTGGAGGAACAAATTGGCAAAATAGGAAAAGCGACCAAATGTGTTTCCAAAGAATGTTTATCAATATGGTGATAGGAGCTTTATATCTAAAAAGAAATATATACATAAAACTTCATTTTAACCACAGATGACTGTTTAATTGTTAAGCCCTAGAGATCTAGAAAGGTTCTGAAAAGCGTGACAGAAGCTGAAAATCATTGGCATGATCCAAGTTTATGTGCCAGCAAGAAAAAAAAGAGAGCAGAAAACAAGTATGAAATATCTTGCTAAAAAACAATAGGGTTTTCAAAACAAGACCCGAAGTATGTTAATTAGTTGAAAGGCAAGAAACCTTTACTTTCAGCCAATGACTGCCTAATCTGCCATCTTCTACGTCATTTTGGCAAAATGAGCAAAGAAAGATTTCCTGTGAGCAATACTCCAGCTTGCAAACTCAGAAGTTAGCCTTTGTTTTGGGAAGAGGCAAGCCAAGATGAGACGCTGAGGTTTAGCCATGGTGTCAGGACTAGCTGACTTGTGATGGGGGAAGTACGTCCCAGCAGAAAGCTGGACGGCTCGCTTTTTGGGGCAAGCTCTTGTGCTTTACAAAGGAGAAGCCAGGTTAGGGCAGGGAGGCAGGAACAAGGTACGTTTGCAGTGTACCTTGGCTGCCTGCTGCTGGATTTCCTTCCTGCCTGAATGGCAAGTGATTACAGGCTGCGGCTGCTAATTATTTCAGAGAGTGGTTTGAACCTTTGAGGAATCAAAGCGGTAGCGTTTCTTTTCTGGACTCTTAACTTTGTACTTTAGATATTTACTACTGGCCGAGCAGGCCAATAGCGTGCTTTCTGGGACAGGCTTAGCAGCAGCCTGTCTCCTCCAAGCCAGATGAAATCAAAACCCTGAACCTTGTTCATCTCTACAGGCTTCTGAAAGAGAAGAGTCATCTAAATTGATTGAATATTCTTGGCCTGAATATAGAGTTTCTCTTTAGACCTTATCCTGGGAGGATAAAAAGTACTTGTCAGCCCCAAAAATCACTTAAATGGGAGGAAAAAAAAAACCAAAACCACAAATCCAAGACAAAAATCTAGAGTCAATCTGTAAATCTCTGGGGACAATATTAGCTTTTTATTGTTTCCCTATCAGTAAAATGCAGGAAATGGTTCAAACTGCCCCACCTCTACAACTTCCCATTATTTATCACAACAAATGTCTTTTCTAGGCTCTTTGGTTTGCTCCTACAAATAGATTATGCAAATATATTCCATAATTCAGCATATGGAAAAGAACAGATCAAAACTCTGTTCAACCAAATGCAAGGTGCCTTCATGTGCTGCTAATTCAGACTGAGCCGACCGCTCTCGGAGAAGGCAATGCACTGTATTGTGTGGTGACCCGAGAGTATGAAAACACTCAGGTAGTCTCAGAAAAATGGCTAATCAGAAAACATTCACTGGAGCTGGCAGGAAAGCACATTTTGCAAGTGCTTGTTTGATAAATACTTATTTTCAAAATTGAATTTTGTGACTTCTCAGATAAGAGAAGCCCTAAAACAGTGAATAGAAACTTCAAGTTTGAAAATCTAGTGTGTTTAATTTTTGAATTTTTTAAAAATATTCTCTACAATCTTGTCTTCTGTTTCAGTTTTAAAGAACTGAAGAAACTAAAATCTTTAAAATAACTGGCTCAGGCAGACTGCAGAGCCAAGGCCAGGTTTCCAGAAGAATGTGTCAGTAAGAAAGAAACCTACAGCTAGTAACCAAAATATCTCAAATTGTTATTGTTATCTTGAATAAAAGCTCTGTATTGTGTATTTCCTGACGAGCATGACCAAAAACTCATTGAGACCATAGATCTCCCAGTAACTTATGGCTAAAAGCCGAACTAATGTTTTATGCCTCTTTTTGGTTCATATCCAAAAAGATTTGCTTGTCTTTACTCATTTCTTACTCCTGAAAAAAACCACCCAGTGAACTTAATTGGGGTTTGCAATATAGAACTCATTCTTCATTTGCTAGAGAGCGCTTCCTCCAGCCTGTAGAGAAGTCATTTCCCAGCATAGAAAAATCTGTACTGATGTGGCTCAGATTTAAAATTTAGTAATGTATTTCCTGTACTGGGGACATTCTGAATTTCTTTGGGGCAGTGAGTCACTCTGGTGGTGGCACCAATTTCAACTTATTTATATTGAAAGGCAAAACAACAACAAAAACTTTCCCAAATTTGAAAATATCACTGAAAAAAGAATAAAAGTACAATTGTCTTCAGCCATTATGGCTGCCCTAATTTGAATCACATGGGAAAATGCTTTGTTAATGGCTTTCTTCTTTTACTCTTCATTGGCAACAAACCAAACCAAACCCCTTTCTTTGTTCTTTCTTTTTCCTTTATGCATTGCTTTTCCATCTGGTTTTAGAAGAAGCTGGTCCTGTGGGTTAGCAATTATGTTGAAATACTAGAGATCCGGGGGTGTTTCCACAGACTTCCTGAATAGCCATCGACTGACCACTTTACCTCCACTACTCTTCTGTAAAATGGGAATAATTACACTTCTCCTCATAAGGCTGTTGCTAGAAAATCTATTTCTTGCTGCAAGGCACCCAGCTACCACTGGTAGCTACATATATATTTTGTATTTTTCCTTACAAGCGTGTACTGTGTAGAATTTAAGCTAATAAGTTCCGACAATGATTCATGATGATACGATGATTCATAAGAGGAAAAATTTGCATAGATTTAAATATGTACATGTAAAAGAAATATGTGCAGCCTCCCAGCACTCTTTGAAATATAAATGTGAGAATTCCTTTAGGTATAATGCTGGAAACCATCATGTCAGACCGTATTGGCAGGTGCCAGGCAGAAGAAGCCAGCCAGCAGGACTGATTTATTTGGCTTTCTGCCGTCAGACCCCAAAGCCCCACATTATTCCGAACCGCGGGGAGGGTAGTGGGATATGCTCCACTAACTCTGCCTTCTGCTTTTAAGCCCAAGTAGAAGAAATCTTATTCCCATGTGTTCTGGACCTGAGCTCTTTTTTTGTGTGTCCGCTTTTCTACACAATCTTCTCTGAGCTTAATTTTAATTTTCTTCCCCATTTTATTCCCATCCTTAGAGTATTATTTACAACTGAATAACAAAATGTTATAGGCTGAGCAGACAGGACACTATATATAGCAAGAGCAGGGCAGATCCCCACTCTAATCATCTCCTTCTGCTTTTATGTAGATAGTAAATGATGGGCCACAGAGGGAATTGCCATTCTTCTCTAGGAAATGCGTGTCAGAGGGGTTTCAGCGCTGCATCCTGCCCACACCAAGGGAAGGTAATTTAGGCTTGACATGGCAGTACTGTGTTTTCCTGGAGCTGAGGAGCTGCAGATGAGATCTTCCATCATTCCGCGGTGTGCAGGGAGCCCATGTTTTAGAACAGGGTACTTACAATAGCATTCCCAGCTTGGAGCAACAGGGAAATTTCAGACCAAAAAAGAAAAGAAAAGTGGTGTTCGTTCACATCATCCCCATCTGCTGACCCCCTTGCCGACATACGCCTCAGCCTTGGGAACCCAGCCATGCCTTGGCCGGTGGCTCGGCTCTGCCCGGCCAGGGCCAAGGCCAGTCTCAAGGCTGCCATTTGCTTTGTTTGTGCTTCGGGCTCGTTCCTCTCACTTGCTTCCCCCAAGCCAGCTGACTTGTCCGTCCTTTTTTTTCCTCTGCCAAGTCTGCTTTGCTGCCTTCTTTCAGGTCTGGAGCTGTTCTGTTGCCTGCTCCTTTTGCAGCCGTCCAAGTGAGCAGAAATAGTTGAACCAACACCACAACTTTGCCAGCTCCGGTCACTTGGGTCCTACAACTTAAATGCTGCGTGCAAAAGCTTAAGCAGCAGCTTCGCTGATGGGGTTTAGTCCCAAATCCATACAAATCCAAGGTAATCTGGAAGCAGCTCAACACCTTCTCTTTCATATTATCGTCCAACAGCTTCATCTGAGCTGGGGGCTGTATGTGTGCCTTGTCAGAGAGAGTTTGTGATCTAGAGGTTTTATGATCTGCATATTGAGATCTGTGAGAAAGTTTAGGGCAGTGGTTCTGCTTTTAGCTGTGCAGAGGTACAGGGCACAGGTTGAGGCCCAGCTGCAAGAAGGGATGGAGGTACGGCAGTGCACAGGAGCAGAGGAGGTGCTGAGGACCAGGCTGACAGTTAAATTTTCTGCCCGGCCTAAGGGTTGTTCGTGTATTTTAGCCGCTGGCTGATTAATGTAAAATACAAAAGCATTCTGCCTTGCAAGGAGGGAGTGGAACTGCAGTCTCCACCCTCCCAAAGGATGACTTAAATATGAAGCTACAGTGCCATGATCTTCCCTTCCTTCTGCCTGATCAAATGCATTTTTAGTCCTTTCCTGCAAAGTAGGAAGGCACCAGCACAAGAGTTGAAGAGCTCTCCCTTGCTCCAGAAAACCCTCAGACAGGGTGGCCAGAGACCTCTCCTGGGAACACAAGCAACTCTGCTGCCTTTTGTGGATTTAAAATCACAGCCTCCACATTCTGAGTGCCCACCACACTCCCGAGGAATGGGATGAACGGAGCGTTGCCCCTTCCTGGCTGTGTGTCGGAGCACTCGCCAGGCATCACGGCACGTTGTCCCCAGGCAGTTCAGCAGTGGCCAGCAGAGCCAGGTCACCCAGTGAGCCACGCACCGGCCTGATTGTACCCGGCCTGTGGGCAAGAGGGGGTTTAGTCACCCAGGGCATATGAGCTCCTCCTGGTCCATTGCTGCATTTCAACGTACTTTAGGAAGACACTGTTCAGTAAGAATTGATTTATACCCAGCTGTCTATACAAAATGCAAACAAATCCAGTGGTCTTCAAAAAGCAAAATAAAAAACTGGACCTGCTGTTTACTCCAGCTGTCTATTTGTTACAGGCAAAGCGTTTCAGAGTGGCTCCTCCTGAGATGCTGGGATACACCTGCTGTGGAGTTCCCGTTGCAGGCTTGCTATGACCCAAGTCACCGATACTTTCTAGTTAAATCACTTCAGGTGAACACAGTGAAAGCAAATAAATCAACAAGAGAAGTGTTGATTGGAAATGTTTCCCTATTCCTGCCACCAATAAAAGCAGCCAGCAATCTGCTGTGTTTGCAGGGTGAAACAGAGTACAAACTTTTTCATCCTCAATCCAGAGCTCACCTAAAAGATTTAGGGCCACATATTCCTATGTACACCAGTGTAAATTTAGGGAAATTTCATCCGAGTTAATGTACCGCCAGGTGGTTTTGCCTCAGATCTCATTATTTGTTGGGCTTTTATTTATATTCAGCCACTGTGTGTATACACATATACAAAGCAGTAATTTTTGCCAGCAATGAGAAGAGAGTGGAGTTTGCTATATAAATCAGTATTTCTCAGTCAATATGTTGCAACCCCTGAAGGGGTTATAAAAACCATCTGGGGGCTTGTAAAGCACTGAAAATTTTATAACAATCTAAAGCAAAGAAAATGTCATTTCTTCCACTCTCCATATAGCAGCGCCATTCTCTTGGCAACCTGTCAAAACCATACAGAAACAATACATTCTATAGGCTTATCACTTTTACCATAAATTTTTACTTTAGCTTTATAAAACATGTATGGGAACTCTGAAGTTTCTTTTACTTTTATGTAGGATTTCCAATCTGAACTGCTTGAGAAATGGTGCTTTAAAAGTTTTGGCCTCAAAAGGCAGTAGTTTGCACTAAGGGCCTCCCCTTAGCCTTCTCCTAAGCTGCTTGTTAAAACTACAGCCTATTTTGTCAAGCTTAGGCTTGTTTGTGTTGGAGCCAGTTTTTCTATTTCACCACGACTTTCTGCCTGTCAGCTTCCTCTTTAAGCCTAAATCATCCAGGGAAACATCAACATTTCCCTCTGTGGGAAGAGATGTTTTGCTTCAAGTGGAAAAAATGGATGAGATTTCCTGTATCCTCATTAGCAACTTGGTATATGGTTTGAAATCTGCCCTTCTAAGGTGAGATGCCATCTGAAGAACCTCTGTGCTTTTAAGTATAGCCTCACAGTGCGTGCAACTTGTAAGTGAATCTTGCTTTCATGTATGCATCTTTAATTTCTGTGCATAGGTACTTATCTGTGAAATTAATTCCAGTAGCAACAAAGTGTAACCCACATGCACCCACCTAAAGGAATCTACATCAGGTCTTGCCATGCCTCCTGTGGCTGAGTTTCTGCAGTGGTTTAAGCCAGTCTCACTCCTGGCTGCTGGGGGCCTGGCTGCTTTGTTGTTCTAGTGGCTCCAGCATTGATCAAGCCCCTCAGAAGGCTCCTTCAGACAATAAACTAGAAAAAAGCTCAGTGTTAGGCTTTTTTTCCCTGCCAATATGAGGTGGCAAGGACGTGGCAAGCAGCTGAGCTAGTGAGGCTCTGAGACCCTCAGAGGGGTAGGGGATAAAGGAGGGGATGGTAGCCTGGCTCTTTTGGCAGCTGTTAGGTTGGGTTGGGCCAACCTCATGCAGCTTCACCCCAAACTCCTCTTGACTTCAACTATTTTTACCTGATGCTTGAATTTTCACAAATGAGTCTTCTGCTGATGCGAAGTACTTAATAGGTGTGATGCCTTGCTCTTTCCAGAAAGTGTGACTAGTTAACTGTTTAATGGGCTCAAATCTGATCATTTAAACCATTTGCTGGCAAGGAGAAGAGCGCCTTCTTGCCTGGGTGAGAGATACTTTAGTTTCACAGCTTCTTCAGTTTCTAGCTGTGAGCTACACGGCAACATGGAAGGGGAGGAACAGCATTGCCTTCTGGCTGCAACCCTTTAGCTCCATTTTCACAGGACTGGCACCGTGCTGCCCAAACCGTGTATAATCAAAATTGAGCCTATTCACGGTAATTTGTTTGAAATGTAACTTTTCTTATCCCTGTCCTGTTTCTACTGAAGACAGACTACAAAGTTTGTGCCTGCAAAGGCTGGGTTCGGAGCCTGTGTCCAGCTGAGGGCATTTGGGGGCTTGGCTGTCAGCTTAGGTCTTCAGCCCTTCGGACTAGACCCTGAATTCTTGCTCCAAGATCTGGGTGCAGCTGGCTGGTCATGGTCTGGCTCTTCTGCCTCCTGTCTATAAGCCACATTGCACCAAAAGGTTCCTAAATCCACTCAATAACAATTTTCCATGTGGTTTTCATGATGCATTTGGGCAGGAGATCTGACATGGTCTACGTAGCTTTCTGTCTTCATCTGTGAGAGAAAATGGATACTCAAAGGTTGTCCCTGATAATATGAAAAATCATGCAAAAGGTGGGGTTTTTTTTGTTGCTGTTTCTAATACACCTCTATTCTCAACTCAGAAATTGGACCTGCATTTGTAGAAATGATGGTATGAAGCATTTTGGGAAGAGGAAAATAAGGTATTTTTTAATTAAAGTAGCAAAATCAAGCTAGTTAGTACGCAGCCTCAGAAACGTCCACCTCAGCTGGCGTTGCCCATGAAGAACCCATTCCTCGACAGCCCAGCCTGCTGGTGCCAGCACCTTGTCTCAGTTCAATTCCCCTTGCCCTGGTTGAGGCTGGGCTCCTCGTGTCCCCATGCCACCATGCTGTCCCCCCTCCCTCATCCTGCCTGCAGCATTTCGGTTTCAACCAGGCACAAGGGCCCTCCACAGAAAGCCAACCTCGGTGGACACAGGGCTCTCCACATTGAAGACCAACAGCAGCCACCACGGCTGCTGCTCAGGCTTGTACCAGGAGATAGGTTCGTGGGTTTTTGTATCCAGGAGAGTTCTAACTCCTGAGGGAAGAAGTGTGGTTTACTACATACTTGTCCTGTTTCTTCAAAGTTGGACATGCGCAAGTTTTTGGAAAACAGGCACAGAAGGGATGACTTCACAAATCAGTGTTGTCCTCTGCTGGACCAACACACTGCCAGGTTCTCCAGGGTGGGCAGGAGCACCATGGAAATTCCATGTGATGCTCTGTCAGCGGAGGAGTCTGGGGCTGTCAGTCAGTATTAAGACTCACACCTCTGTCCTGCCGTGCTCCGGTGCTGTTACGCTGGAGGGGCAGCTCGCCTCCCTCAGATCCCCCCTTGCACTGTTTGTGAAGAGCAGAACCCCAAGTGCCATGTGAGGGACCAAGATCCCAGGCTGCTGGCTCCTCCTTGCCCTCGCTGCTAGAGGACATGGCTGCTGCAGTCCCAGCCATAGGAAGGGTGCAAGAGGGCTGGGGTGGCAGGAGGAGATGCCCCTTCAGCTGAAATCCTCACGTCTCCCACAACAGTGCCACCAGGAAGGGACCTCATGGTGTTGGTGGACACTGCAGCCCTTGGTCTCGGTGGTCCCCATCCCTTCACTACCCCCTGCTTTGTTAGCCAGGCTGGGCCTTGCCCCTGTGGGTACCACACCAGCCGCCTCTGCTTCCCCTTCTCCCCGCCATGGTGCCCCAGGCAGAGGGGCGAGAGCTGGCGGAGGGGCTTGGGAGGGACCCCGGGGCAGCTGGGGCACTGCCATGCTGGCGGACAGGCCTGGGGCGAGGGACCACAGCCGGCCGTCCCCAGCACGACGGACCCTAGGGTGCCACAGGGGCCACGGGGCACCGCCTGCAGCCCGGCACCCTGCGGGCAGGCCGCGCTGCTCCGCTCAGGCGGGCTCGGGGCCGAGCTGTCGCTTCCCCCCCTCCCCGCTCCACGGCGAGCAGCTCTGCCCGGGGCGGGCGGCCGCAGGGCTCGGCGGAGGGGCGGGCGGGCGGGCGGGTGAGGCGGAGCGGGCGGCGGGCCCTATAAACGCCGGGCGCCGCCGCGCTTCGGCCGAGCGGCGCGGTGCAGTGCAGAGGCGGCCGCGACGGGAGCGGGCTGGGAGCCGCCGAGGGGAGGTGAGCGAGGGCCGGTCGGCCCATGTGCTGCTCCGCCGCGGGGCTGGAGGAGGAGGAGGGGGGCCCGGGGCAGCCTCCCGGCAGAGGACAGGGGGAGCCGGAGTGTCGTGCGGGCTCCGTGCGGGGGGGAACCAAAGTTTCCCGGCTGATACGCCGCTGGCCGCGGACCCCTTGTCCCGGGTGCCGGTGGGCTCTGCGGGGTGCCGTGGCCGGTACCCGCGCCCGCAAGTTCCCCAAATTCGGCTGTGGCGTGAGCGGGTGGTGCTGGCGTGGTGAGTTTCTGCTGCTCGTTGGCTTTTTGGGAGCGAGGAGGGGTTTTTTTCCCCCCGCCAGAGGTGGCCCCGCGCTCTGCCGGCCCGGCCGCCGGTGGGGAGCTGTCGGTCCCCGCTGCCAGCGGCTCCCTCCCGGTCCCTCCCCGGACGGCCGCGGCATCCCGGGGACCCGCGCCTCTCCCGGGGGTGCCGCGGAGGGGGAGCACCCCGGGGACCCGCCTCGTCGGCGGAGCCTGAAAACTGAAGTTGCTCACTTCGTTAGTGGCTCCTCTCCTCTGCCAGAGAGAGCTTGCTCCTCTTGTACTTTAAAAACAATATATATATATATATATATAATTCAGCTGGTAACCGAGATTTTATTTACATATCAAGTGACAGAGAAATGGGAGCGAAGTATTTACAGCCACTGCAGTTTGGGGAGAAAAGGGTGTATATATTCTATGATTAAAAGATGATTTAGCTAGTGCTGGTGGTACTCAGTGTGGGTTGAGGCAGAGGACCAGTTAGCTAAAACTCTCATTTTGGCTCCCTTTGGAATACTGCGGGAGTGTGTTTCGTGTACCGAGTTCTGAGAGGATTTGGAAATGCAAAGTACACCTCAGGAGAGAGTCTTTTGTCTCCTGGTTAAAATGGTGTTCAATATCTTGGCTCAATGTAGTGCAGCGTAGGAGGATCCTCACCCAGAAAAGAAAATCTTCAGAGATACCATTATGCTAACAGATAGGTGTTAAAATGTCAGATTTCCCTTAAAACTTGGGATATGGATTAGAGGCCTCAGTGCGATTTATTTCTCTTCCCCCTTTCTCATGCCTGTATATGATTCTGAGACTGGTTTGGGTTTTGTGGTTTTAATTGCATTCTTGGGCAACTTCCTGAAAGAGAAACCTGCTAGGCTGATAGTTTTTTTTTTTTTCCACTGCTCTGAAAAATGACTTCTCCCTTCACTTTCTCTAATTTGAACGTTTAGTAATTCTGTTCTCTGCAGGAATTCATTAGAAACCTGGTTTTGGAGGGGCTATTCACAAGACGTACGTAGGTGTAAGCAGCTGTACTGTCATGTAGCTTTGAAAAAGGGGAGAAGCTGCAGAAATCCATGAGCAAAGTGAAAAGCAGCTGCCTGCCTGCCGAGTGATCGGATGAGTCTTGAAAGCATGTGAGGTGAAGACCAATGCAAATAAAAAGGGAGAATGATTAAGTAGATTGATTCAAATACGTAAAAGATGTGCTAGCTTGGAGTTTTAGCAGTGTGATTAAACCTGTGAGAATAGCAGCTGTTTGGCCCAGGAGTGAACTTTGAGTAAGGAGTGCTAGTCTACAGCTTCTTTACAGTTATGGACAACTTGTTTGTCAGACAATCCGTCAGTGAATTTTGTCTGTGCTCTTAAGATGCTGAAAAGCTGCTTATCTGGACGTTACCCTTGCATCTGCTACCTAGATAAAAACTCCTCTTTGCTTTTGGATGGTGATACGGCCATCACTATAGACAACTGTCTACATACAGCTACGTGTAGCTCATGTGGGAGGTAATACAAACTCCTGTCATTGCAAAAAAAGAAAAAAAACAGAAATTTGCAGTGGATTTTGTCTCAAGGTGTACACAGAAGTGTTGAAGCTTCTGTTTGGTGTTGTCATTGACAACCAGGAGAATAACATGCCTTAGTGGCATGTGGAGACTTAGTGTGAGTCTCTAAATTGCACAGCCGGAAACGTGTTCCAGTCCTAAAGCTTCTTAACAGCATACTGTTGGGCAGAAAAATGTCAAGCAGTGAGCCCAGGAAGTTGCAGTAGACGTTTTTAGACTAGAATGTGTTGTATATAAAAATAACTACCTCACCTTACTGCTAGGAATTAAAATGTAGATGCGTGTCAGTTGTGTACATCTAGAGTCAGGGAAGAGTTCAGAGAGCTCTGGCTGGAGATCTATGTTGCTTTGGTGGTGGGCTCAGCATCTACCTGGCTCATGCAGCTGGTTGCAGCTTCTGATTCTTGCTAAGCAAATGTGGTGCTCTTGCTTGAAAAAGCTGAGGCTCAGTGGAAGGCTTTTCTTGGAAGCCAGAGTTAGGGTTGTTTGGACCGCTTGGATTGCTTAATCACAGGCATGCATGAGTGTGCTTTTGTAATATTAATTAGGGGGAAATCCAGCCTAATCATCAAAACACTTCCAGTTCGTTGGTCTGTTAACTGGATTCTACTATTCTTTAGGGTCAAAGGTTTTATACACGGGAAGACAGGGAGAAGATGGATTAATCATCACCAGTCCGTAAAGTGTTGCTGGATGCAGTCATCTATGTGTGCCTCCGGGCATCCTCCCAGTCGCCTGTGACATAACTTACAAATCATGTTTTACAGCAAAGTAGCTTGTAAGTACCGTGTAATTCGGTGCACCTATGCTAACTATAAACAACTTAAATAAGCAGAGTGATACACAGAATTGCCTCCTCTTATCTTTAGAGAGCAGGTAGCATGGAGTAGCCAATAGCCTACATATGAATTCAAAGATTAACAGGGTAAATTGGAGAACTATGAAATCATGAAAAGGTGTTTTTCATTAAATAGCTTCTGTGTGTGAAATATGGGAAAGCTGAATATGTGCAATTGTGCATGTTCAGGTGTGTTTCTTCTGCAATCGGTGAAATGATGGGGTGGAAGAAGACCAGAAAGAGAAAAAAATAAAGGTGGTGGCATTCTACAGCTGTAGCTACACAAATGTTTAGGCTGGCATGCTGTGGAAAAAAACCTGTTCGGTGTTCTGCTTTTTTCTTTAGCTTTCCTTTTTCCTAAAGCTTTCCTAGCTTTAGTACTAGAATCTAGTACTCAACTACATGAAGACTTCTGCAAGCACAGAGGAGGTAGCTGCTGAAGCTGGAACCAGTGATCATGGTCAGGAAGAGGATGGGTCAATTTTGGTGGAAATGCTAATATGAGCCATAGTTTCTTGAGCTGTTTGTCATGGTCTTGAAATATCCTTAAGTGCTAACTGAAGTGCTTTGTTTATCCTTTAGTACCTCTTCTTGACCAGTGTCTGGAAACACACGAGTTTTGGCAGCTATTGTATCTTGTCAGTGGTCTGGTGTTCACCTTTAATAGCCAGAAGGATGCTTTTGCTTATATTTCCAGGCTGAAATCAGGATGTGACTCATGCTGGGGTCTGATAAATACACCACGAAGTGGTTTAAGCATGGAGGCATATTCATCTTGTGGATTGATCTCCCCATGGTGGAAAACTCAGTCTTGCTGACCATGGTCAGCAACATGATATAAACCATGTGGTGCTTCATGCAGCCTCCTGTTCTCTTCCTGGGCTTTAGAAACAGTGGCCTGAAGTTCTTTCTAGTATCTGGGGACCATGAGAGGAATTACAGAAGACATCAAGACTGATTACTTTTGAGTTCTGAACTGAAGCCCCCTGCCCAAGTGCGTGTGTCTATGTAGTGGCCTCAACACGCAGGTAGAAACTGTTTGTGAGAAATACTAGTCGTCAGCAGACTGGAAGCTACAGCTGTAAATCACACTAGGGTCTCCAGCAGCAGTATTGAGAATTGTTGGTACATCTTGGATCTCAGAGTACAGCTGATGTGCAGATGATATGAATTCATGTTCATCAGTTATGTAGCTTTGACCAAGTTTTGTTTTCTTGTTATTCAACAACTTGAACTTTAAACATCTATTCTTGCAGAAGTGCATGTTGTGGTATTTAGCGATCCTCTCTGCTTCTGAGCTGGCAGTGTCATCTGGTCTGAACTGCAAGCTCCTCTTGGCCAAAGGTTGTGAGTGGTTTTTGAGGTTACTTGTTTTGTTTTAATAGGAGAGGGGCAGTCTCTGTCTTTGGCTCCATCAGGTTGTGGGTACAAAAACAAGAGGAGAACTGGACATATGATGGAAGAGAAAAAGTTACAGGTATCTTCTTACTTTACATCCTTAAGCAATCTTAGAAATCCTGTGTAGAAGTTGGTGGGTTTATCTGTTAGCTATATGTCTTCATCTTGCCTTATACCTTCATCTTTTGAAGGAGTAGTTCACATAGCTTGCTTTGCTGCTGAGAAAGCTTGAGGCCTCCAGCTGCTCTGGCAGCTTGGCTTAAGAGGCTGCTTTCCCAGCTAATTGCCTACTTCCTCTGCTGAGGTTCGTCATCTGCGTTACAGAAATAGCGATGGACTGTGCAGAGGCTTCTCAGCCAACGCAGCTCACAACTCAGCCTACAAACTTTCAATCTGAACTGAATCAGATGGTTTAATATGCCAGGTCATGACTTGCTCTTGCAGGATTCTTGTGCATAGCTCATATCCAGTTGTCTCTTTTTTTTTTTTTAATGGAAATTTAGGTCTTGCCTTCCCAGAAACCTGTGGGATTAATTGCAAGTCAAGTCAGATTAAAGAAAAGAGCATGTTTTCTTAAATAGAGGTCTTCTAAATAGCTGTTAATTCTCTTAACTGGTTGATGTAAGTTAGATGAGTGATGAGGTATCTGAGTATACAGTTAGGGTTCCCAGCACAATCCTCATTCCCGCATCCTCACTAGGGGTGATTCCTGCATCACTACAGCATCTGTGAACTCTGATGCTTTTGCAAGTTGTCTGCTTCTGAAGCCAGGAAGGGGAAAAAGATGAATATAAGTAAATGTCGATGTGCTATAAAGAAAAATGTAAATATCCCTATCCTTTTTGGGTAACCTTTAAGTTTTTCTGAAATTATTCAGAAAAGGCCACTAGAAAATTGTTATCTGATGCTTCTGTCAGCTTAAGTCTGTTCCAGTGATGCTGGCCCAGATAGAGAAAATCAATGTTTCTTTCATCTTAAATATTGATAACTTAAATCCTTGGCTACATTAAATTTAAAAAGTTACATTTGTTATCTAGTATTTCAGATGAGGATAGGATTTCTAAATTCACTTACAAATAGGAAGCAGTTGATTATAAGTGTTGTAGAACATGATTCATAAGTAAATAAAAGGGTAGCCACCTATCGCTCTGCAGATCTCCAACCACAAGTGAAGTAAAAGGTTAGAACAGTGCTCCTCATCTCTTGAAGTATTTTGTCAGATGGTGGTATTCCCTAGATAGAAATGCTTAAAGTTTCAGGTCTTGGATGTCGATGGGTCTGTGTAAGTACAAGTTCTTATTATGAACAAAGAATGCTGGAGTTGTTCCAACCTACTTTTATGGTGAAATGAGTGTATCAAATACAACTGTGTAACTTTACAGAACTGCCAACACTGTTATACCATTGCTTTACCCCTTGTAGGAGGAAGAATAAGTAAAAACTTAGTAATATTGAATAACTTGCATTATTTTAAGTGGGGTGTCTGAAAGGCCACTTGGAAGACTGAGAGCCAGTTGGGCACCTCTAACCAAAGCATGCACAGGCTTTGGTTAGATACCATGTGGCTGATACCTTTTGCTATATCTCTTAGCTTCCCAGGAGTATAAAAAAGTATTGCTACATAGAAGACACACTTTCAGTTGTGCTGCAAAACCCAGACTGAACCATAGGGTGTGGAATTATGGAAACTGGGCTTCATAGTGTGTTGCTTAATAGGAAATACAAGCACCTCTCTTTGTAGAGTAAACTAAACCTAAAAGGTGTAGAATCTGAAGGCAAACAATCATCTATCTTCTCTGCAGCAGCTTGCATGCCTTGTCAAAGCTGTACTGAAATTTTCACTATTGGTTTCAGGACTTGATTCTATGTTTTTAACTTTCATTTTCTTTTACAAAATTTTTTTTCTTTGCTTGACAGTTGCCTAGGTCTGAGTGTAACAGATACTAGTATCTTAACCCTTCTGAAGAAGGATGTGTACTGGCAAGTTCTCAATCTGCTCCAAGCACAGCTCTCCATGCACTCTTTAGTAGCCATGGAGCCATCTCCACACGGCTATTTCAGCTCTCTCAGCCTGGTAGGTTCAGGAGATGGGGCACATGCCACTGACCAGCAGATCAAAATTTCCTTGGGGAGAGGAGGCGTATGGTTTCAGTTTGTTCTGCAGGTGTATAGAGGTGCAAGGTATCAGACGAGTCCTGCAACAAGTGGAAATGAGTAAGGGTAACAGATTTCCCTTTAATATTGTTGAACGAAGAAAAGGACAAATACTACAGCAGAAGTGGAGGTTAAGGTAAAGGTTGGGGGGACACACCTGAGTTAAGGAGTAAGGCACTGGCTGTTGTTAGTACAGGACCTTGTGGAGTTACTTCATAAACCTGTATTTATTGCCCATTTCCAAAGACTTAACACTCTGTACTTTATTAATGGGAGCTTGCAATCCCATAGGTTTGCCTTTGGTCCTTAATGAGCTTGTACTTGCATAATGAGCATTGTTAATATACAGTACATGTGGGAACTGTGGTTCTGCGAGGCTTTTCTTCCACAGAAACTTAAAACGGGAGCCTGGGTTATGAACTTGCTGCTAAGTTTGAGGCAAATGCTTTAATCACAGAAGCATCATTACCTCTACTGGGGCAAATCCAGAGCAAGAAGGTGCAGCCTCACCGCCATGTTGTGAAACACCACCGTGCTGCCTCTTTTTGGGAAACTGGTTCTGCAACATTAGTCATGATGGGCTGACTGTCCCATGCTGTTTCTTCATTATGTTAAAATAACCACCCTGCATAAAGAACTTAAGATCAACAGAACCACTTCTTTAATAAAGGGACACCAGGAAATTAAAAACATACTTCTCTTTAATCTTCCTGATACTGTAAGACTTGATAATCGATCTTAGAGAAGACAGTGGAAACTTTGCTTTAAATGCAGCACTAAATGACACCCAGCACCTTTTAACAACAGTTGTTGAGCCTACTAGTCCGTGTGAGGAAACAGGGACAAAATTTGAAAAGGTGGTAGAAGTGCGAAGTCACAGCAGTGTCTCCATAAGCCCCCTGCCCTGTGGGGCATATTGATCTCTGCTTCATGAAGCAGAGATCAAGTTGGCTTTTTTTACTTCCATCCCTCATGTATACATAATTAAAGCAAACAATACATACATGTCCATCTATGTTCTTGAAACTCTGAATAGTGCTTGTGTAGTTGTAGTATGTTTACAACTAAGTGGTGAAATCAAAAGTTGTCTATGGTCAATTTTACATGATGTGAACTTGGTCGTGGTAGTGAACTACGAAATGCTGTAGGAGACAGATAACTAGTGGGAAAATCAGTCTGGTTTATGAACAGGAGACATTAGTTGTGAGGCTACAGAAGGTTTTAAACCTTCTTTACAGAAGGTTTACAAAGCTTGTCTGTTCTTCATGCTAACAGACTCCCCAGAAATGGTGGCCAGGGCTCTTCATAAAGAATCACTGAACTCTAACTTCCTCATGTGGGAGCTGTGCTTGGACAAGGAGATAGTTCCTATCTGGGGCCAGCCAGTTCTACAAGCCAGTTCTCTGCTGGGAAATTCCCCCTTGGTGGGGGAGGCTGGTTGGACACAGCTGAAAGGGAGCCGTTCCAGATGGAGACCGTCCATCCTGAAACAAACACAAATGCACTAAAAAACTGAGAGAATTAGAAATATCGGAGAAAGGATTAAAGTGGAGAGAGGAAAGCCTCAGAATCAGCATCATGCTCTTTGCACTTGTGTGCAACGTTGGCTGTAGTGCCTGAGGTCAGACCAATATCTTAACATACAAAATGTTTTAAAAAAAAAACAAACAACTTCCAGCTTATCTCTGTGTACAAGTTATGTTTATCTCACGTTGACAGTAATTTGCTCCTCTTCAGAGCAATGTAAGCACTGAGCTGCTTAAAAGTGTTTAAAAACTAGCAATCATCCTTTCTCAGTGACACTTTGCATATAGTAAACCTTCCAGGTATTGAATAATAAAAATCTGTTTCGTTAAGTATTTTTCATGTGACCTGATGTGGCAGTATAACATGGCTTTTATTTTTTGTATCAGTGGGGATATCTGGGGATTTTCAACACTTCTTTAAAGCGGGAAGCACTGGGAAGAGTTGTTAGACGAAAGGGAAGATCCAACATTCTGGATGTACCAGAAAACCCGGAGGAAGATGGAACATTTCACAGTTCTGTCGTGTGGAAGGAGCCACTTCTGAATTCAGACTGTGGGTCCTGCTGCTCCAAACCCAAAAGCCTGTTTAGATGTAGCAGGAGCCAGGCAGCATGGTAGGAGAGGATACTGAAGCTGAAGGTTTAGGCAGAAGGAGAGTTGTGAACACCGGTGAGGGGGAGAGGAGAAGCCTATCAACAGGCTCGGGTGTTTCTAACATGCTGCCAAGTGTGCATCATCTGAAAAAACAAGACCCAGCATGTGACCTTCCCATTGCAACCAGAGGGGTCTCGTTGCTCTGGAGAAACAATTGCTGTGTGCTCAGCCAGCTCCTTTAATGACTGTTAACAAGTTTGGTTGAGTATTTATTCAGTCCTGCTGGAGAGAGTTAGTTAAATGACTGAAGTGAAACTGCTTTCTTTGAGCTCCCATGTCAGCTGAAATAAGACTTTTAAATTAGTAGCACAGATGGAACCGACAAGGGAACATCAACATCTCAAACTTGGACAAATCCCCGAATGTTTATCCCAGGCCAAGTTTCTCTGGGCACACAGGCTGCCCGGCCCCTGCCACGTGGGCTCGGGGGCTCTGAGCTTTCTGGGCTCGATACAGGGAGACCAGCAACGCTGCAGGGCTCTGGTTTTTTAGGTTTACTCTGCTTAGCTGCACTTGCTGCTGTTTTGGGTATAATTATTCACAGAAGTGAAGTCTGGTGTCTAAATTTCCTTATTCTTGATATGTCTTTAAAGAAACTTGCAGAACCCATCTTGCAGCTGCAAGAATGAGCATTTTGGGTTATGCCTGTTGAAGTCGGGCTTCAAAATAAACACTTGGAGATGTCTCAAAGGATACTAGTGCAGTCGGTACGGGTATCTATAAATCCATGTACAGTTCACTATTTCTTTCTCAATTCAAAGTAGTTTTCAGGTTCCCTGGGACATATCTTTTTCTCCAAGTTACATTTTTAAAATGTATTTTTTCAGCTCATGTTTTTGCCTCTGATCTCGAACCAAACTAGCTTCTCTTCTTTCTCTTGGGAAGAGCGCAGCAGCTCGGTCTGGCTCTCTTAAAATGAAGTCCTTCCTAAGCTAGTTCTTTCCTGTAGCAGGATCTCCGTGCTCGGCAGCTTTTTGTGCCTGGGGCTGAAGACATAACTTCTCCCTGCTCCACCAAATGCCTTTCTAGACCCAATTCAAACAGTCCATATTAATTCAACTTTGCTTTTTTTACCAAGCATTCTGTAAATGCAGGCCAAAAGCATCGTGTCCGCTTTGTTGAGATTAAATACTTCCATAATGACTTCAGCCAAAACCTTTTAGCTATGCGTTCTGTGGGTGATGTGAACAGCTGAGCCTGGTGAGAGCTGAGTGTGCTGCCCACGCTGCGTGAGGGTTGGTGTTGGCACCACCGGCTGGAGGCTGAGGTCACCCGCAGATGGGTAGCCTGAAGGCATCTCATCATCTGTCATGAAACAACCCAGAACTCCCCGTGCAGGCAGGGCACACTGTGGTGTTCCTCTCCTGCCTTCCCCAGAGCTCTGCGCTTCTCTAAAGCTGCGCAGTGCCTTGAGGCAGGCTCTGCGGGTGGACAGAGTCAGTCCGTGCCAGTGGGCATGCTGGACGGGACTGGGAATGGGGCTGCTCAGTGGAGGCTGGGGAGAGATGGAGTTCCCAGGGTGCTGCCACGGACAGGGCATCCCTCATGCACCTGAATGCCTGACACTGTCATCTGTTCTGTTCAGAAACTTTAGCATTAGGGTTAAGATCCAGATTCACATAACAAATTAAATTTGTGGGTTTTTTTTATTATTTTCTAGATGCATTTCTCTGGGTCAGTATTTCCACTGTCTGTTTGGAAGTTTAAGGTGTGGGATGTTGTCCTTCCTGCAAGTTCTCAGTCTAAGAAGTGGGCAGACTACCTTGAAGAGGGATTTATTTTCAGTCCAGCATCTCTCAAAAGCCCACACTTATGTAAATGAATTTGCCTATACACCTTCCTCCTTCTCAGTTAACTTTATAAAAATATAAAGGTCATAGGCGAAGGAGTGCCTAGCTTGTATTTTTGTTTGGCTTTCTGAAGCATTAGATTCAAATTTAACTACCACTGGGTTTTTAGCTTCAGCATTATGAAAGCTTGTTGAAAGCTTGTTGGTATTCTGCATAGCAGGTCAACTGTTTTCCATCCTACACATCCTACATCCTTTTGGATTATTTTTTTTTCCTCTTTGCACTGTACTTAAGCTGTTTCTTTCTTTCAGGATATGCAAATGTACTCCTTGTCACTGAACTGCATGGAAGTTGAATATACTGCAATCCGTGCCAGAAGCATTAATAACATGAATGCCACTTCTGCGCCGAGGTGAAATTAGCTCCTCGATCAGCTGGTTAAGCTACGCAATGGGCATGGCAGGGCCAAGAAGTGACTGCTCTCTAACTAACGTTGAAAAGTAATCTTACTCTTTCCAGAGCACGCACGGCACAACTTCTTTTGCTTTTTGAGTCCGTATCCGCCAGAGGTTGTGCTCCAAAATAGAGACCAGCCTGCCTTAATGGTGTAGCAGGAGGGAGAGGTTAGGCAAGCATGGAGACCTCTGGGGAAACCAGGTGCGGGGGATAATTTTTTTTTTTTCTCTGAAACAAACAAAGCAAACCCAAAATCCTGCAGCAGTGGCCTTGGGAGTGGAGTGAGGGGATTTTGACAAGGCTTCACAGATGTGTCATGGGGAAAAAGCCAGGCTCTTGGTAGCTGTCACCCTGAGTCTGGCAGGGGCTGTCACCAGTGAAGTAGAAAACCCGGGACTTCCAATATATTGTGGTAAAGGCAAAGAAGAGAGAAATGTTTGATTCCAATAAGAATTGTGCAGCTGCAGTACATAAAACAATGTTTCATTGTAATTTATTTGGTTTTATGGAAGTGTCACTCCTGTCCTCGCCCTCATAATATACTCCTGGCAATGTAATGTGTCAAGGGTAGATGTGCTCAAAATAGCCCAATCTCTTCTGGTTTGTTGGCTGGATCAGGTGGGGCTGCCTCAATCAAAAGCAGGGTTTTCAAATTACAGCTCAAATTGTGTGCTCTGATTGCCTTGTCTGTTACTATCCCCGGTCTCCATCACTACAAGGGACAGGCTGTATTTCACCTACATTAACTGTTTGTTTGCTTGTAAGTGCATCTACTAAGAATCTCTAACAGTTGTGGGGTTTTGTGGATTGGTGGTGTTTTGGGTTGTGGGGTGGGTTTTTTTTGCCAAGATACTAGCTGAAAGTAAAAGTCTGATTAATATTGGGATTCAGAATTTTTGGTTAAACTGCCCCTTGGGTCTCCAGGTAGGGGAAAAAGAGACGGTCAAAGAAAACCCAAACCCCAGCTTCTCTTAGAATGGCAAGCTATACTGGCCTCCTGCAAGGCAGCATTGCCACGGGTGTTGAGCTGCTGCCTGGGCAAGAGGGAGGCCTTCCCCCTGAGAACAACACTAGAGTTTTCAAGTGGTGCTTTGTGCTGGTAGTGAAGAAACACTTAAGAATATTCCTTAACAATTTTGATATAAAATGTACAGTCTTGCTTTCCCTGTGAGGCTGCTGGTCCTCCCCATGACTGCTCCCTGCTGTAGCCAGTGGGGTGGGATACAGGACAAACCCAGGCAGTGACTCATGTAACCTGGTGCAGGTGGCATTTGTGTTTTCCTCCTGCAGGTTTGGCTGCAGCCGGCCAAATCCAGTCTAGTTCTCAAACTGAGCTTGGGTAGTGCCAATCGATGGCTGGTCTGGAGCTCCTGTAGAAGGAATTGTACCTCAGTGACTTCAAAACTGCTTGGGGGATTAGCAGGTTGATGGGAAAGACTTAATTAGTGGGCGGGCTGTTAACCTGCTTTGTAGGACAGCTTTTTAACTTTTTCTTGCATAACTTAAATTAGTCCAACAGGTTCCTCTGGTCACGGCTGTACTAACAGTTGGGTTTGGGGGAGAAAGATGTCTCAACTCCTGCATTATTTCATGTTCAGCATTTGGTTTATTCTGTGCTGCGACAACAAGCTTTGACAAAGCTGATTCTGTCCCCTGAAGTGACATAGAAGACAGTGAAAATGCCAGATTTGTTACTAGTGTTTTAGCCCAGTTAAAGTACGTGCTATTAAAAGATGATTAAACAAATCTGTACAAACACCAGCTGGTTTTCTGGTAGTGGAGTGCTCCAGCACAGTCTGAACCTGGCGGTGCGGGTAGGCTGTGAGATGGTGCTCCTGGGTGCCGTATGAAATCCCTTTCGGGCGAGGGGGACGTGGCTGGGAATAAGCAGCACCTCGGCCAGAACCCTCTCTCTGCCTGGATGCTGCATCTCTGCTGGCCTCCAGCTCCGGGGCTGCTGGAGCCTGAAGAGCAAGCGTGCAAGGCTGAGCAGAGGGCTTGAGGGATGGAGAGACCTGCTTTGGAGTTTTGCATATGGTATGCAAATGTCATTTTAATGAGTTGTATACCTTCTGCAGCCTAATGAGCCTTTGGTGAACTAGGGATCTACCTGACTCCTCAGCGTGCTTGAGAGACAAACTCTTTGAGCACCGAAGTCAGCTCAGTGGGGGGACAGGCTCACTTGATGGTCTGAAAATGGGACATGGGACTGTTGAACTGTGCAACTGAGATGTCTTAGAATAAAAATGTTGTGATGGAACTGCTCAATGGTGAGCAGGGAACCTAATTTCATGGAACAGGAGACTATTGTGTGGTTATTCCTCTAAGTACCTGTTTGCCCTACCAAAAAAGGGATTGAATACACTTCCATGAGGAGGAAATACAGCCTAGTAGTTGCAGTACCCAGTGTTTAAGATTTGGGCTTGGCTCTCTAATCAGTTGCTGAGAGGTCCTGATCAAACTGTTGCTGCTGCTTGTGCCTCAGTTCCTAGGTAGTCATGGGTGTAACGAAACTGAAGTCTGTTAGATGTTAGATCTGCAGATGAAGATTGTCCCATTCTGGATGCAAACTTCCTTCTGTGCTCATTAGCTCAGCTGAATTTTCATATGTGGAAAAATTCAGGCTAAAATCCAAACTTAACCTTGCGTTTTAAAATCCAAGTCTTTATATTCCAATCATGGAAAATGCCAGCTATGCAGCTCACTCTTATTATTCTAGGCAGGTGTAAATTCCCACAACAGAAGGTTGGTTTGCATATGTATATATGCTTCTGTTCACTGCAGAAAATGGTCCATAAAATGTACTGTGCATCACACATTTTAGTGGGTGAGGGACCATACCACAAGGGTTCTTAGCACTAATTTATCCTAAAGGACAGTTTAAATAGAATGCCAAGATTCCATTTAACTGAAACACAAAACTAACTGAACTTGTGTGGTGGGAGGTAGTCTTACAACTTGGTGGGTTTTGTCCTGTCCATATAGTCACTGATATCTAGCTATTTTGTGGTTATTTCTGCATCTAGAAACCCTTAGACCTAAAATACTGGTAGCAGTAAAATGCAGATGTGATTCCTGTTGCCAGAGCTCTGTAAATGGTGTGTGGAGCATGTGCACGTCTTGTCTGTTCTTTAGGTAAATAAGAATTTAAGTTGAAAATAAAATGCTGTACTTAGGCAAGCTGACTTAACTTTACCCTTTTGTTCTTTTACAGGAATCTCCAACCAGAAATCATGAACTGGCACTTCCCACTTCTGTTCGTTCTTGGGACTTTCACATCTGTATGTTCCCAGTTCAGTTTTTATCCTCTGGAGGAACTTAGCTCTGATGTTGGAATCCAGGTCTTCAATCAGATAGTGAAAGCTAAGCCTCAGGACAATGTGGTCGTTTCCCCTCATGGGATCGCATCGGTCCTGGGGGTGTTGCAGCTGGGTGCTGATGGCAAGACAAAGAAGCAGCTGACAACTATGATGAGATACAGCGTAAATGGTCAGTGATTCCTAAGGTGTTTTGGGGTGTGTTTTGTCAGAATCTTTGTGCTGTTTTGAGATGGCTTTCAAAGTGTGGTAGGTTGCGTCATACACCAATTAACTCTGTTTACCAAAGCACAAAATGCACAGGCTTGAACTTAATTGGCAATTTGAGTATGGACATATACATATACTTGAACTAGCTTATAAGCAGCTTTGTTAATGACTTTGGGGCCCTGGATAGAACTACCTTTGTCCTTGCAAAATTTACTTTCCAGAGCAGTGTGGGTGGCAGTCCAGTGCCAGCACTCTGCAGGAAGGCTGCAGTACCCCATTTCAGGCTGTACTGAACAGCCCTTAACGTGTCACTCAGATGACAGGGCAAGAGAATATTTCTCATCACCACATTGAAAGCAATGCAAACTCTAACCATACAATTAATATTTTCACTTTGATGCTCTTCAGCTTTGTTCATTTGTGTTTCTGCTGTCAGGATCCCTGAATCTGTACTCGTAGTGCCCTCTTCTTGAAACAGCCATTTCTGCTTGTCTCTGTGCCTGACACTGCATGCATCTGTGTTTATATTCCTCTGCCAATGTCTGCCCCTCAAGAGGGTGTAGGCTGAAGGTTCTTGCTGCTTTACTTTGCATGCTGAGTATTCTTGTGAATGTTTGCCAGCAAGTCTTAACATCTTAGTGCCAGCATTCTGCCTTCCAGGAATAGGAAACACTCCAAGAGGTAAGTGCACATTTAAATCTTGAGCAGTATTGTCATATAACGTGCTGTCCTGTCTTCATTTGCTTTGCTGTTTTGGTTCTGGGTTTAAAGTACAGCAAAACTATTTGTCAGCTTAAAATCTAAATGTTATTCATTAAAATCTCTTCATGGGATAATCAACTTTAGGAACACTTGAATGCTCAAAATACAAGTACTTGCAAAAATTTTGAAGCATTATAGCAACTGGTTTTATTTGGTCTGCAGACTTTCTAATTCTGTCTGTTAAACACAGAGGTTCTCAAACGCTTTGTAAGGTAGCCAGTACCTTGTTACAGAGACTTGTTACGGGATGCTACCTATCTCTTTGCACGGATCTCCTCTGCTCTTGTTCATGATTGCCTTACAGTCCTTTGGCAGCTACAGCAACTGCTTCTTTGGAAAGGTAATAGTTGGAAAGTATTTAATTTATCTTTAGCTGTCTTTTAATGCAATTTAGCAGCTGGAAGCAAAGAGGAGAGCCAGCATCATGAGACCAGCCAGCTCTCCCCGGACCACCAGCAAGTGCTCCGTGGACCACCAGTGGTCCACAGAATACAGTTTGAGAACCTCTGTTATGGTATGTTCTCCAAAAGAATTTCTCCATAATATTGGAGAGTGAACATGTAGGAATTCATACAAACAGTACTGCTAGAGCATTCATGATACAAGAAACAGCAAAGCCATCGGAGGCTTTTTCTTATATGCAGCTAAGAGAATAACTCTGAACTAATTTATTCCCTTCATGTCTCTTATCTCAAGTTTGTCTACATGAGGAAGCAGTCTGGAAATATTTTTGCCTAAATTGTATTGGGAAACAGAGGGAGCCCATTAGTAACTGCTGTAAAAGCAGCCACCCATGGATCCTGCTAGATGCAATGGCTGACTGTGAAGCTGCTTGCCTGGAGACAGCTTCCCGGTGTAGACAAGCACTCATTTATAAGCCGTAACAATGGGGGAGAAGTGGGTCTGGTGAACATGACAGTTCTTCTCTGCTGCCGAACACCTCCTCTCGTGCCCAGGGAAGGAGCTAGCAAGCACTCGATAGGAGCTGCTTTCGGGTCCTAGGGATCTGGACTGTACGCACTGGAACCTACTGCTTTCCCAAGCTCATGTGCTAAGGGATTGATTCCTGCTTGTAGCTGATCTAGGCCAGGGCCTAGTCTTAAGGAAACTTGACTCAAACCTTATTATGGAAATCTTGACAGCTTCCTTTATTCTCCAGTAAATGGAAAGGAAGGATGGTGAGAAAACAGCTTTTGCTTTGCACTCTGAGGTTTGAGGCCACCTGCATAATCCTGCAGACCTGTTGGCTCCAAGTAAACAGGCTGAGCCCTTGCCTTCCTTTGTCACTGTCACAGAACTGACAGGTCACCTGGGTGTATATGATATGAAATATGGTTTGGAACAGTCTGCTCTGTGGAAGAGCATGGTTAGTAGCTCCATGGGAAGACTTGAACCTCAGTGCTATCTCTGGCACTGTCCATAGCATTGTGAGCAGACAGACAGCGGGGCAGCAGGCATCACAGTGAAGGTCATCTTTTTGCTGGGAAACAGTAGCGTTCTTCAGATGAGAGATTGGAAATGGGTATTTTGGAAGGCCTCTCGGAATACCTGCTTTGGTCTCCTTTTCTAGTCCGGCACTTAATGTCTGAACTTTCATGTCAATAATAGTTGCATATGAAGTAACTGTTTGTTCATCATCTTATTCTAAATTAAACTTGCTGTTCTTTCCAACTAGGAGTTGGTAAAGCGTTAAAGAAGATAAACAGGCTCATAGTCTCAAAAAAGAATAAAGACATTGTTACAATTGCTAATGCAGTGTTTGCAAAGAGTGGCTTTAAAATGGAAGTGCCTTTTGTTACAAGGAACAAAGAGGTGTTTCAATGCAGTGTCAAGAGTGTGGACTTTGAGGACCCAAATGCAGCATGTGATTCCATCAACCAGTGGGTGAAAAATGAAACAAGGGGTAAGTATTGGCGAGTACTTTGTGTGCATGGTTGAGTGGTGTCTGGGACCTCTCAGTTCCAGATGGAAATACTGAGGAATCTGCCTTGCAGCTGAAAACTGTCTTTACGCTGGCATTAGTGTGATGTTTTAGAGCTGATGGGTCAGGAACCTGCAGTCTGACTGTCCCAGCAGATGTGCCTGTCTAGTGGACTTGAGGGAAGTGTAGTGTGTATGTTCCCATCTGCCCATGGGATTAGGAGAGCTTCTACTGTTCTTTGCCTTCATGGAATTGGTGAGAAATCCAAGCAGTGTTCTCCTGGAGCTTTCTCAAACATGAAAGATATTTTCAAGCAAGTCAGGTGTTTGTGGAAAGCTATAGAGCAGTTCAGCTTTTGCTCTCTCTGCCCTAAAATATTGCAAGGTGCAGCTGCATTCTTAGTCATGTTTAGTGGAGAATTTTTAATTAACCCTGCCTTGACAGGACTCTCATGGTTCAAGCCTTTTGGCATCTGGTTGCCGAGCTTACATACGCTGAAGCCAGAGATGATGTTTTGCAATGTATTCATGGTCTGGTGAACTACATGTTTGTTATCCCTTGGAGTTAAAACCAAGGCCTCCTGGATGCGAGGAGTCTGTTAATGATGTTGGATGTAGTATTTGAGATGAGGCTGTCAAATTCTTCCTCTACCACATGATCAATTTTGCATAGCAATGTTGCAAGCAGTGTGTGAATGGGCAAGTGCTTCAGCTGAAATTATTACCACTGTAACGTAGTCTTAGATGCACTCCCATGCCAGAAAGGGTAAGGCCCAGTTAGTTATAACATCAGTCTAGCGATTAGCAAGAGGTTTCTTTTCTAATTATCCCAAAGGTTTAGTTTTTTACAAAGAATACCATTGACTTTATGAACCTCAAATATATTGCCCCATGAGGTGTTGGCACACTGGTAGATCAAGAGGCCTAAAGTAATACGTGATTCAGGTCCTTAATGAATGGTTGGCCAGCATTATGACAGCAAATACTCAGACTCTTTATTTCTTCTAGGTATGATCGATCAGGTTGTAGCTCCAGATGATATTGATGGCAGTTTGACCAGACTGGTTCTTGTAAATGCTGTATATTTCAAGGGCTTATGGAAGTCACGATTTCGACCTGAAAATACAAAGAAACGTCCATTTTATGGAGCTGATGGGAAGACCTACCAAGTTCCTATGCTGTCCCAATTATCTATCTTCCGCTGTGGTAAGCTCAGTAACTCCCACTGCTACCAATGATGGTTGTAAAACTTGCTGTTTTCCTTCAAACTGAAACGATTTTGCTGTACATGTGGTGTTTAATGGTATTGCTTATTGAGGCTGATGTAGGAGGCTTTTTGTTCCGGAAGTATCTCGTGCTGCTGAGGTATGGATGAGTTTGCTGTGCAAGGTATTTAGCAGTTGCTTAAGGTTGAATACTCTGTCAAAGTACTTGTCTTATCCTGTTGCCTTTGAAGATGAAAATCTGAAGTACCTAAACAAGAACATCCCACATTGCTGAAGCTTTGCAGTAAGAACAAACCCTTATGTTTTTAAGGGGTGAGAAGAAAGGGAAACTACCAACAGAAACAGAACCCTGAGGTTTATCTGGTGATGACTTGTGTATGAAAGAAAGATTGGAGTAGAATCAATCTATATTTTAATGTATAATAAAGAAATGGGACGTGCACAGTTCCCAGTCCTGTGGGAGGCAGAAGAGCAAAGGATTAGTATGTTGGCTGTATATCTCAAGGCATGAAGCTGCTCCTCAAATTCAAATTGAGTCACAAGTGAAAAGAAGTTCAGCAGGTTCAGCCAGACTTCCACCAGAGACATAGGCAGCTCAGGACTGATGTACTTGAGAGCTTCAGTGTTGCAGTCCTATGAGGATTTTATTGGTCAAAGACTGAAGCTGGGATAAAAGAATATTTTCTGTTGTGTTATTCCAAGAGAGCAGTGCTGTCTGGAAGTAGTTTCCATGTGTGCTAAATACAGCCTCAGAAATAGACCCGAGAATACAGGTTGCTATAAATCCGAAAACCAAAACCCACTGTGCTTTTAAATACCTAGTTTTACTGTAGTAGCACTCAACTAGAATTAGTAGACTTGTATTAAACAGCTGTAACTTTGTCCCAAACCCATGTATTAGGGCAGATCTAATGTAATACTTGGAGATAACTGCTGAAAGTGTGAGCTGGGGGAGGGGGGGGAGCCTTCTGCAGCGTATAGTACTTGTCTGTGGAGTCTCAAAGATGTTCATATCTTAAGATGAGCTTTAGCAAGATTATTATCTTAAAGGCTTCTGACTTTTTATTCTGATGCTAGTTAAAAATTCCATTAAGCTGGCCTATGTTTAAGCTAGAAAAGCTATGGAGGCTAGAAAGGTACAAGAGAAATACTGCTGAGTTAGGACACATTTTATGTTGGGTATCTCTGGATATCCTAACACAGGATATCTTATTATATATTATTTATCTTGTATCTTATTTATGCTTGTAAAGGCATCTTTTAAAAGTATAAATTTCTTAAGCATCTTAAATCCCATCAGTTGACTGAAGATGAACTCCCTATTGGATGTGCCTCAGGAGTAGTGACAGTGGCACATGGCAGATCAGGAAAGTAGTACTTCCCTCTTGCCTTTTGTTACTGTCCTCTACCTGACTTAAGCAACCAGTATTTTGATCTGTAGGCCTTAGTCTGAGAACCACTGTCATAATAAAAGGAAATAATCAAACTGCCAAGCTTGTCACAGTTACTACAAAGTAAGTGCAATACTGCCAGTTTTCTAGCAATATGAGCTCAGTCAAGGCAGGTTGCATGGCCGTGGCAACAAGATTAAATATCTAATGAAGATGTCGATTTTCAGCATAGGCTGACAAGTGCAGACTTTCGTGAAGAAAAGGGAAAGATAATAAGATCTTATTGCTGTCCAAAAAACTTTCCCAGAAACCCTGACAAGTTTTCACTTGAAATGCCTATAAAAAGCATTTGCTTCCCAGTCACGCCAGTAACCAAAGGGAACTCGGAGGAGGAGAGGTTGCTCAAAGACAGTTTTCCCAGCACTTGCAGGACTCACGAAGGCGTTGCTATCTCGCTCCTCCTCATCTACGTGGCCTCCTGCGCTGCCTCAGAGTGGCTGCTCTCCACTGCCTTGAAGGACTTAAGGATCTCATTAGGAAGCAGTCTTGTTAAGCAAGAAAATTAAGTAATTGCAACAGAGTGCTTCAAACAGGAGCTCTTCCAATAACTCTTGAAGGAAAAAGCTTGTCTGTAAAATCTCTTCAGTTTGGAAAGATAGCCTGCTGCTGCTTTTTGCTTTTTGTTTTTCAGTGCTCAGTTGGTCCTGGTACAGCTGAGATCTGAAGTAGAGATCCAGCTGACTCACAGACCTGGTGATTTCTAACATAGTAGCTTGTCACTTCGGGCTGATGGGGTTTGTCTGGGAAACAGTATGCACGTCAAGCTCAAATCAGTATTTGCTTCATGGTGTCAGCCTGTGCTTTTTTTTCAAACTAGTATCTGTACAGAGCCCATGCCACTCTGGAAGGGTTGCCTAGCAGGAAGACAGGCAGCCTGTGACTTTTTATAGTCAATTTTAAAATTGGGTATGGGTAAAGCTTTCTTAACAGACTCTCATAGCAGTAGGTGTCTAAAGGTAAAATAGAGATGTAAGGCTCTAAGAATTATGGCTCATTAGCTTTGCTTTTTATTTTTTTTAAGGAACTACAAGTACTCCAAATGAGCTTTGGTATAATATCATTGAATTGCCTTACCATGGTGAAATGATAAGCATGTTGATTGCTCTGCCTACTGAAAGCACAACACCACTCTCTGCTATCATTCCTCACATCAGCACAAAAACAATAGGAAGCTGGATGACAACCATGGTGGCAAAAAGAGTTCAGGTTATTTTACCCAAGTAAGTACTAATATGAGCCATTTCTCCTTCAAGGAATGTTTTGGGGGACATATGTCTATCTCCTCTGATACAGGAGAAATGGAGTACTTAAGGCAACTTTCCTGCATAATACTGGTGCATTCTTTTTTGTTTGTTCCAACTAGATTTACAGCAGTAGCAGAAACAGACTTAAAGGACCCTCTGAAAGCACTTGGTATTACAGATATGTTTGACCAGTCAAAGGCAAACTTTGCAAAAATAACAAGTAAGTTTTTGTTTATTTGTTTTAATCCACAGTGGTCCTTATTAATAGTTTCTGGCACTGAATAAAATGCTGTTTTACCAATGCAGTTGTCTGTTTTGTCTTGAATAAGTGTTACCATGACACTGGAGCAAGTTCTGTTTTGCAGCCAGCCACGCACGGCTGCTTGTTTCTATTGAACGCTGCAGTGGCTTCTTTCCCCTTGTCTTGCATTGCAGCAGTAAATCATGTTGGTCAGCGTCTTAAGATGTGATATTACAGCCTGAGGGTCTCGAGCATTGTCTAAAATCTATGGCAGGACTTCCACCAATACCATACCTTGGGCTGTAACAAATACTGCAGCTTCAGAATTTAACTTTTCCTTGAAGTATGTGTTTAATGACTCTTGAGCTGTAGGAAAGCTCAAGGACTAAATTTCCAGTTAAAGGGACTGGACCAAACCAGAACTGTAAATACTAGTGTCTGAAAATGGGGTGTAGATGTGTTTAAATTCATGGCTCTAAAAAGTCATCTTATTTCTGTTCTCTGCTTCTGTTAAATTCCCAATTAGCTCCTACAGGAAGATCTAACAAAAAAGCCTGCCTTGTGCTGGCTTAATTTGAAAACAAATTCCTGTGTTAATGTCTTTGCCAAGTGCTTATTTTTTCCCCCAACATTGAGATAAATGGGAGTGTAACTTAAATTCAGATAACATTTTTTTTCTCAAGTCATTTGTTTAATTAATACTAAAAATGCAAGTGAACTATTATAACTAAAACTATCAAATAAGAAAACCTAGTAAATGGGGAGGAGGAGGATAGGTTATTCCCTATTTTTTTGTAATTATTAACTTAGTGAATGTCAGGATTTCAGCAGGGTTGCAGCATTTCTTACTATTCTTAGCCGTGCTAGCATAGCTGCTACCTACAAGGTACTTCGTGACTCTTGCAGTTAGTTTCACTGAAAGTGCTGCTCTTCTTGGCTTTTTCAGGAACAGAAGGTCTTCATGTATCTCATATTCTGCAAAAGACAAAAATTGAAGTTAGTGAAGATGGAACCAAAGCTTCTGCAGCAACAAGTAAGCAACTGTACTGATAATTGCCAGACTCAGGAAAGCTCTAATAGACTATACTCCTAAGCAAAGGTAGCCCGCTCTGAGACCATTGCAGGAACATGCTCTCACTTCCCATCGGATCGGCTGATGGGTGTTATGTCATTCCTCAGGAAAATCCCAACTTGACAGTATTGATCACGCCAGACCTGGGGGCTCTAATTGACAAGCAGCTGAATATGAGCCAGCAGTGTGCCCAGGTGGCCGAGAAAGCCAATGGCATCCTGGCTTGTATCAGAAATAGTGTGACCAGCAGAAGTAGGGAGGTGATTGTTCCCCTGTACTCAGCGCTGGGGAGGCCACACCTGGAGTGTTGTGTCCAGTTCTGGGCACCTCAATACATTGAGATGCTGGAGCGGGGGCAGAGGAGGGCAACGAAGCTGGTGAAGGGCCTGGAGAACAAATCGTATGAAGAGCGGTTGAAGGAGCTGGGACTGTTTAGTTCAAGGAAGAGGAGGCTGAGGGGAGACCTCATCACTCTCTACATCTACTTGAAAGGACACTGTAGAGAGGTTGGTGCTGGTCTCTTCTCACAGGTAATTAGTGACAGAACAAGAGGGAATGGCTTCAAGCTCCAACAGGGTAGGTTCAGACTGGACATTAGGAAAGAATTTTTCACAGCTGGGTTGAGCATTGGAATAGGCTGCTCAGGGAGGTGGTTGAGTCACCATCCCTGGATGTGTTTAAGAGTCGTTTAGATGTGCTGTTGGGGGATATGGTGTAGGGGAGAACTTTGTAGAGTAGGGTAGATGGTTGGACTCGATGATTCCAAGGGTCTTTTCCAATAGAAATGATTCTATGATATACTCTTAAGAAATAGAAACAGGCTTACTTCTAGAGAAGTGTCTTCTAATAGCTAACACCTTGGCCACCAATGTAACTTTCCTGGCTATCCAGGTGGCAAAGAGGCTACTACATCCTTTGGGTGACAATCCAAGACTTCCTTCCAGCTTTCTGTGGGTCTTGCCTTGTGTCTCTGTAATAAGGTTCCCATAAGAATAGCATGTAAGCTATGTGGCTTTAAGTTTCCAAGTTGGTAGGTTTTAGGCATTTATCTCTACTTGTGCAAGCTTCTAGTATACAGTAGGAAACAGTAGGAAACTTCTCTTAGAGTGTATAATGTGTTGTGGTACTTGCTTTGTCTAACTTTTTAAACTTTATCTTTCTTGCAAGCTGCAATTTTAATAGCCAGGTCGTCCCCTCCTTGGTTCATAGTAGACAGACCGTTTGTATTTTTCATCCGGCACAATCCTACAGGTAAGTAGCATTTGCATGTGCTTAGAATCGCATGTGCTTAGAATTTGAATATCAGTTATGCAATAGAGACGAAAGAAGTCTGGAGCTACTGAATAACTATTGCTTTAAAATCCTGCAAGCATATTCTTACACCTTTTAATATTAATTATTTTATTTGGAATACAACTCAGAACAGGAAAAAACATAAGTATTGGCTGCCAAGTTAACAGACACAAGTGTGGCAGGTTCATGGGTACAAAAGAGCAGTCTTTAATACTCATAGTTCCCCTGAGTGGAGAGGAAATAACTGTTACCACAGTGAATTGGTAAATAGGACTCAGCTTTCCAAAGGACAGTAAAATAGTGCTGGGGCAAAGGCTAGAATAGGGGCTTTGGGGATGTAGGGTGTTGCCTCAGCCTGCTGTGAACAAAAGTGAGTGTTCAAACATAGTGATCATGGTTTCTTTGCAGTATGGGTTGACTCTCCTAGAGAAGAGCTGCTCCAGTTACTTTGAATAACTCATCTACTTCTTGCAGTGACATGTGGATGATAAATATGCTAGTTAGTAGGGAAGAAGATGCAGCTGCCAGGAGAAGAGTAGGCTCCTGGCATCAGTCCCCATCCCAAGGCTCCATAGAGCATTGACAGAACTGTGTGTCTCCAGAAATATGAGCTAGCCACCTATCCAAACACAATCTTCCCTGGGCTCACAAACTTGAGGGATGCTAGACAAGACTGTGATGAGGTGGCTTGGCTGTGCTCTCTGGACTTCATGCTTTCATGGAAATATTTACAGACTATGGTAATCCTTGTTTTCGTTTCATCCCTCAGGTACAATCTTGTTTATGGGACAAATAAACAAACCTTGAATGTGGAAAAGACCTTCTTCAAGAAGTAAACAGACTCATGTGACACACCCCTGTTCTGTTAAATATTTTGTACACTACTCTTTGACTTCACTCAAGAGCTAGTTTTAACCACTGACTAGGTTTTGAAACAGGAGTCGACGTAGTTCTGGCTTGGGGGGGGAAATACAGATTGAAAACTACAGTATCTCTTCAAAATGTCTAAAAGATTCTCTAAACTACTGAATGGTTACCTATGCTAACAAACTTTTGAGCTTTTTCTGTATCTACTAAGAATTTTATGTATGGCTTTTGTGAGAGGATTTTAACAGAGAATGATAAACGTTTTTATTAATATTGGTTTTCTTCTTGTGTGTGGAAAAGGTCTAATTTTGTAGATACTGCCTATCAAGATTACTTTTGGTTCTTGAGTGTCTTGGTACCTGGATATTCTTGGTAGAAATAGATTAAAAGTTCTAGCAATTTTTATTTTATATAGTGCATGTATCACTGAGAGTTTTAAAACTAATGTGGTGTTAGATACACATCGCATTGTCCTGTCTTATTGTAATGTAAACTTGTCATTGCTAGTATACACTTTCTATTGGATTTAAATTTTATATTTGTTTTTGTACAAAGGAAAAAATAAAACTGCATTATGAACAGTCACTGTTGTGCATCATGGATATGCTGATGGGTATTTGGGTTCAGAGCCTTATGAAGTACTTGCTTGAGACTTCCTCCTAAGGAAAGTGAAAGAAGGGTGGTTTTGTGAGACTTTGTTGTATGGGGTTTGGGTTTTTTTTCCTGCCTGCTGCTGATTACCTTTTCTGCTGAATTCATTCTGCTGTGGATGAATTATCCATAGGTTTGGTATCTGAAGAGCAAAGTCTTTGTATTTGCTATGCCTAAGCTACTGCTCAAACTGCCATGTGAGGATATCTCAATACACCTCCAGGCCCCTTCTTCCTGCTCCCCGTGGTGTAGGTTATGTGCACATTTGCAAGTCTTTATCCCCTTGCAGGACTCGCCTGAGTGCAAAACTCTTCAAGAAAGATAAGCAGTAAATCCCTTTGGCTTGTCACAGATGGTTCTTTGTTTGCAAGTGTGTTGTACTGCTCCTGTGGACACCGAGGGATTTGGATGGGGAAGGTAAATCTTTGATGTTAGGCTGCTTCTCCCCAGGGCACGCTCGCAGTGAGAGGGGGCTGGCTGATGGAGGTCTGTGGGGAGAAATTCCTGCAGTGTTTGACAGGCTCTGCCCGGGTGTAAGTAGACGCCTGTGGCCTCCATCCACAAGCTGGAGGATGAATGAGTGCTGAGCCTCCTTCTTGGGTAAGAATACAAGATGGAAGTGAAAATGCTTCCAGCAGAAAATGTCATGGGTGGCCAGTATAAAACTGAGGACGAGATCTCATGACGTACTGCCCCAGGTAACGCACAGGTATTCACTTCAGTAAGGGGGTGGGGAGTAACAAAACCACTCCTTAGGGAGAACTGCTGGCCTCTCTTTTCCTGCTCGAGTTGATTACTGCAAACATGAAGAATAAATCTGTTTAGCTGTCTCTTAGGGGATGTATTAGCTGTCTGCCACCAACCCCTCATAAGCTGGGAGAGTGGTGCTTCTGCTGTATGTTGAGGGCTAGTTCTCCTGCACTCTGCTCCTCTTTGGAGAATGGAGAAACCAGCATTATCTAGTTCCCTTCATGTCTCACACACGGGACAGTCAGCTATGAAGGTGGTGGGGGGGAACCCCAAACCAACACCAACCCCTCTACCATCCAAAAAAACACTTCTAAGTATGTGATTGATGTAACTAAAGGTTCTGGTGCCAAGCAGAAAGGCTCTCCTGGCTTGTTTTCAACTACTTGCATCTCATGGAGGTAAGGAGCAAAAGCAATAATAGAATTGTTACTGAGTTTCATAGTTAGTGATGCTTGCATTGGTTTTTCTTGGATCTAGCTTGGATATGGTTTCTCCCACAGAAATAGAGAAGAAACGAGATAACCAGCTCCTGAGCTGGACCTGAGAAGGCATGATGTATGTGAGAAGGGACTACCGGGGTGCATGGCGCCTTCTTAGGACTCTGGAGCAGTGGGATTGTATTTCAGAGTAACACTATTGCTATTTTGGTATAAAAATGAAATTACACGGTAAGAATTAATTTTAGGTTTGTGGTAAGAATTCAAATATTACAGGGTTGGCACTCAAATTGAACTCCCGTAGGGTTTGTACAGAGGAGCAGTGTGTTCTCTCTGCAGCAAACAGGCTTGGGGATTAGATTTGGGCAAGAAAAAAAAAAGTGATGTAAGTTTTCAGGTTTGCCATTGCCCGGGTTCTCTGTGAACAAGTGTTGGTCCCTTCTGCGAGTCCTGAAATAATGAGCAAAATAAGATGATTGCTTAGAGCTGAACAAAGAGTAACTGTGGGTATTTTCTTCCCCTCCCTGCCCCCAGCAGACCAAAGCTGGACAACGGGAAGAGTGGCTTGGCAAATCTGAAGAGTCTCATTTCAGCTCGATGGGGCTGAGGCAGCCTGCCCAGGCTGAGCTCTGAGCCAGCTGATGGGCAACGTCACACACAGCAGCTACTTGGGAGCCTCAGGGTTCTGCAGTACCCAGGTGAAATGGGTCATCCCTCAGAATCTCTGCTACTTCTGATACTCTTAAGTAGGGGTTTTTGTGTGGTTTTTGGTGGTTTTTTTTTTCTTTTCGGTACTGGGAAAGAAAAGCTTAACAAAAGCAGGTTTGAACTAAGATGCTGATCGTATTTGCCTACAAACTGGTTAAAGGAGATCAGGATGGAGGGAAGTGAAATAAGAGCCTGGGAAGGATAAAGTTAGGCTGGCTGCTAAAAACGTCCTTTTTAGTAATGTTCTAAAAACACTGTCTGTGCTCTTCAGTCCAGGGAGTTGATTCATATCAAATTTCCAGTCCTGCTCAACAGAATAACTAGAGTTCAGTGTGATGCCTCAGCGTTAGGCCCGTGCTTACTGTAGCCTTATTTTAACCCTTACTGTAGCAGTCTGTTACCTGCTCTTGAAAGGCTCAGGGGAATCTGCCTGCAACCTGCAGAGGTTATTTTTAACTTTTTTTAAATGGTGTGTGTGGTTTTTTGTTTTTTTTTTAGTCTTAGGTCTGATGTTATTGGAGACAAAGGTGAACACTTGTGCTGCTTGGGTCTGCTTCGATCTGTTCCCCCATTACTCCCAGCTGCTTTGCAGTTGAACTTGGTCTTCACGGAAAAGCCAAGGTGGTTTTGGGCCCCCGAGCCCTGCAACATAAACAGCCCTGCTTTTGAGGGCAGGAGGAGGGCTGGGGAGGAATCGTCCTCGAGGAGGAATGGAGTGACTCTGAATGTGTAAAGCTCATAACTTAATGAGAATCGGTGACTTCAAGCAGGAGTGTAACTGCAGGTCAGGGAATTATTGTGTAAAAAGCTTGTGGTTGCAATTGCTACAGCCTAGAGACTGAGTAGGGAGGAAGAGTTTGGTAAAACTTGCCATGCGTTTCCTGAGCCAGATTTCTAACGAAGAAAGTGGCTATCCATGAAGCAATTAACACAAAAAAAAAAAATAAATAGCAGGCTGTTAATCTGCTAAACTGTCACAACTTTGTTTTCATAACTTCAGAGAGCTCTAAAAGGCCTGCTTTTCTGTTACAACTTCCACATTTCATTAACTCTTTGTAGTTTTCAAGTCTTGTTTGCTGGGTGGAGTGGGGAGGGGAGGGAGGGGCCAGATCCTCAGCCCATGTAAAGGGATAACTCCTGTTCATCCCTTGACATCACACCAAATTCCTTGCCGGCAGCCCTCTTCTGACAGCAGCCTCTCCTTTAAAAACAATGTGTTGCCTCCCAGCAGCAGAGCTGATTAATAAAGATGAAAAAGAGAGAAATTCAAACACCTTTGTCAGCAACATCCTAAAACCTCTCCCTTGTGCTTCAGAGAGGGAGAGTGCCCTTTAGCTTAGCCCCACTGGTTTAAGCTGCACCTATTTATTAGTAATGCTACTACCTGTAATGGTTGAAACCTGTGTTAACGCTAATAATTTCCATTATTACTGTGGTGCCAGGAGGCTGTGATAGTCTCGTGTGCTGGATGTGACACCCAGGAGGAGACAAACCCCTGCCAAAGGCGGTGGGGGAGGCAGGAGGGTCATGCAGTCCGCCCTCCTCCCCATCTTGCACATCTCCTTGCTCTCTGTTTGCTGCTATGGCCAAGTTGGTGCTGGTCACACTGTTTGCTTACCAGATGGTAATTTTCTGCGAGCTCTTGACTAATGATGCTTTTTGTGTGCTGCAGGGGCACGGAGTCATGTTGGGCAGATGCTGCTAACTGGCAGTAACGCAGCTGCCTTCGGTCCTCGCTGTTCTTCAGGTCACACTGAAGTTCCCAGGGATGCCACTTTTGCTTTCAAGGCTGTGGTGGGGATAACTTATAGGCAGGAATATTGGACCCTGTCTGGTGTGTAACATGTATGTGCATTGACATGCTCATGTGGCCAGTAGGTCAAGGGAGGTCATTCTACCCCTCTACTCTGCACTGGTGAGGCCACAACTGGAATACTGCATCCAGTTCTGGGCTCCCCAGTTCAAGAGGGACAGGGAACTACTGGAGAGAGTCCAGTGTAGGACAACAAAGATGATTAAGGGATTGGAGCATCTCCTTTATGAGGAAAGGCTGAGGGACCTGGGACTCTTCAGCCTGGAGAAGAGAAGGCTGAGGGGAGACCTTATTAATGTTTACAAGTACCTAAAGGGTGGGTTAAAGAAAGATGGAGCTGGACTCTTCAGTGGTTCCCAGTGACAGGACGGGGGGCAACAGGCACAAGCTGGAACATGAGAAGCTCCACTCAAAGATGAGGAAGAACTTCTTTACAGTGAGGGTGACAGAGCCCTGGAACAGGCTGCCCAGGGAGGCTGTAGAGTCCCCTTCTCTGGAGATCTTCAAGCCCTGCCTGGATGCAGCCCTGAATGATGTGCTCTGGGCAATCCTGCTTTGCCAGGGGAGTTGGACTGGATGATCTCTAGAGGTCCCTTCCAACTCTGACAATAATGTGAACCCACCTTCAATGCACGATTAGCCCTGAGCCATCAATTACCTTCCCCAAGCCTTTCCTAGCTGCTGAGCCTGTGGCATCTGCCTTGAATATTGGATCTGGGCTCCTAATGTGCCAAGGTCCCAGTAATTAAGCGTACCAGCTCCTGAAGGGTGTTTGTGCAATAGGGGGAGTGAATCAGGTGTGTTTCCTTTGGGGCACTGAGCACCTGGAGCCTGTGGCCATCAGTTAATTATACTGGCTGAGAGCCACCCTGCCCTAGACCAAAGGCCTGGGTATGTCTCCTTAGTCCACAGGCAGCATCTGTTTTGCTTCCAGACTAATTTGTGCTGGCTGGTTTGGGATCTGAACGGGCAGGGGAGAGCGGGGAGGGCAGCACTGTGTCTTTTGCTGTATCTGACCAATGTAGGCTCTTCCACTTCCCCAAAACGGCTGAGATGAAGGTACTGCTGCTGTCACCCTGTTCAAGGTCTCACTGGTAGGTGCGTGTCCACGGGGAGCAACTCTGTCACCATGGCTAAAGGCCATGTCACTTCTGGCTCCTTTTGCAAAACGCTCCTCATCCTGGCCTGGGCTGGCTGCTGTCCTCAGCCCGCATCAGGGGGCTTCTGCTGGATCAGGGGCGGTGCATGTTCCCTCGAGAAGCAGTGCCACCCTCACGGCTCTTCTTTGTACTTAAAAAAAAATGATTTCGAGTAGTTTTGTTCTGGTTTTTTTTGTTACCTTTCTGCTGTTGGGAGCTCTTAAGGATGATCTGTATGAACCGGGGCCAAGCGGAGGGGCCGGAGGGGTGAAAGCCCTGCCTTGGTGGCATCTCCCGAGGGTCGGTATCCCCGCAGGAGCTCCAGCCGCGGGGGTGGCAGCGCCGCGGTGGCAGGGCCGCAGCGCCCTCTCGCGGCCGAGGCGCGCACGCGCACGCACGGCTCCATGTCTTAATTAGCGGCTGTTTACTCCAACCGCAGGTACTTACCCAGCCCCGCCCAGCCCGGCTGCGGGAGCCGCTGCTCCGAGACATCCCCGCGGCTCCGGCTCTTCCCGGGCCAGGAGGCTGCTTTCCCGGCGGGGCTGAGAAGGCTCCGGGGAGACCTTGCGGCAGCCTTCCAGGACCTGAAGGGGGCCCACAGCAGAGCTGGAGAAGGACTTTTTAGAAAGGCATGTAGTGACAGGATGAGGGGCTGATGGCTTCAAACTGAAAGAGGGCAGATTTAGATTAGCTGTCAGGAAGAAATTTTTTACTCTGAGCGTGGTGAGGAACAGGAACGGGCTGTCCGGAGAAGCTGTAGGTGCTCCATCCCTGGAGGGGTTCAAGGCCAGGCTGGATGGAGCTTTGAGCAACCTGCTCTGGTGGGAGGTGTCCCTGCCCAGGGCAGGGGGGTTGGAACTAAATGATCTTTAAGGTCCCTCCCAACCTAAATCATTCTATGACTCCATTTTGGGAAGGGCTGCTTCTTCCTTGCTGTGAGCTCAGAGCAGGACTCTGTCATCCCAACACAGGCAGCTTGAACAAGAAGCCCTCAAGAAAGGGCTGGGATTCCCTGGGAGAACCCTTGCCTGCTGGCTCTCCCTGTTCCTGCATACTGAGTGCTGGGTATCATTGCCCTTTCCAGGTGTTTGTGGCCCGTGTCGCTGCCTTGCCACCTGTGTTGGTCCCCTGCAGTACTCTGGTGTGATGCAGCATATAGGGGAGAGAGGCAGCTGATTTTGGGGGGGGTCTTTACCTTCCCATCTTGTTTTCAAGAATACCTGGTGGCCAATGCTGTGCTAATTATGCCTGGTTTAACTAGGAAAGCTGTGGAGCAGTGACTTGGATGATGGCTCTTTGCCTGGTATAATGGGCTGGAAATTAAGGTTTTCTCTTCCTCCCCACAACCAAGGCCAGTACAGGCCAGCTGGCAAAAAATTGCCCAGGTAAGGTGTGCCCCTGTGAACGTAGAGATGAAATGAGCTGTGCTGTGTTCCTCCAGAGAGGCAGAAGCAGGAGGAGGAGCAAGGACCAGCATACAAACATGGCTTTTATTGACAAAAGAACAGCTTTTGCTGGATTCCTGTTGTGGGAGAAGAGCTGACACGATCTAGCTTAAGACACAGGTCTGCGTGGAACCTTTCCAAGTGTTGTGAACACAAAGGGGAATCTTGCTGCTTCAGTGCGAGGTGCCGCATGGCTGTGGTGTTATTTACCTGGAACAATATCCCTTCAAACTAGACTGACCATCACGGCATGCTGTGGCGTGAGCCGTTTGGGAGGGAGTGGGGAAATGACAGTGCTGTATTTTGTGGCTGTATGGGAGGCAATAGGAGGCAAGCTGAAGAAAGGGAGGAGGAGGAGAAAGGGTTTAGCAAGGAGGATGCAGAAGGTTATGATTCTGAAGGTGGAAAACACAAGGTATTTTCCTAACCCCTGCTTCTGTGGAGGAGCTCGGAGGGAGATGGAGGAGCTGGTAGAAGGATGTACCTCTGAGCCAAAATGCATTTCCAGCACAATCCCAAGTCAAGGTCAGCAGGATGATGAGTACCAGATGATGAGGCCAGAGGGAATGTCTTATGTGATGAGAAAGGAAGGTTAAAAAAAGTAAGACTAAAAAAAGCTCACAACCAGTAGTCATCGAATAAAGTCTTCAGGTAGTTGTTCTTGAAAACATTCCCCTATGGATATGCCATCCTATAGCTGCATGGTCATACATCCCTGCTGTGAAGTCTCTGTATAGGGAGGGTGCTGACTTCCCCTCTCTTCTTTGGGCTGAAAGCCAGAATCTCACTCCTAACAACTGGCATGAGCTAAGCAGGTCAGGTTTAAAAAGCAGAGGGATAAAGTATGTACAAGTCTGAGCAGAAAAAGAGCATTGGGCAACAAGGTGCCTTTTGGTGGCTGCTTGGATTATGAGAGAATTATTAGTTCTGATTACAGGTATGTCCACTGGGCTGAGCACTGTTTGCAAGCATCGGGAAACCTTGCCCAGCAAACGTGCTTAAGGCCTGAAATACTGTGTTTGGCAGATTTTAGATCCAGCTGTGCCATGTATTTAATTGCCTGTTGTCTGTACTGGGCCCCTTTGTTGGACCAGACCTGGAGTAATATTCTTGTCCTCAGCGGGGGAGCCAGGCTGCCACACACCGCATCCCCCCTTGAGAACGGGATTCAGGCCGGATTCTCACAGCACTGCAGACCAGTGCATTACCCAATAAACTATTCAGTTTACCCGAGGAGCTTCTGGTAAAGGTGGTCCTGGTACAAGGAACTGGTAAATGATTGCGGGTGCTCCTGCACAAGCCTGTTTGTAGGCAGCCAGCATCCCCGAGTGCACTGGGCTGAGCAACCAGCTCTGCTGTCTGATGGACCTCAGCTCCAGAGCAGATATCAAGCAGTAAAGCACCAGGAGAAACCCTGTAGCGTACAGCAAGCATAAGGTCTGTAGACATGGAGATCAAGAGCCTCAAAAGGAGATAGATGTTTAACTCTCATAGATTCAAAGGGGATTCAGGCACCTGTGTCCCTCTGAGGCTCTGGGATGGGCTCTCTGGATAGGCCTGCACAGGGTCATCTGTTTTGGAAAGACCTTTCTTCCACTCATCCTTCAGTGACCTCTCCCTGTGAAGCCTGGGTGAAGGCTTGCACAACCCTGGAAGAAGCAAACTTAGTCAGTCTTTTGCCGCAGAGTCTTTTTGTTATCTTGCCACTTCATCTTACAGCTGAGCTTCTTCATAACCACAGGAGAAGTGAAAGTCCCCTCATGGGAGACATGAGGTAGCGCAGGGCTGGGTTGACTTGCTGCTTGTTTTGTTTGTGGTAGTGGTGCATAAGGGATGATGGGGAAAATAGACTGAAGAAGGATAAGAAATGGAGAGGAAAAAGCAGGTTGTAAGTTTAGGAAACGGACCAAAAGAGGAACACTGGAGAAAGAAAAGCACCATGATACAGATGTGAGCTGAATGAATGGGCAGTGGGCAGGACTGAGGGGCAAAAAGGGTCAAAGAAAGGTGGATTCTGGAAATAGGAAATATTAGGAAACAGGGAAAAGCTGAAGGCAAAACAAAGTGCATTTAAACACAAATACTTTAAAAACTTCAAGCTGACCCCATTCTTCCTGAGTCTGTTTCCTTTGCTGTTTAGCAGATAGCTGGGGAACCTAGTAAGTCAGAAAAAATTCCTCCCTTGGGGCAGGTCAGGGGAAGGATAATGGCTGGCTGCTGCCTTCCTCCAGGGGAAGCCTCGTTCAGCTGCCCTATCTGCAAGCTTGTGGCATGGTCTGTGATGGCTAATCAAAGGATATGCTCCCACTACCGTGATCCAGGAGGCTGGTCCTCACCTCATCTTGTAGCCCAGCTCTTTGGGCACAGTTCTGTCTGGGACGTCCTGAGCAGGAACAGCTTTGTTCAGCTCACAGTTGGGATTTTCATCTGAGCTTGGTTTGGGTGTTGGTTATATCCAGACACACTGTTGTTCAAATATTTACATATTTGCTAGACCTAGGATTACAAACTACATCTCTGCTCGCAGAGAAGGGTCCTGACCAGCTCTAAAACAGCTTCAGGAGCTCTGTTTCAAGATTGGACCCAAAGGTGTGAGCACCACCACGGCCGCAGCAGAGACTGGAAAAACTAGCACTGAGGGGAGGAATCCTGCTGTTGACCAGTCAGGGCTGGAAAACATTCACACGCACTGGACGCAGAGACAATACCCAGCACAGTCCAGCTGCTTAAGAGCTTAGAGGATAAATGCTTACAGCTGCTTGGAGTTTAAAAGACATAGAGAAACCAGCTAATAGATTTCCTGTGACTACACATCCTTCCTCAGTCCATATCCCCCTTATTAATTATTCCGGGGGGAATATCCTTTTCTTCGTTGCTGAGTGGTGGCTGTGGGCCAGCTGGGCAGGGGCGGTGAGTGATGGGCCGGGAGGTGACGGCAATAACTGTATTTAACAAACCACCCGCCCGTGGCGCAGCCAGCCACGGCCCCTCCTGGAGGCGACACTTCCCCACACCGGGCCGGCGGACAAAGACCCCCGCCGGCAGCCCCGGCCCCGAGCCGGATCTCTTTTTCCCGCTCTTCCACGAAATACGGCTCCCCACGGCTCTTCTATTCTAGGGAATACGCCCGCCAGGGATTGCGCCGCTACACGGGGCACCTCGGCGCGGCGGCGCCGCTACACGCAGCGTTACGGCGGCGGCCGGGCTCTTCCCCGCCGTCAGCTGACGGGCGGCGGGCCGGTCTCGCGGCATCATGGCGGCCGAGATCCACTCGCGGCCCCAGAGCAGCCGGCCCGTCCTCCTCAGCAAGGTCGAGGGGCACCAGGACGTGGTGAGCGCCGCGCTCCTCATCCCCAAGGAGGACGGGGTTATCACGGCCAGCGAGGACAGGTAAGCGGAGGACCGTCGAGGTGCCTCACGGGGCGGTGAGGCCCGCTCCTCCATAGCGGCTCGGCCGGGCCGGCCTCTGGGTGGAGGGTTGGGTCCGCTCCGCTCCGCTTCCCCTCTTCGTCGGTCTCCGCTCCGCTTCGTGCCGGGCTGGGGCTGAGCCCCTCGACCCCGGAGCGAGCCCCCCGACCCGGGGGCGCAGGGGAAGGTGTCAGCTGGCGGGGGGTGGCTGAGCCGGGGAAGGGTAGCACTGGAGTGGGGTGCGGGTGTGGAGGTGAGGGGAAAAAAAAAATAAATCTGTTTTTACGCTCTAACTTTGCCGGGAGGCACGCAGCCGTGACTCTTTGCCTGGAGCCACACGGAAATAAGCGAAGCTGCAGTTCGAGGGAGGAGAATAAGCCGGAGCTGCCTTCCTGCCCGCGGAGGGAGGCAGCGGCTCGGCCCGCGGGGCTGACAGCCTTCCCCACCCCTAGGAAAAAGCTGTTGTACTCCAGGCCTGCTTCCAGCCCCGGCGAAGTAGATGGGAAAGTACAGCTCATTTGTGTGTGTAAAAGGGTTTCCCACAAAAACGTGGGAATGTATTCTCTGCCTTCAGCTGTGAATCCCTTGAGGGTGTGTTACTGCTGTCCCTTGTCTGTCAGGAGAGTTTGGAGCCACCCAAGCAGCTTCAGTCCAAACAAGCCCCTTCTGAAGGTCTCAAACCTGCTTCTTTCTGGCTGAAACGGTTCAGGGAGTGAGTTGGCAGATCTGCATGAGAGGCAGTGGTGGGCTGCTGAGGACAACGGTTTCTAGGTGTAAGGGAAAATGTCTTCAGAGTCTAATCCTGGTCCTTGGCGCTGGCTAACAAAGCATGTGAAACATCTGTCATGAAAGCTGATAATGTCATTAAGCGGTTATTCAAATGAAATGAAAGTGGGAGTGAGGAAGCAGGTAGCACAGAGGGTTGTTGACTAGGAGAGAGTTGAGGGGTTTGCAGAGTAGTGGTGAGAGCTGGAATTTCCCCTGGGTTACCTGGAAAAAAGTGGCTTTTGAACGTGAAGAGGGGTAGGAGATGCTTCTTAAGGAACTGTGGCAGTGATTGAAAGGAACACGTTAAAGTATGAAAGTGCATTCTTTGAGAGGTAGCTTGTTGCAGAGATAACTTTACTGTTGTAACATAAAACTCTTAAAGCTGAATTTGCATTAATTTTTGCATGAATTATCATTTGAAAAGTCTGTTCTTGGGGGAAACAGTAGGGTATGGGTGCTGAAAGTCAGCAGATCCGTGGTGTTACCCGAACTGGTAAACTGTCTTTTTTGGTGTTTAGTATTTGGTCAAAAAGAGCAAACAGACCAGTCAGCAACACCATATGCAAACTTTATAAGCCTCCTGTTAGCCACAGCATTCAGGATTTGGGGAGGAGGGGAAGAGATCAAGTGCAAAGGATGTAAACTTGTCCTGGTTTAAGTAATGTTTACCAGATATTGTTAGTTTTTAATTAGCTGGCATTAAAGCAAGGAAATTTGTGTAGGACATGTCATGATGCTCTTATGCAGATCAGGTAGAAACAGTCAAATCTGTCATACTTTGTAGTGATCTGGTAGCATACATACAATATTAAAAATGTAAAGCTATAGCTGGACTTACAGAGCGGATTATCAACACTTCTGAGAAATCAAAAAGCACTAGTCTATTTTTGCTTCCTGTAGAGAGGTGGCAAGAATGTGTTTTTCGTTGGCATGCTAAGAATTGTTTTCAAGTGCCAATTGAACTCTGTAGAAAACAGGCGGTAGAAGTAGTTGAATTTGGAAGAGGAAGACTTAATAAGTAATTCTTTAAAGTGACTAATGGGATTCTGCCCTCCCCTGCGCTTAATTCTTATGAGCCATCAATTATCATCACTGAATTCTAAAAGCCTGAAGTACCAATGCTATAAGTTTGGAGTAACTGAAGCCAAAGATTTCCTTCTGTTGTTCAAAGGCTATTTGAAAATGTCTTTCTGAAGCATTTGGAGTCTTGCTCCTAATCCTCAAAAATGTTTTTTTCATCCATCACATCGGTGCCTGTTGTAATAGGCCATCAAAGAAGCACTCTTAAGTGCATTAATATTAGTGTTAGGGTTATAGCACCAACTTCTTGCTTGTGGTAGAAATCTTGGTCTTCTTTCACAAGCATCCAGAATGCTGGAGTTTTGGGCACTGGGAACATTTGGCAAAGCAGGATCAGAGGATGAAAGGCATATGTGCTTCTAAAACTGCACAATTAGATATTGAAGTGCTAAATATTTTAATGTTCCTAGAGTGCAGGACATCATACTGTGCAATGTGTGCACTGAAAGGTGGTTGTTTAAGGGAAATAGAGGTTTTGTGATTCTAGAGAGCAGCGCCTGCCTCTTCAGAGCTTGATTTTTGCAACTTAGTATGACTTCTTAGAGTTTAAAATGCAGTTTCCTGCCTGATAAAGAGGTAAACAGCTTCTTTCGCTGTAGTAATACCTATGTAAAAGCAGCAGGACTTAAATCTTGACCCTTTGAAGCAGTAGTAGATACCGCTCCTTGTTGAACTGTGGCAGTAATTGTACCTAGCTTGCTGCAAGTAGTGACATTTGGATGCGTTAGAGGTGTTTTCTTGCTTTGATTGAAAGGTGGTCTTGGTTGGTCTCTTCCCTTCCTGTGGAAATGACTTCCTGTGGTATATGTTGGATAACAAGTTTTGAATGGGACTGAGCATTTTCCCTTTTATACCGCTCTTGTGTGCAGTAATTCTGGTATCACCTTAGTACTGTGCAGGGTCAAGTGGGATGTGCCCACTTTTGGGGTGAGAGTATGGGCTCAATCTTAACATATTTGTGTTCAGTTTGTTTTGATGTGTTCCTTGAAGGAGAAAAGAGGAAATAGCAATCTTTAAGAGCTCACATGTGAGTTAAACGTGAACAGAATTTCATGGTACAGGCTTGCATATAACAGACAGTGCCTGCCTTCAAGCTTAACAGCCTGACACTGGGGGTTAGCAGTCTGCATGCTTAGACTGCATTGATAAGAGCCAAGGATGCAGCTGCATCTTTATCTGGGCAGGTTTTGATGTCAGATATGGACCAGTGAAAGGAGAGCAGAATTACCCACCTTTGGAGTGTGTAAATTTCTAAGAGAAGCTTTGGACTCCAGTCTACATTCCTGTAGCCTGCCTTACTGCAGGAGTTTACCTAGATCTTTAAAGTATCAGAAACTGTTGCACTGTATTACCTCTAATCTAGGATGCCTCCTACATTAGATCAAAGCCCACTCACTCATATATCCATCACCTGCAGTTTAGCATGTTGGCAAATTTCTTGCTCTCCTGTTTGTTCGCTAAAAATGGCGTGTAGGTGTTAATACTGCATAACTGATTATGCTGCTAGCAGCAAGCAAAGTACAGAGTGCAAGAAGCAAAAGAGCTGCTGTGTAGACCCCCTTTGAGCAATATATCAGAAGAGCAGGGCCAAAGTATTTTTTTATTAAATCTTAATACAGCTAAGGTTGTCAGGTATTTCATAATAACCAGTCAGAGGAATGTGTTTACAAGTTTGGGAGTGAGGAAAACATTGGTGCACAAACATTCTCCAGGAATATTGCAGATTATCCTCTCGTTAGAGAGTTGTAGTTTTTTCTGTTTTAAATTATATTTCCTAGAATGAGAAGTAATGGTTCTATTCTTTTTGAGGGCACAAAAGATGCCATAGTAGATCTGTGAATACCAATAAAAATCTAGCTCTTTTTTTAAGTTTTGAAGCCAAAACAGAAAGTTGGAATACCTGCAGGATTTAAATAGTTAATTTTCCCAATCTAATTTTTCAGCAGGATGCTTGCCATCTGGGAAGCTTTCTCAGAACTTACCTAGAAAGGATGATTAACTCTGTGTGCCTATGGGCATGTTGCCTGACCCTGTCTCAGAGGGGACGTTTGGAATTGTTGGAGTGTGTCCCTCAGCCTGGGCAGCCAGCTAAGGTACCAGCTGGCAGTTAGATCTGTCTGCTCAAGGCTGGGTCCTGTTTTTTGGGAGCTGAGATAGGCCAGTGTGGGCTGCACAGATCTGGGCTATTGTCAGGTCTCTGGACTTAGCCTCAGCATCCTTGTTCTCAGCAGACAAATAACTAAGACAAGATGAGTGTTTCCCAGCTCTGGGAGGGATGATAAGGTAGTGTACAAGCTGCAAGATGATGGTATTATATTTACCACAGGATAACAGATCTCTAGAGTCACTAGCACATCTGAATGCTTATGTTTTGTGACCACCAGCAGCTGCTATTGCATTGGAATGGCTACTTAAAATTGCGGTATTAGGGTTTTTTTTTTTTCAGTTACGGAACTTAAATATTGGTCAAAACTAAAGTTTTAGTGAGCAGGAATTTGATAAGAAGTATCAACTGCAAGCTGTGTCCTTGAGCTTGCGTTGCACTGTGATTAAACCAGGTTCTTAAGGCTGTTTTGGGAACACAGTCAATAGCAGTCTAAATACTTCTGGCTTATTTTGATTACCAGAAAAATGCAGTCTTCTGTTTTTACTAGGAAAGCAATTGTTAATGATTGGTTTCAGATAGGAAAGCAGCTCTCAGTGTCTTGAAGGTGTTGGGAAGATGCAGTGCTTGGACCAGGGCTGGTATAGTTGTGCAGTACTTGCAGCAGAGCTTCTGTTGTAACTAGTTTTGATTTGCCTGCTAATCTTTCAACATGCATTTGGCTTTTAGGGAGCATCTTATGTGGCAGGAGCACAGATAGAACCCTGAAGGATATCTGTTCCTCTCAAACCCTAGGTTTTTTTCTTTAGCTGTGTTAGATGCTTACTCATTCTGTAAAAGAAACATCAATTGAGGACAATGAAAATCCTTAGAAATTGGTAAGGTCACACTGAGCATTGCTTAAAGATGGCTTTTGTGTGAGTTGCTTTATATTATGTAAAAAAAAAAAAAACAACAACAACAAAAAAAAAACAAAGAAAAATCCTACTTTAAATTACTCTTCTAAAAATGGGCACACTTTCCACTGAAAGCAACTTCTGGTTCAATGCTCAAAGTTAGGGAAGTTCAGGGGCCTTTTTTCATCTTGTTTTACTTCCTCCTGCCACTTTCAGATATCCGAGTCTACTGTAATTTTAAAAGTATCAGTTTAGTATCTGTCTGTGAGCTTCAACATTTTTACATCCCTACTGAGACTGCTGTCAAACCTGCGTCTTTCTAGGCCCTAAAGGCTTAAGGAAAGGTGAGTGGTTGCCAGCTCTTCTCGGGTGCTGATTAAACAGCAGGCTCTTGATTCTCAGGCACTTGATTAAACAGAGACCCAGTTGTGAGAAGAGCGCTAAAGACTGTAGGGTTAATGTGGTGGTTCTCTTAATAGAACAGTTTCGTGGTAGAAGATAACTGTGGAAGTGACATTGCTGGAAGACTTCTCTAGTCCTTTAAGCTAGAACTGGTATTTCACAAATTAGTTTGTCCTGACAAAAGGAGATGCACCACAAGAAGAGTCCTGTAAGAGAGAGGATCGAGAAGTGGGATTTTGGCAGGTTATTTGCTGACTACTGTGAAACAATCTCTTTAAATTTTGCTGCGTCACAGTTTTGTATAAAGCTGTCAGCTTATCTTTGCAAGTGTGAGGCTAGTGATGTCTAAATCTTACTTAAACTGAAATAAGAAGCTTTCAGAAGTTAATTTTGCTAACTCTTGCAGCTATTTGCTTAGGTTCTCAACTTTAGTGAGGGGCTGTGTTGTTGATGGCCCATGCACAAATAATACTTCCAGGATGTTATTTTCTTAGAAAAAACAAACCCTTGCTTCCTTTATGTTAATTCCTAGTTTAGTGTAATTGACCAGAATACTGGGAGGAAACAAAGCCTGCTTGGGGAAAATCACCAATGCATAATCTCAATCACTACAATAATTCCTAGGGTTTTTTAATATCAAAAGTAATTAAATGATTTTTGGCTAGAAGTGAAAGAGTTGAATTAGTACAGGTGGAAGCCAACATCTGAGATGTTCAGAACAGTTTTGAGTATGATGGAGCTGCTATCAAAGGCAGATTAAAAAGCCATTGCAATGCATAGGTGCTAATTTATGTTACTGTTGGCATTTGCATCGCAAGAATGACTTGGAAGCATTGTTATTTTCCTTCTCTCATGTTACTAAGAAGTAGCAACTGCTCTTCTGAAGTGTTAGCTTTCTGATTGTGAGGCCGGGTGTGGGTTATTGTAAAAAGGAAGTGATAGCTTTTATGAGAGAGTCTTTATGCAAAATATTTAATGGACTGGAGTAGTGTGCAGTTGCCACTGAACTGGTGGAAAAGGAACTTGATTCGAAAGCTGAAAATTATTGGTTTCAAGCAGTATGTATTCAGCTGCATTGATTTCAAGCTTTAGAAGAGGAAAGTACTACATTAAGGGTGGGCGTTGTCTGCTTTATTTTTAAATGGTCTTTTAAATAAAAGCCCTTCAATGGATTACAAAATGAGAATGCTACTTTTATGTCTTCAACCTGAAAAGCTCTAGTCCTGATGCAAGATACCAGTCCCCTCCCGTGCTCTTTTTCTTAAACTCTTACTGGCAATCCTATGTGATATTTAGTGAATCTATCACTTTGGGCTATTTTCTAAAAAAGTCTAAATACTGGGACCTTTTTTAGCTAAAAGCAAATAGAACAACTCACCTCAGTGAAGTCTCCTGATAGTGTTTCCAGGTACACATGTTTACAGATCAATTAGGTTTCCATTTAGGAATGAGGAAGTTGGATTTAAACAGTAACAAGGCAACAAACAATGGTTTGGAGAGGAAATCTCAAGTAGACTTAAAATAGCCTTAACACTGTCTACATATGTGCTTTTAACTTCTTGATGTAGATTCTCTTCAAATGTGCCCATTGTTGGAATGTTTTTATTTGACAATAACTTTCCACTTCCTTGCTGATTCTCTTATATCCCTCCTCCCAGGATTTGGCAGTCATGAAAGCAGTGTAATGCTAAATGTTCTCAAGACTCTTTTTCCTTTCCTTTCAAGGCCCGATTCTGGAAGGTTGTAAATGGAAATAAATTTTATAAAGAGACTTAGCATGCTTCCAAGTCATCTTGTCAACTTCCTTCAATTCCTGTTTGTCTGACTAATAAATCCCTGTTCATATTTAGGATAGAGGAGCAGTAGTACTAACATTGCTTGTCTGTTGCATTCCTACCTGAGGGAGTAGAGGCATGGCTTAGAGGAAATAATACTGAAATAGATATGAGGTACTCCATGGATCCATACATCAATATTTGGGGATGGAGAGGTCAGTAACGTGCTGGTTTGGAGCATGAGGTGCTTCTGTTACTAATATTCAGTGTCTGGCTTACTGAAGGATGAGTTGCACAGAGAAGCTGTCAAAGTTCAGACTTCCATAATGGAAAGATTTGCATTTCTTTTTTTTTTTTTTTTTTAAACATGTCAAATGCTTAATCTGCTATAAAACCAACTGTGGTTTGCTCTGCCAAAGCTGGAAAGTTCCTGAAACTTGAATTTGACTTAAATCAGCTGGAGCCAAGGAGAAGGAATTGAAAGAATGCAATATGTAGTGATTTCTTAGGCAAGCCAAAATAATATTTCCATTTCATACTTACTGAAACTCAATGTATAAACAGTTTTGAAGAAAACCCTTCAGAATCCATGGGTGGCTATTCTCTCAGGACTATTCTTTTTGTTATGTTAAAGTACTATTGGAGTACTCTTTTTATTCTCTTTATTATTTCTCTTATGTTGTTTCTCTGTTATATTTGATTAGCCCAAAAGCTAAGAGGGATTGGAGCTGACGTATAAGTAATGAACTGGTGCATGGGATGATGTGCATACTTACAGCCGTCTTCTCTCTGCTCTTCTATTCTTCTACACAGAACAATACGAGTATGGCTGAAGAGAGACAGTGGACAATACTGGCCCAGCATCTATCACACCATGTCATGTAAGTACAATGCTGGAGATGGTAAGTGATGGCCAAGCATAGCATTGGTTTTGTAACTGTGCTGTGTAGGGGAATACCTCCTTCCCATTTCCAGTCAATGATCTTCAATTTGGGAACTTTGGAGCAACTCTGGCTCAGACTTTAATTTGAAAATAGCTGAGTAGTGGGTGAGATCCAAGGGTCACTCAGTCAGGCTGGGTGCTTTGCTATAACTTCTTTAATGTAGAGTTGCTGCCTAGATGCATGCCGCATCTAGAAAGAGGGAATGCAATGACAAAATAAAACATCATACAAACAAAGGGCAGTCTTTGGAATGACAATTTCTGAAATAATTTGTATATAAATGTTAAACGAAGACCAAAGAATCGGACTCCTTGCTGTTCTGTGTCTTTTCATCTGCAGACTCAGCAGTCTAGGATCTAGATGAGAAATGTCAACTGTAATCTTTTTTTTTTCCTAATAGTTGGTCTGAATTACAGCAGTTGCTCCATTTTTCACTTTTCTAAATTGTGCTCTGGAAAGGTTTATACAAAATAAACTATGCCTGTAGGTAGTTCCAAGGGATAGACTTGTCCTCATGCAGCATGACCACTGTAATGTTCTGGATTGTCCTTTCTGGCTTTAAACACCTCCAAGGCCACATTTTCGGAGGGTCTTGGAGAAGAAGGTATTAGTTCAGAACACCGTATCCTTCTCATCTTTGTAATTTGCAAGTTTTATGAGGACATTCTTCAGTGAAATTTTTCTGCAAAATTTCCACTAGGACACTTTATTGTAATTTTGTTGTCATTGCTTTTCACATTTATTTTTAGCTCTTAAGTTTAAAAAGGGAAGTATGTCTGTAGAGGCTTTTTGCTAAATGAGACTGTATGTAATCTCAATAACATGAGTCTCCTGAAAATTGCAGAAGTTGAGACATGATTCCATAAGAAATTGACATGCGATTACATATTTCTGTCTAACACTTGACTCTGTCTAATGATACAGTCCTCAACTGTAAAGAACAGAATATTGTTCTTGTATATAATTCAGGGCTCTACTTCAGGCAATTTTAATGAGCTCAAGTTCTTAATTGTAACTAGCTGCACAGGAAAGCTAGTTATACTAGCGAGGCTTTCAGCCTGTGTAAAATTCCTCTTACTGAGGTGCACCTTGTGGCAGGAAATCATGTTTGCATAAGGTTCCTAGTGGTATATCTGAGTTATTCCCACATATGGGAATTCAACTGTCTTGAATCCCCATCAAGCTACTTATTCAGTGTCCAGCTACTTATTCTTAAACAGTTTTTATCCTGAGTGAAATAATTGATTTTTAATAAGTCATGTATATCCTAATACCACTATTTCAATAACTGTAATGTGTTTGCTTTTTCTGACAGCACCATGTTCAGCCATGGCATATCATCATGACAGCAGACGAATATTTGTAGGCCAGGATAATGGAGCTATCATGGTAAGATGCTGTGACTTTTCTTCAGAATGCAGATTAGAATTACTTAGATTGTCTGTGAGCACCAGGTATTGCTGGCAACTGATTATTTGTTTTCTTTCCCTACTTTTTGGAATGCAACTACTACTAAATGGCTGAACTTCTTGGCATCACCTGAGATGTACGTGGGAGGACTGCAAATAAAGAGGGGTTCTTCTGGCTAGATGAGAGCCAGCTAGCCTCAAGAAGTCACTGTTAGTGTAGCAGTGGACTCAAACTATTACACTTTGTCAAGGAATATTTTGAATACATGAATCTGGGCCAAGTGCCATGGTGGTGGTAACAGAGGTTGTGAACTGCAGCTAGTTTGCATCTGACCAGAAGTATGGATCTGCCTATATATCTTGCCATGCATGTGTCTATGGATATTCTTCCTGCAGATCTTTTATGATGAGGAAATTTCAACAGTATCCCTGAAATTACAAGAGGCAGGATTGGTTTAATTTCTTTCTGGGAAGTCTTCCTTCTGTCTTTCTGTACTCTTGCTGTAATGGCTCTCCCTCTCCTGGAGAGCCGATACATGTCATAAAAGAAAGTGGGTCTGTATTCTTCCCTCCTTCTTCTTGGCAAAGGAGGAGAATCTTGTGACTCGGATGCTTTAATGGTTTCCTTTCTCTATGAAAATAAGGTCAAAATAATAACTGTCCCATAGGGAGCCAGGATACTGCATGAGTGTTATAAATAGTGATTCTACTGATAACTGCTGTGAATAGCCTACACAGAACCACATAGAATAGTGGTTCTAGTGATAACTACTTGAAATTGTAAGCTGAGACTGGTAAAACTTCAATAAGCCTAATAGATCAAATAGAGAATACTCTTACTTAAATCAGTCCCTTAGGAAGTCTTAGATACTTAAATCCTAAATTCTACAAGATACAGTTTTGTTTGCTCCTGCTGGGGACAATGAGACCTTATCTCTCCCTATAATCTCCTGTCAGAAAACTTGATTCTGAAAGGATGCTTCTGTTGAAAATGTAGTTCAATAATAACCTTAATTTGCAATTGGTGTGTCAGTGTGCTATGCTCCAGCCTGAGAAACTGCTAGTTTTTAGTGAGATAAATTGGTGCTATGCAAATTTTGGCCTTCTTCTTGCTCATGGTTACTGTTCTTTTTTTTTGTTTCAATATTGCTTATATCACTGCTGTATGTTTTCTAATGATTCCACTTTGCTTCTAGGAGTTTCATATTTCAGAGGACTTTAATAAGATGAATTTTGTGAAGACTTATCCAGGTAAACTGTTAACCACTGTCTGCAGTAACATTTCTATGAAGGGGAAGTATCTAAATGGTTGGGAAACTGGACATTGTCACAGATTAATCAAGTCCAAATATGCTTCAAATCTGACTGACATCCTCGTTGTCGCTTAGTTTGGGATAACTGACATAAGATAAATGTTCTGTTATTCAGTAATCCTCAGTCAGTTGAGTTTGAGTTGCAGTCATTATCATTAAGTTCAGTACATCATTACCCTGCAAAGTGTAATGAGCCAGAACTAGTGAGCTCAGATTTTGTTCTTTGAGTGTTGTAGTTACGCTGTGCAAATGTTAGGGTAAGAGCTTTCTAAGGGTGCATTTTGCTATTTGCAATTTCCATCCATCCATCCTTACTTTCTGTAATCTCTGGGCTTGATTACTTCTAGCTGAAGGTAAGAGTCCTGGCCTTCTCTGTCATCTTAGGAGAGTAATAGGGATGAAAAAGATCTTATTTTTCTGGTATGTGGGCAATAGGGATTGTTCTAATGTTTATGGAGATGTCAATTTCAGCATTTGTCTGCACATCTTTAAAAGAAATACAGAATTTGATTGCTGCTTAAAATTGGAATACTAATGTGAAAGGCCTGAAGGAGGCTCCTAAAGACTACAGATGATGTAGCAAAAAAGTGCTGTTTGTCTTACAACTCCCTGACACTGATAGAAGCAATGTTCTTGCTTGGGATAAAAAGACCTTGTTCTTAAAGCAACAAAACCCCCCTTTAGCCTAAGAAAGATGGCTTTACAACTCAGTCAAGGGAAGTACTTGCATCTTTGGGGACAGGAGGGAATTCTCTCTAATGCTTATGTAACTTCTTGCTCAGTGGCAGCATTCTAAACAAAGCTGAGTGGACACGGGTAGCAGTTTGAATTCCATGGACTAGATAAGGTTCCTGGTGCTTAAAAATATGAATCATAGAATGGTTTTGGTTGGAAGGGACCTTTAAAGATCGTCTAGTTCCAGCTCCCATGTCATGGGCAGGGACTTTTGCAACTAGACCATGTTGATCAAAGCCCCATCCAGCCTGGCCTTGAACACCTCCAGGGATGGGGCATCCAACTTCTCTGGGCAGCCTGTTCCAGTGTCTCACCACTCTCACTGTAAAGAATTTCTTCCTAATATATAATCCAAGTCTCCCTTCTTTCAGTTTAAAACTGAAAAGCATCCTATCACTCCATTCCCTGATAAAGAGTCCTTCCCCATCTTTCCTGTAGGTCCTCTTTAGGTACTGGAAGGCTGCTATAAGGTTTCCCTGGAGCCTTCTCTTCTCCAGGCTGGACGACCCCAACTCTTTCAGCATGTCCTTATAGAAGAGGTGCTCCAGCGCCCTGATCTTCTCAATCTGAGCATAACTCCCCTGGGGTCAGGAAAAGAGGCACTTAAAGAAAGCAGTTAAGGTTTTCAGATGTGTGACATTCTCCCCAGAAGTTCTGGCCTAACTAAAGGAAACTGAGGGTTTGCCTGCTTCTTAATCAGAGAATCTTGGATATCTGGGATGAACTCAGCTTCTCTATCTGTGGCAGAAAGGCTTAAATTAGCTGACTCACATGTTTGGTTCACTTTAGCTATTCAGAAGGCAAATGCCAAACAGAATAATGCTAACCTTTTAATTCAGCCTAGAGGCAAGTATAATATGATGGTAAAGATGTCTCTCTGGGACATTGCTTAGTTACTGTCTTCAGCCTATGTCTCTGTGATTTTGAGTGTAAAAACACATCACTTTAATTATTAGGAAAACCTAGTCAGAATCTTTTTCTTTCCACAGCTCATCAGAATCGAGTGTCTGCTATTACTTTCTGCCTGGCATCAGAGTGGGTTATCAGCACTGGTCATGACAAGTGTATCAGCTGGATGTGCACTAGGAGTGGGAGCATGCTGGGGAGACATTACTTCACCTCTTGGGCTTCATGTCTACAGTATCCTTTGAAAAATGACTACTACCCTACAACTGGAGGAGTACTTTGTTCCTTTAGCTCTATTCGTTCCCTTGTTTTCATGTAGAAAGCTACAGTGAAATCTAATCTCTTGCAAGTCTGAAAACCCTTATTCTGTTTAAATGTTTAATGTCTTTATTTCTGTTAGCTGTTGTTAGATAGGAGAAGAGGATGTTGTGACTTTAAGTTACAGAAATTGCATTGCCTATTAGCTCCTGATTTTGAGATGTTTGCAGCTTATTGTGGAAGTGACTAGTAACTGTATCTATAGCCTGGCCTGCAGATTTTCTCAGCAAGTTACTGTTCAAGAGATGCCAGTGTGCATTTGAGTTGTTCCAGAGCATAAAACATCATGAAAACCCATTAGACAGCTTAATTTTTTTTTTTTTGTCTTTGCTCATGTTAAACTTTTCTATCTTTAAACTACAGGGTACATTGAAACCTTATCCATTGCTAGTTATAATTTGTCTCTGTGAAGCTTGCTTTCCTGCAAATTACCTTTAACTTTCAGCAGTTGTAGCTTAAGCACTCCAGTTATCATTCAGCTGTAAGTACTTCAGGGCATTCTTTATCCTATGTAAAAGACTTAACAAACCTAGTAGCTTAAAATTTAGTTCATATGTCAAAACTTTTGAGCATGAATTAAATACTTTAAATTTTAGAACTATTTTTTATGGTAGTTTTATGGCAGTTTAGATTTGGCCCAATACTAATTGGAGGTACTGGTTGGTGTATGAGGATTAATGGCAGTAATGTAGAAGTTACATGATTCGAAAGCTGAAAGAGATCAACTGCATCTCTTGGAAAGAATAAACACCTCTCTAGAATTGCTATATACCTGTGTAGCGCTAAGAAACTAGGAAGAAAACTAACTGCTTGGTTGGCAGCAGCATCTTGAGCCTTCTGAGGTCTCCCATCAGTGCAGACCTTGCCTTATTGACAGATTTGTATTGCTGTGCTGTTGCTCTTTTTTGCTCTCCTTGTTTTAGAGTTCAGGGGCTTCGTATTCCACAAAACATTTCCTCTAGAACTCACCTCAGCTGAGTGCAGCGCAGAACTGTGTGGTGCCTCTGAGCCTCACTATTTGAATTCAGTGGGTTCCACAGCTAATGCTATCGCAAATAATGGAACAGTTTATCATGAAAACAGAGAAAAGAATATGACCTTTTCAATCAAGATAAAAATAAATTTCCACAAAAGACCATGGCATTTGAAAATGCATTGTAATTGATCCTGCCTTTGGACTTGTGTTTGGAAGAACTAGCTTTTTGATGTGTGTACTAGGTGCTCAGTCTGCTTATCAGGAGGTTCATTAGGATTTATTTGTTAATGATCCTATGTGTAAGTTTCTGAAAAACACAGCACAGTCCTATTCTTTACTGGATTAGTGGGGATAATGCTAGCCTGAACTTCCAAGATGAATAAAGGATCACATGTTCAGGGACTTAGTGGATTTGTTGAAAGCAAATTGTTTATCTACGGATTCTGAAGGCTTAAGAGACTTCAGGATGTCATCATATGACAAAGCCTCTGCTTTTTCACTTGTGGTAGGCTTTTTGGTACAGTGACTTTTCAAAGTTCATCTTTTCTGTTGCATATTATAGGCAGTCTTGTTCACTGCTGCTTGTGTTTTTGTGTGGTTCCAGGAGAGCAGGTGAATTGATACACAACTCTTGGGTTATGCGGCATCAGCTGCATGGGCTTTTCATAGCTCTTGTTTATATCCTGAATAGCAAAAGCCTTTTAAAGGTGGCAGATGATCTAGTCCCATCTAGCTTGCTAGGTATTAGTTTCTGGATACAGTAGTTACATAGTGACAAAAACTGAATATCAGAAAATTGTTATGATGTATAATGATTTTACCAAACGCTCCACCTTGTTAATAGATTCCTTGTTAGGATGCTTTTGTCAGTGTTAAATGGGAGAACTCTTTCTGAGATACTGTTCAGTCTTTGATACAGTGATGACGGACCTGCATCAGTAAACCTGGAAGCTCAGAGAACAGAACAAGAAATTAGATGGTCTCACCTTCTCAGTAGCTAGAACACTGGGAGTTTACTTCCACTGTAACCTAAACTAGCTGTGGAGGGCCAATATCCTCGTATCTTGGTTTTCTTATCCTGGGGGCATCAGGTAGTATAACGTGCTGGAAAACTTAAGAGTTTGTAGGAGCAGATACTAGGTAAGACTGGATGCCACCCAGTGTCCAGTGAGGTGCTCCTAATGGTAGCTCTGCGCTGCAACAAGTAGCCTGAAGAGTTCTGGCATCTCTTTTAGAAGATCGTGAATGTGTTTTGTAAATATCTGCTAGAAATGGTCTAAATCTACTTGGCTTGCCTTAAACTATGAGAGAGATTATCTTGTGGCTTCTCCAGTAGCTTTCCCAAATGCTTCTCACTTGTTTTCCGTACTGTCTTACTTGCACATGTAGGGAAGAGTGAGAAGAGAGGAATAAAAAAGGTTTAACTATTACAGTCTCCAGCCCCTTTAGAAGTAGTTATGTAAATATTTATCTGGCATATTAAAATGTTCTTTTCCAATTTATTTAGACTCTGTAGCTGACAGCTGTGGTATCTGTTTCAGTCTTAAAGAACAAATGAGGCTTCTCCTTGACAGGTGTTCAGATATGATTATGAAACTCAGCATGCGTTTGTTGGTGATTATTCTGGACAGATCACTCTCCTGAAGCTCGAGCAGAATACATGCTCAGTTATCACAACACTCAAAGGGCATGAAGGTAAAGTAACTCTTCCTCTAAATTCCATTTGACATAGATTATAGTACCCCTTTGTAAATAGGGATGAGACATTCAGTTGGGTATCTACTTCTTAAGGATAGACATTGGATAAACAAATGGTGCAGGGTAGTAGTTATCAAAAGCTGTTCAAAGCTGTACATATGGCTGTCTCTTAAAGAACAGACACATTCTTGCTGAGGGGAAATCTTGGCTTCATAAATACTGACAGGTATTTTTATTATAGATGAAAAATAAGGTAAACATGTTCAATTAAACACGTTATCCACTAGATGGCCACCTTTAAAAACTTTAGTCTCCTTAATGTTGAAAAGAAAAGATGAGAATGCGTTCCTTTCCCCCCCACCTTCTGAAGACCTTGCAGTATTATAAAAATACCTAAAGTAGCTTTAGCAACTCCAGTCTAGATTCTAAAAAGCCACTTAATTCTCCCCAATGCTGACTTTTAATGTTCTGTTCAGTCTGTGTGAGACTAGTTCAGTTTCCTGTGTTTAGCTGAAACTAAGCTATATAGAAGAAATTACTAGAGTTTTTGAGACTTGAAACTGTCTGGCCAAAGACAAATGTCTTGTCCTGTGTAGTACAACCTACATCAGATGAAGAACCAAATAGTCTGTAGCATGATATGGAGCCACTGTCTGCTGTGATGAATATGGCAAGAATGCAAATCACAGAAGGATATGTGATTTAATAATATCTGAGAGAAGTAAACAAGACTTGCTGCCTCTTCCTATGTGGTACTAGCAGCTTCCATATCAGCTGACTAGTTTGGGTAGGGGTGAATTACTGGATCATAAGTTTCTGACCCACTGGAAAAGGCTGCTTTGTTTAATAGCTGTAGGCATAGAGTAGACTTTGTTAAAGCTGGGTAGACTCCTGATTTACAGATGACTGCAAAATGATAAAGCTGGCTTTGAATGAGGGAGGCAAGTTGAGATTTCCAAATGATAAATGCCTCTTCTGCTTTCAAGCAGAATTTCACATTGTTTCAGTTAAGAGCAAAATAATTCTCGCCCTAGAAACTCCTTTACGTCTGTATGCTTCTTCACTAGTCTGTGTTAAAATGAAACTCCTTGATACATATTAGTCTGCAATCAGTATGTCTCGACGTGGCACTGGATATAATGCATATTCTATCTATCAAGTTGCAGTGGGCTTCCAAGCACCAGCCTCAGAAGTGCTGTATGTGTAGCAGACAACTTTGCCTCATATAAGTGTGATCCTCAAAACAAGAATCGATCTAGTATAGAAGTTGATTAAATCTGACAGCCAGAAACAGGTTTTTCTTCAATAGATGTAATATTAGCTCCTTCATCTTTTTTTCTTTTTCTTTTTTTTAAAGCAAACCAGATTATGTGTAACCTTTTTTCCTCCACAGTATTTGCATAATATTCTCAAGGCCTGGTAACTCTAAACTTGAATGCCATCTAGTTCTCTGAGTGCAGCTGTGTTTACCAGGCTTCAAAAGTCTGATGTCATCTTGTTTCCTTTCTTGCTCTTGCCTAACTGTGACTTCATAAGCCAGCAAGGTTTGCTTTGCAGTTTAAGTGGTTTTAGAACTTGCCCTTCAACAGTTGACTTCCAGAATTCTCTTTACTTAGCAGCTTACTCTGTGCGATGCTGAGATCATACTCAAACTGTCTTTTATGATGCAGATGGTCACTGTTCTCTCGGAGACAACTATTCCCAAATGAGTCAGTCTGAAAACAGTGGGAGGCAAGAAAAATCTCTTGCTCCAGAGGGCTGGAATAGGCTGATTTGGGCTGCAATGACTGTTCGTATTGCTTTCAGACTAAGGCTTTTGATGACAACCAAGTGATGGAAGGATGCTTTAAAGGGAAGGCTGGCTGCAAGGGATTAAAATGTTCCTGTGACTTCAAACTATAGGCAGCATGAGTGACGAAATTACTTCTTTAGTCTCCTGTCTACATTGTCATGCACATGGGTTTAGTATAAGACTGCTACTGTCAGATGACTCATTTCTTTCTATATCTGACTAATGAGGTGCACAGCTCAGTTGGGCCTTCTGAAATCTGGTTTTGCAATTTTGTACGTAGTGGGCAGATTTGCTAGCACCAGTGAAACTTGCTTGGTTTCTTATTCCAACTAATTTGAGATTGTAAATGGTTGTGTAAGGGAGTTGGTTTACCTGTAAACGCTGCGTGCAGTCTGCACAATACTTAGTGTACTGTAGATACTAGTCTCTGCTTGGCAAGTGTTCGTACTTTTCATCTTCCAAAGATCGCATAGCGTCCTGATGACTCTTAACTACCTAAATACAAGGGGCACAAAGCTGGTACCTCAAAATTTCTGGCGTAATCTTTGGATCTAACTTTCCTCTTAGAGATGTTTTGTGCTATTGTCAAATGTTCTTTGTCTCTCTAGCCAGACTGTATCTTGCTGTTGCATGCTGTCCTTTGCCTTAAGGCTTTTGCTATCTATTACTGTAGTAAGGGAATACCTTAGGTTTCATTTTAATAGCCCAGAAGAGCATCATTATGCTGGGGAGTGGCTCCCTTAGATCTAACTGCAGAATGTTCTTTCCTAGGAAGTATTACTTCTCTGTGGTGGGATCCTGTTCAACGACTGCTCTTCTCAGGTGCCTCTGATCACAGCATTATCATGTGGGATATTGGTGGAAGGAAGGGGCGAACGCTGCTGCTCCAGGGACATCAGTATGTAACGGTGTCTTATTTTTCCTACATGTTCTGTAATGAACACAGAATCCCAGGAAGACTAAATAGCATGGGAAAGTATTTGAGTCCTTGTGAATAATGGAGAAAATAACATTTTGCAGAACTCTGAAGACTTTGAGCGGGAAGAAGGATAATCAGTACTAGGAGACCCTTACTGATAAATCTTTTTTTTGCTCGTGTTTGATACTTCTAAACCATGGGTAATGAGAATATAACATAAAAGTAGGTTATAGAAAGAGGTGGGTAAAAGTCCTAAATCATCTTGCTTGAACTTTATGTAAAAGTTGCATGCTTTTGTATTGTAAATACCTCACCGAGATGCCTGTGAGGGTGGGGCTAGAAACTTAATGTATAAGCATGTTTGTTTGCCCATGTAGAATAAGTTTCAATATGTTCCTGTTCTCTATTAGTGAGGTGATAAACTGATTGGCTGAATGACGGGGGTGGGTCTCTAGACTTCAGAAAAGCATGTCACGTCTCACATCTGTGGATTAGGTAGTTAGTTGTCTGTATTTAATCAGCTCTTTATTTTTACAGACACATCACAATAGCTGCCATTTTTAAATCTAGGGCCTTAATTTAGTCTGACAGGCAGTTCACCTGTTAGTTCACCTGAAGATACGTTCTACTTAAAAATGCAGTGGTAGTAGAGATCTTGTTTATGTTTAAAGATGTATTTGTATAGTGCATTCTCCTCTTGTCTAATTCCATAGATGCCTCCATCCACCCTTGATCAAGACTGATAGCCTTAGCCCTAGAACTCTTGTTAAATCTTGAGGATTTAGTTTTATGGCTAAAGAACTAATAATAGAGTAATGGTTACAAAAAAGTAACTGAAGTCAGTGACTGGAGGACTTTATACTGCTGTTACTGCTGCATCATGTGTCCTGGTGAAGACTTATAACACTGTTAGTTTCTCTTCAAACGTCACACTTAGCATCAAACTTCATACTGAATGGGAAAGTAAGTTCTGAGAAGCAGAATGGCTTTTTTAATTCAACTTAGATGTTGCAAAGCAGTCTAATACTGTTGAGATCCTTTGTTTTTTTTTAGGGTAGACTTATTTCGCCATTACTTTATTTAGGATTAAACTGTCTTACTGGTGAATGCATGTCTTGCTTTGCAGCTACAGACTTACTCAGTGTGATTTGTTAGCAAAAGTGGACGCTCCAGCTGCTTCCTAGTTATATCTTGAAACAAATATTTCTCTTTATTTTTCCAGTTGTCTCTCTTTTGATAACTGGCTCTCCTTGCCAACACAGAACAGTATTTGCACGCACACTCTGAGCCAGTTGATACTCAGCTCAATGTCAGTGCTTACTGCCAGCAAGTGTTAACATGGAACTGTACCTCTGGTCAAGCCTGTAAGAACACTATTCTACATGACATCCTGATGCTAGGGTAGTGCTTAGGTGACAGCATCTGTTCTCTCATCTTCATAGCTCTACTTAGTAGATCTAGCAAAGTGTTTGGAAATTGGTTTTGGCTTCCTATGCAGCTTTACAAGGATAAACTGGGGTTTGCTGGGAAACTAAGCTTTGTTTAAATACCTATGGGTAAATAGTATCTACTTTATTTTCAGTGACAAGGTGCAGGCTATCTGTTACATCCAGCTGACACGGCAGCTGGTATCTTGTTCAGCTGATGGAGGAATTGCTGTTTGGAACATGGATATCAACCGAGAAGAGGTAAGATCATGTCCTAGGTCAAGGATTTTTATTATTTTTAAGATTCTTTTTTCTCTTTTTAGAGGCTGATACGGCTTTGCTTAGTTCTGCAGGCTGTTTTCCTCTCATTGCCTGAAACTTTAACCTTAAGTGATATTATTAAAACCTGCTAGTGGCTGTCCATACTGCATTGTAGTGGATGGATTCCCAGGACAGGAGGAACGCAGGGCAGGTTTGGGACTGCTTAGAGTCATATCTCAATGAGACATGTTTACTGGAATGGCTTACAGCCCTTGCTGCTGAAATGCTTTAAGCCGGCAGGGCTTTGCAGTATAGGAACTGATGAACTGTGCTTCAACAGTCTTGAAGTAAGTTTGCAATTCATGTCAAAGCAGGAAAAGAAGTGAGACGCTGTTTTTGAGATGCGGTTCAGAGTGTAGAGATTCAGTCCCCAGATAATATTTTGTTTTTAAAAAACTTCAGTACACAGCAACCGAGCCTGCCACGCATGTTCTTTCTGCTTCAGTTCATATCCATCCTAGGAGCTGAAAAGATATAAATTACTACTATCTTTTCATTAAACCATAATTACCAGAGTTATTTTTGATTGTCTCCATAAAGCAGTATTTAAGGCTCGGCCTTCCTTACCCTGTTGCTTTTCCTTAAATGCAAGTGTCATGGGTAAGAAGTGTTTTTCTGACATGTTGACCTGTTACCAACTCATTACCTCTGCTCTCTTCCCTGTGCCCCATGCTTGACTCGTTACTGCCCTTTACAGTATTTTCACTGATACGGGAGAAGGAAGGGGATATTGTCAAGGTTGATGATGTAGGAACTGGACATCTGGTATTAATAAATATTCATAGTGAGATAGGGGTGTAACTGACAATACTATTGTTTTATTACTATCAACAATGGATGTAAATGAATTGAGAAGAAAAGCTTCTTTGTTGTTCCAGCTTTTGTCCTCTTGGCTTTCAGGGAGACTCCCCCATCAGATGTATAAAGTCCTGTAGAATACACATGTTCTAATTCAAGTCTATGTACGAAATATAGTATGCCTCTGTCTCCTACAGGGATGCTCACTTGAAGTATGTGAGAGTGTTGAAATGTGTGAAAGCTGTAACTATTTTCATTTGGCCAAGTCCATTTATGGTAGGAAAAATATGTGGGTGGGAGAAGGGATGTATAATGAAGATGTGGTCAGGATGGAAAATGCAGATGAGTTCTTAATTATTTCAGACTGTAATCCTAGGAAGCAGAAAAGAGACTTACTTCAGAATTTACTTCTGGATTTCCCCTCTTAGAGGCAATGACTGTCTCATATCTTCTACAACTTAGATTACACCAGCCTTTAAAAATCATCTGGGCAACCAGAGCAGCAGTCTTTGAATGCCTGCAGCAAGTTTAATTACTTAGATGTTGAATCAGTTTTCTTATTAAGACTGTAGCATACTGCTGTGGGCCTAAGAGGTATAGGAGGTGTTTAGATAACAAATAACTGTAGTCTTGGGTTTGGGGATTTTTTGTACTAAGCTTCCTGTGTACTATACCATAGGCAATCTATTGTTGTAATGTCTAGAGCTGAGACAGGGCATCTCTCCAAGTAAAACTTTACCTTGGGCTTTTAAAACAAACTTCCTTGGCTGTCGTATGAGGAAAAATAATTCTGATTGTTTGCATCTCTTGCTCTTTTGTAGGCCCCTCAATGGCTAGAAAGCGATTCCTGTCAGAAGTGTGAACAACCTTTCTTCTGGAATATAAAGCAAATGTGGGACACAAAGACATTAGGGTTGAGACAGGTGAGATCACTCGTTTGAGTGCTTAGCTGTACTTCAGCACTGAAGCCAAATGCAAACAGAAAACCACTAAAGCTGTTAGATCTTCTAAACCGTTGGTATTTTTTGCTGCTTTGATGTGAGGGTTTATTGAGAGGTCACAGCTTAAGAAATTTCCAAATTCTCTGGGAAGTGTTGCACCAAACTTCTATTGCAAGGCAAAGCAGGCTGTGCTGGGAGTGTTCTGTTAGATTTCTCTGAATATTTCTATACACTGAAGCTGTGGACAGCTAGTCCTCAACTGTTGTGTGAAGTGGCACACAATGCCCCATAACTGAGCAAATTACAGCCTAACATGCTGTAAGGCACTCAGTTCAGTGAAGCAGTGATGGCCCTGCTCTTACTGGGCTGGAACGTGAAAACTTTCCAGACAGCCTTCTTGTTGCAGGGACTGATAGGCACCAAGACACTCACCTGTTGCTGGCTTTCTTAGACTGTTATTTCCTTGGTTACTTGTTCAGCCCTCTTTTTCCACTGTTCCCAGAAAGAGCTTGCAAGAGAAGAGGATGGACAGGGAGAATACAGAGGTAGACCCATTAATGGCCAACAAGACTGTTCAGAACTCCAGAGTCCTTGGTCTTTGCTTGAAGTAATAGAAAAAACAGGTTGCTTTGTAATAGGTTGCAAAGCAGAAACTTTGTTGTTGTTGTTCAGTGAAAACTTGATAAGCTGGTCAAGCAGCACAATATGGTGATTTCTTTGTTTGCTTTTTCCTCCACGAAGCATCATTGTAGGAAATGTGGACAAGCAGTATGTGGCAAGTGCAGTACCAAACGGTCAAGTTACCCGATCATGGGATTTGAGTTCCAGGTCCGTGTCTGTGATTCCTGTTTTGAGTCAATCAAGGATGAAGAGTGAGTATTAAGGAGTAATAGATTAAAGTAATACGGCTGAGGTGCAGAAACACTTGTGCTTGCTGCACACCCACACGCAGTGCTACACAAACATGCCAAGCTGACTCTCTGCTAAAAGGCTACCGTTGCTTTGGGCACTCAAACCACTATGATGGCAGAGATTCCTCAGCTGGCTCTGCAAGCTGATTTAGATCAGATGTGATATTACAAGTTTTTATCCACTTTATTTCTTTTTTTCCATGAGCCCAGATCTAGAGTCAAAACTTGTCTCAAGATATCTGTTCAGGTAAAGGCTATTGATTGCACTTAAAATTGCTAAATGGGTGCCTGACAATGACACCAGAGCTGCCAGGATGTATATGCATTAGTTCATATACACTTACTGAAAACTGTTCCTATGGGAATATTCTTCACAGCCCAATGTTATTTTCCCCATGCAAGCAAATTGGGTTAAGCATCATTTGCTGTTTCATTAAATTACTCTTAGCAATGAATGAACCTCCTTTTTGTCTTGATATGAACAACACTTCACTGTTCGCTGTCCTCTCACCTCCTTGGACACTTGGAGTGATAAAGGACCAAAGTAGTCAGATGCCAGTTTTGGGGGTGGTGGTTTGTTGCTGTTGTTTGGGTTTTTTTGTTGGTGTCTTTTTGTTTATGTGCTTTTTTTGACAAAGGGAGGTGCTGTGCCCCAGTTTACTCACTATAGCCAGCAGGAAAAATTGTAGCTGAGCTTCACTTTATAACCAAGAGCAGAATTATTTACTAATGCAATGTCCGAATTCTGCTCTAGTATTATTAACAGCCAGGCTGCAGGAGGCCAGGAACTGTCACACCTGTATAACTACACAAGCAATGCCTTAGCATGACTTGCTAATTTAATTCTGTCCCCTTTAATATGGCGCTGCAGTTCTCAGGACTGATTTATTAGTACTTAGGCAACTCAATTTTATTGTAAGTTTATTTTGCACTGGTATAATGATGCTATTGAGCTTCATCTGATGGCTGGCTTCATTTGAATTGTTCTCTTGCAGTCGTACTTCCCTGGCAACCTTTCATGAAGGAAAACACAACATTTCACACATGTCCATGGACATCTCCAGGGGGCTAATGGTGACTTGTGGGAGCGACCGGATTGTAAAGGTATTAATGTATCTGTTTTCCTGCATTTATGACAGATAATTAATAAAGAACTAATGTTTATATATACTTTTTTCTTTCTGACGACTGTTGCTGCAAAGCTAACTGTTGTTGGCAGCAAGAATTGTGTTTGTTGCAGACTGTTCTTCCTGCAGCTGAATGAGAAAATGACCTGTAACTCCATTGTGTAGAGTCTTGCTGTCAGAACTGGTTACTGTTGATGTCCTCTGGACAAACAAAACAGGTACCAGCAGTAGGAGGGTCCACCTTAAAGGCACAGACATGATGTAACATGCAGGCTTCCTTTGCTCTGAGCTCCCTGGCTTCTTGGAGCCACTAAAAGCCCTGGTTATAACAGTGTCATGGAAATCAAACTGATGTAGAATCTTGCTGTACTTAAGGATGCTATGCATCCTCCATGCATGTCAGAACTGAGACTGCTCCAGTGTGTCCGTTTTTCTGTAAGCATGTTTATAACAAACTGTGTAGCACTTTTTAAAACAGACCTACAGAGAACTGCTAGAAGACTCTCTTAAGCCCTGAATTTGGCTTTTGGTTTGTAAAGCTGGTATAAATAACTTTGACAGTTTTCTCAAGTATAGTTTAAACAGGTTTTGTTACCTTGTGTCTAGTGAAGTCTTTGTGTTTACCTCTTACAGAAATACCTCTTAGGTCTTATAATAATGCTGTGTTACTCTCCGCAATATTTTCTTTCAGATCTGGGACATGACACCAGTAGTTGGTTGCAGCCTTGCAACTGGTTTCTCTTCACGCTGATCTCGTACCTGACAGGTTTATGCACCTTATGTACAGCAATATGCACCGAATGAATGGAATCCTTCTTAAGAATATTACCGCAAACACTGGTTGCTTGATTCTTCTCCTGCTGCTGTTCCAGGATGGACAGTCACCTTACAGCTTTTCTGTTGGGCTCACCAGGAATCTCCCTGGTGCAGAAGTGCAGTTTCTCAGCCTCTTGGACTAACGTAACATGGCTTATTGGCAACATGACACCGTGGTGGAAGGACCTGTTGTTTCTCAGTTTACATATGTAGTGTTAACAATATGCTATCTCTGCTGATGTATCTTGTACGGATACCTTGTAGCTAAAACATTATCAGAGTAAAATGAGTGTAGTAAATTCAATTTGTGCAAATAGTAAAATAACTTATTTTCTCTTCCAAAAAGCAGTTCTGTAGAAATGCTTTTGAGCAGTCAAAGTCTAAACTGCCTCCAAAAGGTATGTTGGTTATTCCTATGGAAGGAGGAGATACTTCAAAGTGGCAGGTAGCTTCTTTCAGATGAGATAGTAAGAGAACTGTGAAGTTGCTTTTGTGGGACAACTGTTCTGTTTAGGTAACTGGTGAGTCTTCGACTAATTCTAGGCTCTAAGTAGTGTTTTAGCATAGCTAATAAAGTTCTGTAGTTCTTATGAAAATGTGCAGCCCAGCTACTCTACTCTAAAGACAGGTTGTAGGTATGAGCCATGTACTTTGACACCTCTATAATGCTGTTAGAATGGAAAGCTAAGCCAATCTGCCTTGTTAAATGTAATGGCTAAGAAAAAATGGCCAGCTGAATTTTAGAGACTTTTTCCTGTGGAAAGGCTGATGTTTCTTTAATGGTAGGGAACCTGTCTAAGTGCAGCATAAATTAAAATACTGCCTTGGTGTTGCTTAAAACAGATAAATACTGAGCAATAATTACTGAGGTACAGAACAGCTGCTTTTTTCCCTGCGCCCAAGTCTGTTAATCCTGATGTATCTATATTGATCTTTTCCTGTTTCAAAGTTGAGAAGTATGAAGAAATGCTGTGAGGCTTTTATGACTGTGCAGTTGGCACGTACAGGAAATAACTAGTGAGAGATTGTCAATAAATTGGTCTGTCAGTTGTGTGAATTTCCTACATTCGAACACTGTACGGGGAATTTATTTTGAAACTTTGAAAGCCAAGGTAATATGTCACAGAATTTAAGCTTGGAGCTATTTAGATTTTTCTGAAAACAGATGCATATGCGTGAGGACAAAATATGTGGGTAGGTCAGCTGGCCCAGAATAGATGGTGTTGCACAACTCTCAAAAATAATGGGCTCTTTGTGGCAGAGGACTGAAGGGTTAGACCGTCTTTCTTTACAGCAACAATCAAGTGGTGCTATGGGTGTTAGTGAATTCAAGTCCTGGGTGTTTAACCTGACACTAATAATCTGCATCGGACCATGCTGTAGGCTGGAATAGATGAAGATCACGGTATCGTTAATACATCATGATTCACTTGCATTTTAAGCCAAAAAGCTTATCGTTTCCAAAGGGCATTAGAATCCAGAGTATATTAGTTACTGTTATTTTGAGTCTGGCTTTGTCTACCTTTCTGTGGGCTTTCTCTGGAAGTTTTGTGAAGAGTGTTTTCATTTGCTAGGCTTATTGGGCCACTGAAGAATTGTGGGAATCCCAAAACTTCTCTTACCTTCAATTTGGGATTTAGCACTGATTTGATTCATCCCCTGCTACGTGCTGTATAGCTTACTTTTTTTAGGAAGGCTTATTCTAAGCTATTGAGAGAAAATCTCCTTGTACTGGAAAAAAGTTGCAGCTTTCTGCTCTGAAGGCTTTCACCCTTGTAAACCAGAAGGAAACTGAGTGGTTGAAGGGGTGAATAAGCCCTGGTAGCGCTCTATGTTTACTTTCAGACTTCTTCCTATCTGACTCTGGAAGAGAATGGAAGCCTTCTTCCTCGCAGCGTGTAAGGCAGAACACAGGTTACATTGCTAGAACTATTTAAGATCCTACTGTGCTGTGCTAAGGAGGATCTAGCGTCATGAGTTAAGCTGGGAGATTGATGCAGATGTGGGATGAATAGCATCTTTTTCAAACCAGACATTCTGAAACTTACACCAGTGATACTGAGGTGTAACTCCTTTGCAACTAGCACTCCTGAGCTGCAGCTTTTTTAGTTCTGATTTAGTCAATGTGCCTGCTGCTCAGCATGCAGCTCCCCCCCCTTCTCTGTGAATACTTCCTCTGCTTCTTGACAGCCACCTATCTTACATTATGGTTTTGCCACTAAATAATATATTCTCTACTACATATTGTTAAACCTAAGGAATCTATTTTCTATAATTGATATACTTAAAGGTAGTGTCAGTTCAGATATAACAAGACAGTTACAGCTGCTAAATCCTTAGTCATTTAAGTATACTCTTGGTGTAATGAGTAATGCTTACAAACAACTAAAGAGATAGTGGTTTTGTTTATAAACAACTATTTTTGAAGACACATACTCTCTCATGAAATTGAACATACTTCAACAATGTCAGCTCAAGTGTGCAATTACTGAGAAGGCTTGATTTGAAGCATTACTACTCTCGCTTGTATAACCTCCTTCGTTGGGGCAGGGAAGGGAAGCAAAAGGGTACTAATATGTGCTAATTCTTTACTATTACTGTGTTTCTGTACCCTGCATAGTTAAGAGATGCTAGATAAATCTGTTCCTTGCTCCTTCTTGTCTGTTTTTTAAACTTTGATTACATGTACAATAAAATATTTCTTGATATTCACTTAGTCTATTTGGATGATCCATTCTGTGACTGCACAACATCCTTATCCCTCACAGTTACTCACAGCCTTCAAGGCTCAAATGCAGCACTGGCTGGCTTTTCATCACCTGGAGTGGCTGAATGTTGATCTGTTAACATCAGGTGTAGCTCACTGCTCCCTAGTATTCAGGAGCAGTAGGAGGAATCTGAAGAGGTTTCACAAACTCTTTCCATCTCTGAAGGGTGGCTGAGGAGCCTACGTGGTTTATAATACTGTACTTTTTTATATTTTTTTTAACAAGACGCAGCTTATTGTAATACCAGCTTAAATGTCTCACCTTTCCCAAGGCAAAATACCCTGGTTTCTACTTCCAACAAAAACTGACTGGAAACAATGATATTGTTACTGATCTGTAGTCAGAAAAGCCTGTCTGCATAGACCATGTTACAGAATGTTTTAAATAAGGCATATGAACTATAGATTAGTTAAGTTTGGAAAGGTTTGAGAATGCAAGTGGGGTCCTTGTGGTGAAAACACTATAATACATGTATTGGTTTTCTAAATAAGAAAATGTAGTTGATCACTTCTTATCATTCCTTATGTTGCAACCTTCATTTAAGTTTTAGATAAGATGTGTGGCAAATCTTAGCAATGAGTTTTGTGGTGTGGTGTTGACTTTCCTCATTGGAGAGATCTAGAATGTTCTAGCTGCAGGAAAGTGACAGGTTTTTCTGTTGATCGGATTTGCTATGACATACTTCAGAAGGAAAGCTATCTAAGGCTTTTTGTCTCTGTAAATGAAGTCCTCGGTTCTGAATGATCTGGCTAAGAGTGAAATACCATGATCAATCTGTACAGAAAATGATGAATTTCTGCAAGATTAGCATTTAAAAAAACTCTTTTTGTCATCATCTTTCAGTGAGTTGCAATGTGGCTGTTGAAGGCTTTCTCTGCTTCTCTCATGGGTGTAAAGCAAGCCTTCTCAACGATCTCTTAAGTGACTGGTACCAAATCATCCCACAAAGATATTTTTTTTCCCTTTGCAGAAAGTGAAGGCACAGTCTCTAGGTAGCTGTGTGTGGTCTACTGGGCTTTGTTAATATATAAAAGCTAATAACAGGTTCAAAGTCAGTAACACTGGTTTTATCACTTCAGCAATGGAAGCAAGCATCAAAATAAAATCAGTAATAAAATCTATACAATTTCTTTTTCATAAAATTAAATAGAAAATATTTTATCAAATAAAAACTGAAATAAATGGGGTCATTAGAAACTTTGGTTTCTGCTTCTACAGCATGAGCCTTTTTCTGCCCCAATTTACAGGCAGCTCAGAGTTGCCATACCCAATTGCCTACCAACTCACTTGTGTACCCAGGGTCTTTTACCAGTTTAACCGTATAATCTGTGCTCACACAGGAGTTGAACTGTATTCTTTGATTTACTCTTGATGTGCTACACTAATTCGTGTGGGACTAACTGACTTGCCTGCAGAATATTTGGTGCATTCATTCCTAAACTGCTTTTTGTCACAAAGATATAGTGGGTTGCCTTACATCACACTATTATAACTGGGTTACTAAGTCCTGTCAATTTTGTTTGCAAAGGCCCTGGTGTGCTATGAATCATGCTTTCCGAGAGACACCCAGAAGCTTAGGTATCTCTTAGCATTTATCCAGCTCAAAACCAAGATAAATTTATGTGGAAATCCAGGTTGGCTGTAGGATTTCCCACCCATGCTTTTATGTGTTTTTCCTCTGAAATGCTTTACGTTTACCCTGGTTTTCAGCAAACTGACTTGCAATAACAAGTGTTACAGAGGGGCATGCTTTTCTCCCCTCTACCTTGCTTACAGGGAAAGACACAGAACAGGGTTTAACTGTAGCTGTAGCTACAGCTGTAGCTGTTTAACTGTAGCTTTGCTACTGTAGCTGTCTTTCAAACAAAGAAGATACCATGATTCTCACTGCTGATTTTTATTTCTAAAGTCTTGTTTTCCTTATGGTTTCAGCTGCTCTCAAAATTTATATGCCTTAAAAGTCTATAGTATGTATATATACAGTACATACGCATGTATCTGTCAAAACTCTTAAGTTTTAATGATCTGAAGTGCACCCCTGTGCAGCTGATCACAAGTGGGCACTGCTTGCTAATATTCCTTGATGTTGTTGCTGCTAAGCCATAGCTGTTTTTCTGTTCTAGTACTGTCCTTTGTCTTCTCTCTGTTCTCATTCATTTCTCCTTCTTTCTCTCTTAGTTTATGGCTCCTTCTCCAGGTTTCCTCTGCAGCAGCCTGTCTGTGTTGGAGTTCAGCTTCTTGAGACAGGTGATGGCAGCTCCTGAAGCACAACTGACCTGCTTGCCTGAGCCTTCTCATCTGTAAGAGTGAGTGGGTCTTGCAGTGGCTGAATTAAGGATGACCAAGGCAGCAGATGTGGAAGGTGAGTCTCTTTTAGGAAATAATCCATTACTTCATCCTGAGTTAGAAGACTCCATCCCCTTAAGCACCCATAGCAATGCAGCCATAACTCATTCTTCTGTTTGCCACAGCCTTTGCAGGTTTGAAGAGTGCTGTGAAAGCTACCATCTCTTATAACCCTGGTTGTGGTGTCTCAGCTAAGTGGTGGACACCAGAGGTTTTAATCTTGGTGATTGGTAGGGAAGGTCAGGGATCAACAGGACTGTCAATAATACCTACAGGTTTTGGAGAATGTCAGAGTGATTTCTGTAAGGGTAGAAAAATGCTGCACGTGTCTAAATGGTGTCTTGTGGGACACTCAATTTAAAACTATCTCATAGGCATTATCTGAAAGAGGGAAATAATCTGTAAATTGTGTTCATTACAGTCCTTTTATGGAAAAGAAATGCTGGGAATATAAGCATGCTTACAGGCAATGAGGGATGTTGCAGTCATCCTACTCCAAAACAGCAGTTCTCTTGTTTCATGGTGTGAATACACCAGCTGAGCACTCTGCTGCTTCGGAGCATGGTCTGATTATGCTTAGATTTTACAACCAGGATGGAAAGATGAAAAACACAAAGGAAACTGAGGGAAGGCAGAGAGGGCCAAGAGCTGAATGGCGGTGTAGTTAAAGCATGCAGAGCCTTCATTTAAGGGGCTGTAAGGAAGGACAGTATGGATCTAATAGCTGTTACTGCAACTGAACACAAGGGGGCTACATTAACACAGTTTTTCTTGCTAAAAGGAGAATTCTGGATGGAGCTTTATTAATGTCTGTCTACCTTTTGGCCTGCTCTTAGTTTTATACAGCTGGGAAATGAAATAAAACTCTATTTGACACCCTTTAAGTACTTGTGTACACGTATCGCTTCAGTACATGCTATATGAGGATTTGAGACTTGTATTTTTAACACTTTTGTAGTACTTTGCTTAAACTTTGGAACTACTTACTGAATGCTGGTATGGTACTATCTGTGGCACATGTGATTCGGTATGTTCTCTAGTGATATGAGTGCTTTGTTCTGCACTTAAATTATGGAGAATCCAGATTGTGTGAGCAAAGTAGGAAAAAGAAACATATGAGAAGCAGGGGAAAATTGTCTGGAAAAGTACAAACCCCTGCCTAGTAACCAAGAACAAGTGTTAGATTGCTTCTCTATTGATCCAAAGTGCAATTAAAAGCTACCTCCTGCAGCTGAATTTAGATTGGGCTTTTAAAGTTTTCTCTTTCCCCTATGCCCTAGTATCAAGTGGAAAAAAACCTGCACAGCAGGTCTCCTGTAAAATCACCAAGTGGAGTGTGCATCCTGAATTCCTTGGTTTGCACAGGGCTACTTACCTGAGGTAGTCGGTGGCTCTATGAGCCTGGCAGCAGCTTGGTTTAGGTGCTGAAAAATCACACCAAGGCTAGAATCGGTGTAAAGACCTGCCTCATTTGTTGTGGTACTCTGTGTCAGTAAAAAGGCTTCTTTCTGCAATAAAAAGGTGGGGTTTTTTTCAGAAGGAGGGGTTTTTTTTGCAATTTTTTGGAAGGAAGTAAGAATGTCATATTTTGTTCTCTCTTTGCTGTCCTTCAGACAGTGGTTTGTGTCATTCAATTGTAGCTGTCAGGATTTGTTTGTTTCGTTGGAAATGTACGTGAATACAACTTCCCAATCAATTCTAAATCATCAGTGAATGTATAGCTTTACTTATATGGTCTGGGATTAGCTTCTGCAGTCCATAAAGTTTGCAGAGATTAGGAGGGCCTGATATAAAGCTTGTTGTAGGTTTAGGACTCCGTCTATCCATGGCATCTGACATTTTAGCCATGACTTCTTTTCAAATAAATAATGTCCAAACTCACCAAAACTTACAGCTCTGAGCTAGAGAAGCTTTTACCAGCAATTGTAGGCACACAAGGTTCACTGTAACTCTTGGTGTGAACATTTTCTATTTCTGAATGTGACAGGTGGCTGGAAGAGTGGAACATCAGCAAAGAGGATGCCATATCCAGCAGCAGTAAGAAGCTGCTTGCCTCACTTTGCTTTTCAGAGTGCCCTCAAGGAAGGAATATGAGCCTTTTCCACCAGGCAGAGACAGAAGCCAAAAAAAGAAGGGTCTCGGCCTTTTGCAGCCCATTTGGAGTTAGAGAAATAAATTTGCATTACTTTGTAAGCTTTTGTATTCAGATTAATTAACTGGGCCTAAGGGAAGGAGTCCATGCTATGGCATTTTTCTGGCATGAGATCACCGGTTCACCTGGCACAACTGTGTGCCACAGCAGCCTCCCCCACTCTCATTGCTGTCCGACACTGATAACCATCAGCAGTTCCTACCTGGGAAGTTTGGGCTATCTTCTTTATCAGAACATTATGCAGGTACATTGTGCCAGTAGTATAGAAGCAGGGGAGGAGAGGAATTCCAGCTCCTCACCACTTCTTGTTAGCCAGTCATTAAGTACAACCTGGCCTTCTGTGCTGGAAAGCATCTAATTTGAGCAAGATCATATATCTGCAGCCTTCTTTCTGTAGGGCAGCAAAATTTTGCTAACCTGTGAGATTGGTCATAATAAGTTGATGTTGGCTACTGCTATTAATGTGCACTGTATACATGATGTGTTTGCTGCTGCTGCTTTTTTTTCTAGTGCATTTGCAAAAACACAAAAGCAGCAGGCTAGTGCTCTTGAGTTCATGGGCCTAATTAAGGTCTTTGCACAGAAAAAATAAGATTATTGGCAAAAGATTGTTAAGCAAAAAAAATATTATTGCCCATCATCAAAATATATTACATAGCTATAAGCAAGATGTAGACTGCTGAAGAGAGTTGTTTTCAGGAAACTTTTTAAAATTAATTTTGGAGATGAAAGTGTTGATACCCTGCCTCTCTAGTTCAGCTGCTCTGTGGTGTCCACATTCCTGCACGTTAGGCAAATTCAATTCCTAGGGTACCCAGAGGCATGGCTTTCCCGATGCTGCCATGGTATCTAGGGTCACACCCTGCTCACCAACAGCGAGGAACATTTAGGGTTTCAGTGCAGAGCCAGCTCCCTGTTGCTCTGCAGAGGCCACCTGCTCTACCTGCTGGTAGAGCTACACGGGACAGAAGCATGACCGTGGTTGTGGGGAAGGCAGATGCTACCTCCTGGGGAAGGCAGCACGGCAACACTTGGGGTGGCCAGTTTACTCTCCCAGCACTGAGAATCTAGCAAAAGGCTTTGGTCTACTTTATCAGGTGCTGACAGCAGCGAGCACGTCTTTGGCAGGCTGAGTGAAGCTTATGGATGGTGCCCCAGCAGCACCAGCGAGGCCAGTGTGATCTGCCCAGGGCTGGGCAGGGAAGGGCGAGCATCTTCATGTGGTCTGTAGCTCCTGCTGGTTTATGGGCCGGGGATGTGTACTCGGGAAGCGACAGAGGCCAGAGGCAAGTGAGCAGACGAAGTATCAGTGAGATCTGTTGGCAGTTGGGACTCGTATTTCTCGTGTTGTGCACTCCAGAAGCAAAACCAGAGCACTGGGTGGCTGGCAGCGTCACATCACAGCACATGTCCTGCTTGGTGGGACGGGGCTGGAACATGCAGAATCCAGAACTGAGCAAGCAGCAGCAGAGGGCTCTGTGAACACCATGTCTGTATAGACCATTTGAAGCTTACGGAGGCAGAGAAGAGTAGGCATGCTTAGGGAAACATGGAAATTACTTCCACGCTGTTAAATAAGCGTAAGGAACACACCCCTGCATATGCTCTTTGCTCATGAAAACAAGCGTTTCCAACTGGATTTTAGCCCAGCTGCCCTCACAGCCGTGTGAAACCAATTGCTTTTGACCGAGGGACCTCTCCCCCTTTGCTGCAGCTGGAGGCTGAGGAGGGGTTCCACCAGCGTCAGCCACTGACACCAGTGTCCCCTGGAGTCCCCATGCTCCTTCAGCTTTCCCTTTCTCACTGATGGCTCAGGTGCACCTAGCGCTGCACAGGAGCAGGTGGGATCCGTATCCCGGATCCAGACGCGCCCCTCTCAGGGACAGACGCGTGCTGGGCACTGGGGAGCCTCTCTCCTTTAGACTACAAACGTAGGACTTTAAATGTGAAAATTTTGGACGTTTAATGCTCATGTGGTAGTTTGCACCTGGATCAGACTCCTGGTAAGAGCTTGGGAAGCCTCAGGCCTGGATTTAGATCTTTTGATTCAAGTGCTGAGTCTGTGGATGCTGCGCATTCTTTTGGCACCAGCTGCTTCTCAGCAAATCCCTGCCAGAGGTTACAGGGAGTTGCGGGGCTGCTCCTGTCTTGCTCTCTCGCCCAGCTCTGCCAAAAAGCACAGGTTGGCAAAGCCCAGCCGTTTCAGGTATTTGAACCATCCAAGTTTCATTTTGGCGGAGAGGGGCTGCAGAGCAGCCATGCCTAGAGCCCCACCGCGGCCTCTTTAGGGTACGAACACTCGCCAGCCCAAGGAGGGCACGGGCTCTGTCTTCGTTAAACTTGGGTTTCACTGTGTTGAAACAGGTGTCCTTTGAGACGTTCGCGGTGACAGCCGGGGTCTCTGCAGCCCCAGCTCCCCGCAACCCAGCACTGTCAAGAGGGGTCCCTCTCCCGTGTCCCCCTGCTGCCACAACCCTGCCCCGTTCCCCGCCTCCGGGAGCGCCCAGCACGGGGTCTCCCACCGCCGGGCCGCGGCCGGGCACAGCCCGACTGAGGGGCACCACGACGGTCCGACGGCCGCTTCCCGGGCACCGGCTCCCCACCTCGGGCCCGCTCCCCCCTCTCCGCCCCGCGGCCCGGCCGGGGCGGAGGCGCCCGGGGAGTTCCCGTTCGGGGCATTGTGGGAAGGCGCGATGCGGCCGGGGCCTCACCTGCCGCGGGGCGGGGAGGGAGGGAGGCAGGGCGGGAGGGAGGCGGCCGGCAGCCAGCCGGGCCGGGCCGGCTCCCAGCCTGCCGCCGCCGCCACGCCATGGTAAGTGGGCCGGGGCCGGGCGGGAGCAGCCGTCCCCTGCCCCGCCGCGACCGCCATCCGTTCCCCCCCGCCTCCGGACCGGCCGCCGAGCCCCCTCGACGGGCGCCTTCCCTGGGCTGGGCGGAGCGGGGCCGCCCCCGTCCCCCTGAGAGCCGGGGGAGAACCGCCGCGGGGCCGGGCTGGACGTCGGTGTGCCCGGAGCCGAAAGCAAACGGGACTGTTTGCCGGGAAAGCGAAGTCCCCGCGGAGGGGCCGGGCCGGGGCTGCCCTGGCGGGGCTGGGGAGGGGGCTGGTCCCCAAGCGGGGCGCCAGCGGCTCCCTTGCGCTCGGAAAAATGAAATTTGCGTTATTTTTTTGAAGAAGTGGTTCTGCTGGGATAATCTGAGTTGGCCTTGCATAGAGGTAAGGTGTGTTTTTTGAGAAAGCGCCTGCCAGGGCTGTGCCCAGGCCCAGAGGTGCTGGGCCCCAGCGGGTCTGGACAAGGTTTGCACCTGGATTTGGGGAAACGAAAGTTGCGTTCTTTTCCTTTCTGTCTCCTGACCCTTGGGGTGAGCCCGGGTCAGGCTGACAGCCTTTCCTCACCAACTGGGAAAACAAGGCTGTTACAGGGAGAGATTATTCTATAAAGTCTTCCTGTAATCTGAGGAGCTGAGGCTCAAGTTGGCTCCGGTGCCTGGAGAAGGATCGAATGTGGCTTCATGTGGACCTGTGTCTTTTGGCTGGCTCTGGTGTCGAAGCAGGGCAGCGTTGGGCAGTGGGAAGAGCTTTTCCCCACCTGTATTCCCTGCTGCCAGGCGAGTGGAGAGCTCGGGCGGCCGCCTTGCCTCCTGCTCGGGTGCCTCTGCCCAACTGTCTGGTCCCACGGGGCTTGTAGGAACTTGGCTTTGCCTCTCCGTCGAGTAACGCATCTGAGAGAGAGCACACGGGTCTGGTTCTGTGCCTTGTACCTTCCCCTTTGGCAGCCGGTCTGTGTGCGTGACCCAGCTCTGTGGCTGGGGAGAGACGGCTTGTTTTAGCTTGGAAGGATCCTGGCGGCTGGATCCTGGCAGGGAGGCCCTGTGGCTCTCCAGTTGCTGTGCTTGGCGATGGTTTGCCGGGATCAGAAAAGGTTGCCGTGGTTGTTCTCTTTTGTTAAGCCTGATGACCAATATCCTCAGAATAACGGCTAGATTTTCCCTAAGGAGGATTGCAGGCTCTCAAGCAGTAAGACGGTCAGTGATGCCTCTTAATTGAGAAACCATCTCGCTGCTTGATAATCCAGAGTTGGGGCAGGCTCTGCGAGCGTGCCCCGAGCCCCTGTCTTGCCCAGTTTGCTTGTTGTGTGCATCTGTAATACCAGTTACTTGCACTGCAGCTGAGCAGAAGTCTCTCAGCTCCTTCATCCGAGGCCAAGTTTTGTTGTCTCTATCCTTAAAGGCAGAGCTGTGTTGTTTCTTTTCAGTGGTTTAGCCAGAATGCTAAATATGTGTTAGTCTAGTGTATTTAGAAAGGTGTACCTATCATTATATTTGCAAATAGAATATACACAGTAATGAAACTTACAGATGGCAATCCAGTCTCCATACTTTAAGTACCCATAAAGATGTGACCTTTCTGGTTACACCCCGAGACAGCCCTACATATCCACTTTCCTCAGGTAAAGCTTATGTAAACAACAGGAGTTCCTGCTCTGCCCTCTAAGGTCAGTAAATGTGGGAGCTGATTTCAGGGAAGCTGATCTCACAACTCTCACTGATGCATGCACTTCATAAATGCCAGTTTTCAAAGCACTCACAATGGTCCCGGGGGAGCGCTGCTTACAGCAGTGCTGCTTATTGACAATTTGGAAACTGTCTGCTATATTGATTGTTACAATTTTATAAGGTGAGTGTGCGTTCTTACAATTAATAATATTTATTTTTTTCCTTTTTTGAGGTCATAGTACAAACCCTTGCTGGCATTACTACATGAACTAGTGCTGTGAGTGTTATCCAATTCTGTTGTTGAACCAGTGCTGATGAAAGGGTGCTTTTGTCAGGGTACTCTTTTGCTTAAAATTCCTCTGTCTGTCATCCAGTTTCTGTGAAGGGGTTGTTACACTGGGTTACGCATCAAGAAATAAGGGTTACTGGGTTACAAACCAAGAATAAGCCTTATTCAGGCTCATGAGCGAAGAACTTTCAACATTTAACCTTTCCGTAGATCCGTTCCTCTGGTTTGGAATGGCATTGTTGTGTTTGACACCTTAATTCTGTGTTTTGAGATCTGACTGGAAGGTACTTGTGCAAATGGTACTGTGTCTTAGCAAGAGGGTTGTTTCAATTGCTTGCTCTATTGTAGATTTCCAGGGAAGTTTCAGGAAAGAGCCTGTTTAGCAAAGCTAACTTCATATCCTGCTGAGAAAGACAGCTTTTCTGCCTGGATGCTACTTTGTGACATGTTAAAATAAAATAAATAAAAAAAAAGAGTCTAAATTCTGCTCCCTGACATATATAGGTGCAGCAGAGAAACATGAGCTGAAGGATTGCTGTCTCGGCAAAGTCGAAGAGTAGGGAGAGAGCAGAGAGGAGAAAATGATTAGTTTCCCCCAGGACACGAGTTGCTGTAGTCTTTCATGCCTCTAAGTGTTGCAACACCTGGATTCTGCTGCCACCTCAGTGTTATCAGTAGTACTTTTGTGACTCTCCTTGCGTAGCTTTGAGTGCAGAATCGGTGCCTGCACGGTAAAGGGCCTGCTTCCCTCCCACCGGTGCTGCTCATCCGTACGGTGAGGAAAATTAATGCCTGTGGGCATGATCTGAAACCCTGGAGAAAGAGCAAAAGAATCTCATTGAGCACAGGGGGTCTAAAAATGTACTTGGCCTGAATAGAAAAGGAGTCAGCGAGCACGGGTTCCACTTTGCAGGACATATGATACCGGTCACTGGTCTAGAAGCTTGGGTGGAAATATTAGTTAAAGCAACTGCAGCTGCTGACACCTGCCTGCTGTTTGGAAATGAACTCTCAGCTATTCTGAATACTTGACCTCACCAACAGTCTCAGCGCCCTTAGTTGTTACAATAGACACAGATCTGCCAGAGATGTTCTCAGTGCTGCACAGAATTTACTATCTACAGTTTGAAGAAGAACTGTTTTTTTCCACTTTGTGATACAGCTGTGTATTGGGCCAACAAAGACGATGAACTTTGCCTCTAGGCATTTACCTCTGAAAGACAAGAAGGGCAGCAGATTAGAATAGATGAGTGAAGGAGAGAAAATGACATATAAATGACTCTTCTTGTTTGAGGCAGCTGTTCTATGTAAAAAAAAAAAAAAGAAAGTCCATGTGGTATTTCTTTGTTTATTTATCTTATAGTGACCTACTAGTGTAGAGTTTATAATGGTAATAGAATGGTATTCTTTTTAAAAGATTTTGAGTAGATAGACTTCAGCTTGGGGAGAGATGACTACAGGGGGAGTGGTAGGAATGCATGAAATCATGAACGCAACCATAAAGAATGGTTGCCACAGGAAGAGTTGGGGTATATCCTGTGAAATTTTTAGGCGCTAAATATAAATGTAAAGAAAACAAAAGGGAATATTTTTTCCACACAGTGTAGATGAATGTTTTTAATCCACTGCTAGGGTGTTGTGGGTGTCCTAGTAGTTAGGCAATTCATGGAGGAAGGGTCCACAGGTGGGTTGTCTTGATTTGGTTTCTGGCCTTGTATCCTTAAACCTGCGATTCCTGGAGACAGGATTACCAGAATGATTTCACGCCTGCCCTGTTATGCTCACAGCTTCTGGAAGCTGCTCAGATGGCAGTACTGCTCAGACCGTCATCTGGTACTCAGCTACTCCATGTCATTCAGTTGGACTTTTGAATACCATTTCGTGGAATTTGCTAGGAAAAATGTTTTTTAGGGTTCTTAGGAAGGCTGTAATCTCTGACTGTTGTT
>JAOQGH010000051.1:19638619-19659614 GCA_025769975.1 Gallinago jamesoni
CTTTGTTGCCCTTCTCTGGACCTGCTCCAGCACCTCAATGTCCCTCTTGTGGTAGGGGGCCCAAAACTGCACACAGGACTTTCGAATACCATTTCGTGGAATTTGCTAGGAAAAATGTTTTTTAGGGTTCTTAGGAAGGCTGTAATCTCTGACTGTTGTTGTGATCCTCTTCCAGTTTTGGATCTTCCCTGACTCAGTGTCGTTACGGATTGTCAGGGTTACACTGGAGACGGCTCTGGGCTGGCTGTGCAGTAATTGCCACGCACGCTTCACTGTCTCCGGGTAATAAGCTCATTTCCGGAAAGCAAAAGAAATATTATGCTAGATCATCTGCTGATTCTGTGCTTAAGTCTTTTTTTAAAAAATAAATATTTTCACTCACAAATAAGAAAATTGTAGGCGTATCTCAGCCGGTATTTGCTGGGATGTGGAGTGCCAGGAGGGCTTTGGAGAAAGCCGAGACATCTGGGGAAGACAAATGCAGGTAGAGGGGCTGGAGGGTAAATGGGCACCCTGGGCTATGAGGAGGCAAGAAACCACTGCCAAGCATGTGGACCGTGTTAAATGTTTGCTGCTTTTCTGTGTCTTTAATTGCTTCAAAATCCCATGCTTTATAAACCATCCCATAGACCGTCTGAAGTCATCAGTTATGTGCCAAAGCAGCAAAGGGACAAAACTAGGAAAGCGCTGAGGAAACTGATGGGTCGGGGAGGGTAGGCAGAGCTGCTCCTCCCCGAAGTGCTTACAAGATTTATGCTTTGGCATCTACATCAGGCATGTTAGCCAGTGGTAGTCTTTCCAGTGATGCCTCAATTAAAACCTTACTGCTCCTGTAAAAATAATTCTTTCTGTATCACACATGCACAGCTACTAATTGCCATCTCTGCCCGTTCGTTTCCCTGCTGTCCTGTTCCCACAGGCTGTCATCTGCATTTCCCTGGCTGCTTTGGGTCTGTGCTTTCTCCAGTGGCCACCCCTAGGCCTTGGCATTTTTGCAGATGTTGCGGTTCAGAGAGGTGCAAGATCCATTCCTGCACAAACGGTGTTTTGTTTGTGAGCAGGAAAATAGCACTCAGAGTCACTGGGGCAAGATGGGAAAATAAAATTTACATTGGTGTGTTTGAAGGCAAGCTCGACGTGCCTTTCTGGCCAGACATGTCTTTCTGGCCTAGTGCGTCCTGGGTTTATGTTTCCCAATGTCACAGACGTAACCCCAGGTGCTCTATGCACCAGTCTCTTTTTTCTTCTCTGGCTTGCTGAATTTGTGTTGGATGTCCATCTGCTATCCTCTGTTCAGACCTGAGAAGAGAGGGCATTAAAATCCCTATTTTCCAGCCTGTAGATGCCTGTCGTTGGGAGCTTGAAGGTAGTTTTGCTCAAACACTTGCAGTTCTTGATGGCTCGTTAACCAGCGCGGGAGCTCCTGTGTGGTCATCACCCTCTGCTTAGTCCCCCGAGGCGAGCGATAGACACAAACCGCAGAGGATTGAGAAATGGAATCAGTTTTGTTTGAAGAAAATAGGGAAATTTACCATGTTGTGCCTTTGCAGCAAGGCTGCCTGCTGGAGGGGGGACACGGGAGGTGCTGGGTGAGTGCCTGCCTGTTTGCTCCAAGCTCTGGCAAAGCCATGGGGTGGCTGCATGGAACTCTAGCAGCTCAACAGCCAGCGGCCCCAGAAGATGGAGATGGGGAAGGCATTTCCTTTCCTCCGAGGCTCATGGCAAGATGCAGATGAATAGCAGAATTAACCTTTCGTCCATTTTTTCATTCTGGAGGATAAATTCCAGGCCAACATAAAGCATTTTGTGAGATCCTGTGCTCTGGCCCTTTCTTCTGTAAACAATGGTTGCTTCTTTTATGTTTAGGTTATAAAATCCATGTCAGGTTTTTTTTTTTACCTGAATAAAAAAAAAAGCCATTTTAAAAGGGAAAATTGAGATTTTGTCTATTGAAAATGCCTAAACGAAATGTTTCAATGTTTCAAAAAAATTACTCCCATGCTCTTTTGGAGTAATTCACATGCTTCTATATTTGGTCCTTCCAGAGCTGAGGTTTTCCATGAGCGTCTTTGTTGGGAGCTGGAGGGTTGGGTGTGAGGCCGCTGCTGTGTTCCTGCCCCACCGGGCACGGGCGTCCCGGGGCCACAGCACCATCTGTCAGCTGGCTGAGGAGCCGGGGAAACTCCTCACCTTCTGCTGTGCCCGCCCTGTCCCACAGCAGAGCTCTTTAACTTTGCTCCTTGGAAGGTTGGAGGCAAGGGAAGGGCACTGTAGCGCCTTCACATATCAGGGTTTTGCAAATGCCTGATAAGGCAAACTGGAAACGAGAATAAAAGAGGCTGCACCTTTTGCCAGAGTCCATCGGGCTGGATTTTAGCTCTGTTTCTTCACCAGGTGTTCAAGGAACAGACCGGGAAAAGGGCTTCTTGTGACTGTAGAGTACACTGGGGCTGCGGTGAACTAGGGGTAGCTCTCGGTAGCTTGTTCAGCCTCTCACCTGGTCTCCTCCTAATGAAGTAGTAACCTAATGAAGATTTCCACTGCCTCCCAAAAATGTTAAGCATTTATAGGTGTTTAAATAACTCTGAGAGCCCAGCCTAGGAGACAGAAGGGATGTGATTAACTAGTTAATAATTGCTCTGAGTATCTTCAAATTGCGCTGCTTTCTGTAGGGTCAGCCAGCTCAGCATCCCTGCCGCTGAGGCCAGAGGTGTGAGTGCTGTCTCACCGGTTGACAGGGCTGTGGCATGGTCACTGGCCTGCTCTCACATCCCAGAGTTCAAGGCAGGTTTTGTGCAAACTCCCTGCCTGGGTTTGTTCTTGCTTATTGCCTAGAAACTGCAGTTAAATCCACTTGCAGGAATAAGAAAGCACTGATTTTAGAAAATGGAGAGTAATTATCTTCTGTAAAAGATGGATGTCCTTGCCTGCATCTGAGGAGTGGAGGAGACTGCAGATGTGCAGTCTCTCCTCTCTTAGACAGATGTGCAGTCTCTCTCTCCTCTCTGGAGAGGTGCCAGAAGCCCAGCTTCACTGTTGGTGGGACGCCCAGCAGCCTGCGAGGAGGAGGCACAAACATGCCTGTACCCTAGGGAGGATGTTGTCGAAGGAGTCCTTTGGTAGGGATCAAAAGTGAGGAGCTTCAAGATGTTTTTGCTTCAGAGCTTGAGCTCAGCTGTACCATTTTGGTTATGCTTTATTAAACTGAAGTGAAACTATCAAGGTTGTTGGCTGGATCGATACTATATGGTGTAAATATCCTTTAAATGCTAGTATGCTGGTCAATTTAAAATCTTCAGTAATAAGATAAGGGTGACTTCTGCATCATGCAAAGCATAAAAATCAATGTGTAGCTATAGTCACATGTGCCTGTAATTATCTGGCACAGCTTTTATTGTGTGGACTTTGGATGTATTGTTTAGGGGAAATTGTTCAGAAATGTTCCTAATGGAGATTAAGTGAGAAAGAATTCTGTGCCAGTTAGGCAGCAACACGCTACTCTGCTATTTTTGTGTGGCTATTTTTCACTTTCTTTTTTTCTTACTTGCTTACATCATAGAGACTAAATACGTGTTTTAAATTTTAAAGCTGAGGTTCTCCAGTATTTAACAAACATTCTGTGCTGCTGTGAATAAAAGTTTTAGTAACAGAGTAAACAAATAAGGAAGTTAATATTCTTAATAAAGTAGCCTCTTTTGGATTTATGTAATTGCTTTAAAAGTCCCTAAGACTCCAGCATGTGTATGTTAAAGGTCAGTAGCCAAGTGGGGAGTTTGTGCAGCAGCAGAACACCAGAATACCTATTCTTCAGTTTGTTATCATTCTGTCTCTTCCTGATGCAGCTAGATTGTTAATACATTAGGTCAATAGTTGTCCATTCAGAAAATATTTCTCATTTCACCCTAAACACCTGGCAGTCCAAACCACCTGTGTGTTCACAGTATAGCTATTTCATTATTTTTTTAAAAAAAAATAATCAGTATTTAGTTCCCTTCCTCCAAAAAAAAAAACCCCTAAACAAAGCAAAATTTAAAAGGAATTTTTTAGTCTTCAGGTATTTTGGAGAAAAAAAAATAGCTAGTGGCTGGAATAATTTGGATGTTTATACTTCTTAAACAATTTAATGAAAATAGGTTTTCTTTTCAGAAAAATTTCTTTTCCTATTTAATGTAAAAAATAGATACTAATAGAAAAATTCTGGACAGTTGTCTGTGTTGGGAAACACATTCTTTCATATTCGAGGAAAGAATGAAAAATAGTAAAAGATAAGCAGAGTATGGACTGAGCTAGACTCAACAGTGCCAGAAGATCAAGCAGACTTCAAGGGAGTCAGAATAAGTTAAAAGAGAACTTTATGGTAAAAGGTGGCTTCCTCTCTACCAGGTACAGCCAGCCAGTCAGTCTGGTTTTCCCTAGGCTTCTGTCGGCAGCCGAAGGTGTGGCTTTTTTCATCCCACTTCCCTTTTTATGTGGTCCATGAGTTTTTCGTTATTAGCATGGCTTCAGATGCCTGTCGCCCTCCTGGCAGCAGCAGGCATCTGTGGAAGGTTCCGAGTTCTGCTAAGCTGTCTGTTCTCGAGAGTAATTCCTAATTTGCAAGTTTTAGTTAACTTAAGAATTTCAGGAATCTTGCTGTTTTATAAAAGTTTGATTTGGAAGGACTCTTAACTGAATTCAGAAAGGTTACAGCTGAAGCAGAGTCTAAACCCAGTGCTGCTGGAGTGGCAGAACTGCCTGGCTGAGCAAATCCTTGCCCAAACCAAGCACCCAGGGAAGAGGAAGATGCTTGCTTTTCCCAATTTTCCAGCCGCCGTCTCCTCCTCTGCCTTCTGTCCCCTTAGGCTTCTTGGAGCCCTTCTCCCTGTCCTCCTCTCCCACCAAGGGACCTGGAACAGCCACATGCCACAGACCAGGTTTGAAAGCAGTTGGCAAATGTTACGCAGGTTGAATTATAGGTGGAGGAGAAACATTTCTAGCGTGTGTTATTCTCACGGGCTGAGGAATTAGAGCCTCACAGGAAGAAATGTGGCATCTTTTACATGTTTATGTCCTTGGACAGTAAATTGGAGAAATGACCCTGGCAGGCAGGAAAGCAACTTGTGTCTTCCCAGGTAGTCATCTTTATTTGATATCTCTACAGGTGCTTTGTTCTGTATGTAATACAATATAGTCTGGAGTCCTTTAGGCAGTCGTACTAAATGTTGCAGTACAGGTTAGGTTAAGTTTTAAAACCTCTGTAAAAGCTACAAATAATCCAAGTTTGAAACCAGTGAGCCGATATGAAGTGTTTCATTGGTCTGCAGTGTGAAATGGCCAAATACTGGGGAAGGCTGCACCGAAGGGGACCTTGAGTCTTGGCCGGGAACAAGCTTGAGTGAGCTGCTTATCAGATCACAGCAGCCCGTGAGCTAAAGGAGGGAAAGATCTCCCAAGGAAGGTGGATGAAAATCCCAATGTGTGTTAGTTTTACATATTTCATTTATATTTGCTCTTTGCAAACATGTAAACCTTCTGTATTTTGCTTTTTTGATGTCTGTTCTATTTACTGTTGAATTATTTCATGTCAAAGTCTACCATTTGATTTTTTTTTTTTTGTAGCCCTGAAACTCGGGGTGTTGTTTGTTATCCTGGCATAGCTCTCGGTAAAACAGGAGGTCCCGTAACTTTCTAACCTGCTGTACAACTTACAGCTGCAGTTGATTCAGAGATGCACAAGAAAGGGATAGAGTTCAAGTTTAGAAATCTGGTTTGAATGCTTGATTTAAAAAAAAATAAATCCTATTTTTCCAACTAGAAAATAACGGCCTACAAATACAACATGCAGTCATTTAGGCTACTTACTGACGTTTATGGAGATCGTTTTGCACAGTAGTGTAGGTGGTTGGGTCTGATTCAGTAAAACAAGCTAATAAAATTACACTCGGCCCCAGAGCAAAGCTTGTCTCCTGCAGACTCCGCGTGCGAAGGCAGCCAATGCTCTCATAGGAACTGCGCTCCTCATCCCGACCCACTCAGGCTTGGACCTAAAAATTCCCTCTGGCGTCACCCCTGGGTCTGGTGATGGTTAGTCACGGCCAGCACACCCTGGAAAGGGAGGAAAGGCAACCAGGCACCCTGGTTCAAAGGTATTTTGCTTGAAGCAAGCCATTTGCCTTTGTTTTCCTCTGGAATTTTTGAAGATGAGTAAAACATTGCAGGATAATCTACCTTGATTTGTAGTTTTGTTGCTGAAACCCCACCAAAAATTCCGTAATCAACATCCGTCTTGTCATTAGCACGACAGGAAAGCAAGTATGTTTTCGCAGTCAAGGAGCAAAGAGCAGATGAGCTCTTATATTAGTGTTTGTGCAGTACTTGAACGTTTCCAGGTTCACTGATGTATCAAAATCCTCCCAGTGAGCTGTAATGAGCAGATGAGAGTGAGGAATGTGTGGTGTCGTGTCAGTGTGGCCGGACAGAGCAAAGCTGAACTGAATGAAACAACGTCTGTAGCAATTAGATGCTTACGCTTACAGGAATTAAGCCATTAAACCTCTTGAGAACGAAATATTATTTACCTCCTAGAGAGTTCCCCAGGTTGAATGGGCTTTAGCAATTAGAAAAAGGAAAAAGAGTCAAAAGAGGAAAAAAAAAAACCCCTCAATATTTTTTCTTTTAAGTATCTGTGGCTTTCTAATACGTTGTTTTGTTACAGGAGCTCTCAGCTGGCCAGTAGTACCTACCTAGGCTTGAGGGTACACTGTTTTGCTGTAGACTGTAAAATTAGAAATGGACTACAGTAGAGGCACTTACATATTTTCTGTATATTTCTATAATAGTAAAATTGCCTTATGAAGTATGCAGTTATATCCTGCATACGAAATACTGTGGAATGGGAAACTGGGAAACCCAGAAGAGAGGATTTTTGGTTTATGTATGAATCTTGATGCACTTAAGAGCATTAATGGGTATTTTCTGATTGCAAAGAATGTTGCGTTTGCTCACAGAAGCGGTGGTGATGAAACATCAGCTGCATCTATATAAGAAACGGAGTTTTCAAAGCAATTTTAAATGGAGAGCAGCTTACTTTCCTATGGGTGAAGCATAACATACTGAAGTAAACTGATCAGCAGAAAATAGTAATAATATTCATAGTAATTCCCTGGCTTGTCAGTTTTTAACCTTTTAGAGGCATAAGGTTGCTATCCTGGAGATATATGTATTACTCACAGGCACTAAGATTTAAGGTCCTTTGGGTCCAACAGCTGACCTTAAACCAGAATACCCTTTCATTATCTGCCCTTATAGAAGCGCTGCAGGCAAACATAGTTCTTCCTGAGGATGCCTCAAACAACACGATCTTGTTATGCTGAACATGCTGGCAGCTTTTGCTAGGGATTCATCGACTAATTCCCTGCATTTTCAATCGAATCTGATCATCCTCTCCTATCTGATTCACCATATTTTTAGAAATTTGTTTATCGAGTAGCTGCTACCTGTGCCTGATTGCTTTTGAATGGACACCTGCTGACCTGCTGCGCTTATCTGCAGAACCTACACTCTGCTTTCTGAAATGCACTCATCTTTACAGAGCCTTTGGAATTAACATGCTGTGCAGCAGGCAAAATAGTCTTTTCATTCATCTGGCTCCTCTCAGTGGACAAGTGTATGGACAGTAAGTACTGTCTCTTCATCTGTTGGGGAGGGGTAGCCCTGACAGCTGGAATATTACCATGTCAAAACCCAGTTGGTAATATGGATGGAGAAAGGCAAGAACATGGTGCTTTGATCTTCACTGTAATCAGGGTATGTGTACTGCCAGCAGCATAATTGTTTTTATTCAGCAAGCTCATCTGGAGAGTATTACAGGACTCAACACAAGGCAGCTACAAAATCCTTGTAATTTTATCAAGCACATTAGACTAATGATGGAAAGAGCCATATTTCCATCAGTAGATCCTGCCGCAGGCACATATGAATACAACAGTCCATCTTTCCCTAAAATGATCCCACATTTGAAGTCTTTCCCAATATAGTCAGTATCTTCAGATTACTCAACAACTGTGCAACTTAATAGTTAGAGAATGATTGTGAATTATGAATGAATGCTTTGTTTACAATCCAGTAGCATTTTTTTGGTTGGTTGGTTTGGTTTTTCGTCTTTTACGTAGAAGCTTCTCTAGTATTCTCTGCTTGGACTTCACCGGAGCGTGGAATGATTTTGTCTTTGCTGAAATCTGCATTGTAATCTTGATAGTAATTGTGACCATTAACTTTAATCCTCACTAGGGAGATGGAGTGATGGGGAAGTGTAGGTACAGCAGTTAAACTGGAATAGAAAGCAAGAGGTAGATATCCTTCCTGCAAGTCCCTGACCTCCAGGCAATGGTACCAGTGAGAAAAGGGAAGGGGATGCCTGTCAAGAGCAGGGCAGTTCAGAGTCTTCAGCCATTGGAAACATCTCTATCCCTGCTAGGGTTTTTATATTTTTTCCATTTAGCAGAGGATGTCCCGTTGAGATGGATGTCATCCCCAAATAGATTTCCTGCAATCTTAAAGCTGTTTCTGTGCTGTGGGTAGATGACTTACTGTATTCCTTAAAGACTTAGTATGGTCAGTTACTTTAATCTGCTAAGAAAAGCATTTGTATAAATGTGAATTGCTGCTTTTCTGCCAAAGACCCACTGGCACTTAAAAGCTAGCACTTCTTATTTCAACAATAGTGCTAATGCTAAGCATGAAAAAATCATGGGTCAAACCACATAAAATTATTAATAGCTTTAAAATTGAACCAGGACAAGTGTACATACCATGCTTTACTTAATGTAATATCCTCGGTCACTGAGGTCTGTCCTTTGTCATCACAGTCATCTGTGTTTCATAATCTGGTGATGTCTTCAGTAGAATAGTCAGGCTCCCTTTCCAAAGTAGTTGGTTTCTTCTGTTCCTTATGGCCTCCTCTGGGAACATGCTGCTTTGTTTGCGACCTGAAACAGTGCAATATCAGAAATGTTAGTGATGATGATTTCTATTTAGATATTCATACTTCTATTCTTGTGCCAACTGCATCCTTGGTCTCCCTGGCCTGTTGTATAGAGGTCTTTATTCCCTTCACTAAGATGTCTAATCTTGCTGGAGGAGGGGCTGGGACCCTCTTCTCACCACTGCAGAGTGGTGATGCTCCTCCTGTTCCCCAGGGAAGCTGGGTAATGTGGAGCAAAGCTGTTTGCACAAGGTAAGGGAGGGCAGGTGGGAGAGGATGCAGAGGGGATGCCACGGGGAGAGGTCCCACAGGGAGGGGGGACCTGCCAGGGGAAGAAACGGGAGAAGGGAGGGATCTCCGCTCCCATGCTCAGCCTCCCCCAGGCCTCACTGACACCACGTCCAAACGTCACACCAGGGCTGGAGATGCCTTTGCTGAGATCTCACAGACCTGCGGCAGAGGGGATGCTGTCCTCTGGCCGTGGCCCCGGCGTTAACCATGTCGCTTTGTTTACTCTAGATACACTTTATACTGCTGTTCAGTCGGCAGGGGAAATTAAGGCTTCAGAAATGGTATACGACGCTGCCTGATAAAGAGAAGAAAAAGATCATTCGAGAAATTGTTCAGATTATTTTGTCTCGCAATCAAAAAACAAGTAGTTTTGTTGACTGGAAAGACCTCAAGCTTGTTTACAAAAGGTGTGAGTAATTTTATGAGAACATGTAATTACTATTCATATAAATAACACGTGCTAGAAGAGGAAAAATAAAGGCTCTCTAAGAAAAACACCAAACAAACCCTCAGTGCTAGTCTAAGCTGGTAGGAGCCTGCCATCAGCAATCTGACGGCACAGTGTCCCTGGACAAACCAGCAGGGTAAATTGCGGGGTGAAAAATACTTGTACAATCTGTCAAATGAGAAAAATGGCAGTAACCTAATAAGTATTAGTGGTTGAAATTCTCTTAGAAGGCTTTAGGCTTCACTGCTCCTTCTAATTCCCCAGGGTACCCTGCTGGGACGTGTGACGGGCTTTATCAGGCTCTTCAGGAGGGTGCAGGAGCTGTTGTGAGGCATTTCCAACATTTTGTCAAATTTTGTCTTTGAGATATTTTTGCTCTGGAAAGTGTTTATTCCCATTTCCTTTTCCAAACAAATCACTGGTTCCTAGTTACATGATGCTTAGCATTAACTGCTTTTTAATTCTTGTAAAGCTGTAGCAAACAAAAAGTAGCCTCAAGGTATAGCACAGTGTATAAATTGGGCAGCATGTCCCATTCAGCAAAAATGGATTTCCTTGCTGTGAAGTGATGGGTGTAAACATCTGACCAGATGCTGTGACAAGTCGGGGCTCTAGCTACAGCATCAGAGAGTTGAGGTAGATTGTTAGCTCCCATCTTGGGTTGATTTAAAGACAAAGTTTTGCTGCAAGTGAGTTATGAAGATTATTTGGCCCAAGCAGTTTCATGCTTGCTGTCAGTCAGTTGGCAGCCAGCAGGCTTACTGAGATGTAACTCCTTCTGCCTTTATTTTTGCCTTTATTTTTTTGGTTTTAGTCAAGATCAGTAACTCATTCTGCAGTTTAATTAACCCCACTTACTGTTGTGCTATTGCATTGAGGGAGAGCCTTACAGTACTACTGATTTACTGTTCATTTTACCAGTGTTGGAGGTACCCTGCTTTGCTAAGGCTGCGGTTCGTTTTTCTAACTAAATTACTAATTTATGTGATCTTTTTAAGTGTTCTCTGGAACACTGAAAGAAAATTATTATTTTAGATACAAGACAGACATTAACTACCATTTGTATAACTTCTAAGAGACGAGCGGAGCACTGAGGATCCAGCTGTTCACTCCCTCATTTTTGCCTTTGTTTCCCGTAGGTATGCCAGCTTGTACTTCTGTTGTGCAATAGAAGACCAGGATAATGAGCTCCTGACACTAGAGGTCGTTCATCGATACGTGGAGCTTCTGGACAGATACTTTGGAAACGTAGGTTTTACTTTCTCCCATGAACTGTGCTCCTGGCTGGCTGATAAACAAACAGTTAGTTATCTGTAGCTGCTTTTCTTCGTGTTTCTCTCTGCACTACTTGCCTCATAGATTCTCTTCATCCAGAGTGAAATTAATTATTAGAATATTGTATGAAATAGTGCTGAAACTATCATAAGATTGGTTTTTTCCATCCATTTCTCCCCCCAAAATTAATCTTGATGCTTTGATATGCAGAGCAGATTTCAAGGGGACAGCTTGAGGAAAAATACGCAACACCCTCCACCCTGGGTGACAGTTCTTTAATTCTTCCTCCATCTTCAGTTGTACTGGTTTTGTTTGTTTCATAATATTGTGTGAGAATTAAAGACATATAAAGACGAAAAAGGTAAAGTGGTTTGTTGGTTTGGTTTGGTATTTTTTTTAAGAAAATACCTGAAGAAGGTCCAAAGAAGTCTTTCAGTAAGTCTTTAAAGACTTCAAGAGACTCACCTTCTCTATGGCTACTTTTTAAATTGTCCCCACTACCTTAATTCATCTCTTAAATCACTGTGCTGTGACTCACATTTGTACCACCTCAAAACAAAGAAGCAGTTGGTGACTACAAGGTCACTAGGACAGGGAATTTTCTCTCTCTGTGAAACTGTGTGAACATATGTAACCCCTATTACTGGTGCTGTATAAGCCCTGTTACAAGGTTAGTAGGCTAAAAAGACAGCTTTGTTCTCTGAAAAACAGTATAGAAGTGCAGTATCATATAAAATACAGTAAGTAGAATATCTGTGCTTTAAGTCTAGGCTGTATATGTGGAGAGAATATGGGATGTAGTATCTTTCTTCACCCTGCCACAGGAGTGCATGCATTGAATACGTTTGATATCTTAACTTTCGGCCCAGTAGTGCTTATAATGCTGTAGAAGTCATTTAGAAGTTGCGTGTCCTTTTGTTCTGGTAGGTGTGTGAGCTGGACATTATCTTCAACTTTGAAAAAGCTTATTTTATTCTTGATGAGTTTATAATTGGTGGAGAAGTACAAGAAACTTCAAAGAGATCTGCAGTGAAAGCCATAGAAGACTCTGACATGTTGCAGGAGGTAAGGCAGAGGAAGACAAAAGGCAAACACCACATCTCCCTGCATCCTCTTGTTTGACACGAGCTTAAAATACAGCTAAGCAGTTCTAGTACTTAATTATCCAAACACGTCTTAACTTCAGTTTTGATAGGTACAACAATGCAGTTAAGGGAGCAGTTACATGAGGTTTCAGTTCAACCCTCTTGCATCTTGTGGAGTTATCTGGAGGCTCCTTCTATACCACTGTTGCTCTCTTGCAGTGTAGCTGCTAGAGTTTCTCAGATATATTAATAAACAGTGTAACAAGTCTAATATTTTTATATAAGAACATAATTTAAGATTATATGTTATGTATACAGATACAAATACAGAAAAATCTGTTGTGTTTCGTCAATACTTTGGTAACAGTTGAGCTACTATTAACAGTTAAAATTGGGAAGAGCATGTGCTGGCAAACTCCCCTTCCATTCATGAACACCTGTGTAGTTTTTCTGCAGGGCACAGGTACATAACCTTTATTCAGAACCCAGCAGGAATTCTCTTCTGTAACTTGTACTGTTGAGCCAGGAATGGCAAAAACAGTTGAATGTGATGGATTTACTTATTTTTTTTTTCCGAGGTAGTGAAGGATCCATCCTAATACCGAAGGGAACAGCACACTGGTGGAACTAGCCAGGGGCACGCTATGCAGGTCAAAGAGTTTTTTCTCAGGGACCTGGCATTTGCACATGAAACGAGGCCAGCCACGTGCAAAGGCCAGGCAGACATGTTGAGTTTAGCTACAATCGTGGTACGTCATGATTTGAAGATCAGATTCTAAAAGGATGTTGTGGGGTTTTATAGCAGAATTATTTCTACGTTTTAATGAATCTGATCTAATTCCATGCAAAACTACAACTGTCTTCAAAGAGGAGAAGAGGGTTTGTTTGAATGTTACTGTACCGCTCCATAATGCATCAACTGTTTCTTTTTTGTTGTTTTTTTCTTCAGACAGTGGAAGAGTACATGAACAAGCCTGCATTTTAACCTTAAAACTACCTGGAGAGGAACTGCTCTATGCACCTGTAAAATGCACTTCCTGAAACTGCTTCCCAATGTGCCAGATCCTCAGAGAAATACCAAAAACCAATAACTACAGGGGTTTGTTTGTATAATGGTGAAGATGAAGGTCAGCTGATGTAGCACAGGATTTAACAATTCTGTATTTGCATTACTCTGCAAATGAGTTTCTCAGAATTGTTATTACCCTTGATCTAGTTTCTCTTCTTTCTGGACTAAACACTTGTTTTTTATCATGTCTTTTAGCTACGGGTTTTGTCATCATAAAATGTTACTCTGACAGTACTTTGAAGAGGTATTTTTACTAGTTTTGGTCCACTGCTGACCGTATGACTCTACTTTTGTACAAATGTCCATTATTTTGAATGTAATGATTATTCTGCTCTAATAATAATTTTTTTTCTAAAAGCCAAACTGTTGTGGGCCCTGATTTCACAAGCTTCTTTTCAAAAGATTAGTTCATCTACTTTAAAAAGAAACATACATCTCTTTGGATCAGCCGCTTTCTTTCACTGTCTTCCTTCTGTTTTCTGCTCTAGTCTGCTAAGAAGACTGCCCCACTGCTATTAGAGCGCATTCCATGCCTCTGTTTAGTCTGGAGCACTGTGCTGACTCGAGGTAGGCTTCTCCCAGGTTTAATAAGTCCTCACTGCTGCATACAGATGGCCTGTTTCTGTCTTTTCCCCCACTTTTCCTATCCCCTTCCTAGATCCCCTGGACCTGGACAAAGACTCCAGCCTTTGGAAGTGCACAGCTTGGCAGCAGGAGATATTCTGAAGAGAATAAATTAGTCTTTGGGGTTTTAGGGTGAGGATCATCTCAGCTGTCTTAAGACTCTGGATCCCCCAATAACCATCTTTCCCAGCAGAGTTTTCCTGGCCCCAATTCACACACCTATTGGGACGATCAGCTTTCTAGGAGTTGAAAATACGACCTGTTTTTGTGAAGGTTGGACAATTTAATCAACCTTTTATACCTGTGCAAGCTGCACAAAGTGGAAAAAGGGTAACATAGTAGTAGAGAGAATGAGTTGGGCTGTGCGTCTTGCTGTGTGTTATAGAACATTGTAGCTGTGGTGGGGAGCTGGGTGTATTAACTTGCCTGTCTGTCTGTCAGTGGAATTTGGACTCTATATTTGAACTGGCTTCCTTAGAGAGATTATTTCGTCCTTTAAGAGAATTCAAAGCTCAGATAAATTCTATTTATCTTACCCCATAACTCATAGCTAGATGTTTTGTCTCTGTCCAATCATGAAATCATCCTATACAAAAATTAGGTAAGTTGCCAGACAAATATGCCAGAATGATCCGAGCATTGATTCACGTTTCCTTTCGACATGTATATTCCTTGATTTCTGGCATTTACTGTCAGTATTTTTCTTCTGGGATTTTTCTAATCTTTAAATGTCCTCCATGCTTATTCCATTTTTTTCATTGCTGCTTCCTTTCCTGTCTATTTGTATCTTCAGGGGGAGGGATTTGGGATTCATTTTATCTTGGAGGGTGGGAGCACTTTGACACAACATGACAACTTTGCTAATTGTCAGCCCACTTTTCTGCTTGTGTTATCTAGTCTGTTAGTAAAACTGTGGCAAGTTGGTTCATAGCGTCATGCTGCTCTTTTTATAATTACTTTATCCATCTGTTTTCTCTATTGATGTCAAAGGCATACTTTCAGCATTGAAAAAAATAGTGAAATTGCTGAAGGGCTTTTAATAGCTCTGAAGATATGCAATTTAATAGTAAATTAATGAAATAGTATGAGTTGTATATTATTTTCTCATGGTTTGAAATGAAGTTTTTTAAAGTAGAGTGTTTAATTGATTAAGAAGCCACTTCAGAATGTGCGAAGAGGCTCTTTCCACTCTTTACTTTTATAAGTGACTTCTATTCAGTGAAATCATTAGTAGTTTCATTTGCTTTTAGTCTTTTTTGGAGCCATGCTGTGCGTCTCTGACTCTTATAACTGTCATGTTCCTCGAATTCTGGAGTGTATCAAAATAGGAGTTAGAGAAAGATTTCTTGGTATGAATAAGGATACCATAAGCCTGTTTTTTTCAGTCATTCTAAGAAGAGCTATAAGACATCTTTCTCTCTCTTTTCAAATCAAGAAGAATTCTGTACAGAAAAAAATAATACATTAGCTAGGGGTACTTATACCAGCCGTATCAATATAGCATCTGAAATAAATAGCATTGCCAAACCGATGTATCCAGTGTCAACTTGAGAAGCGTGAAGAAATGATTATGGTTTCCTTGCCCTGGTGCAGAGGGTCATTGGAATATGGTGTGCCTGTTGTGCCAACTGCATTTGTGCTACAGAGTTGGAGGGAAAGTATACGCTAAGCACACTAAAGAACTGCTAAATTATATTTGTGTTCTAAGAAACGTCTATAGACTCCTGTTGCTTTTGCTTATAGATGGGCTGCACAGAGGAGGCAGGTGAGAGTTACGTAATGTGACTTTTGCAAGTGTCAGTCTGTGTGTCATGCTTAAGAACAAATTGGTTTGAAACAGAAAGCTTCTATTTTTTATAACCTTAAGTAAGAAAGGAGTCACCCACCTAAGTGGTGTTATAATGGCATTCAGCTCAACCCGGCTCTTTCTCCAAAGGGAGGAAACCCAAATGAAATAGTTACTGTCAGGTTATCTTTAGGTCACTGGGTCAAAATGCCTGTGCCTCCTCCTTTGTGGAACTCCTTTGCCATCAACAGGACATTCATTAGTGCACTGTGGAGTACAGCTCGTCAGAAGATTTCTGTTTCTCTTGATACCTTAGTTCTTTGATTTTTCTTAAAGCAGGAGATACATATACCTTTACCCATTTCATTTGTGTTTGGTGTTGATGTTTCTCTTTCCAACCTGCCAGACTATTCTAGGAAATGCTCAATGTAAAGATTTCTGAGATTACTTTATGAAATTATTATAAAAAAAAAAAGTATTAGTAAGCAGGTTCCTTAACATTTTTCCCAATCTCATTAATACCTTTTGTGGTTATCTAAACTCTCACCTTGCTGAGAAGCTTCAAGCACATATGTCCTAGTTTGCAAAATTGCATTTACTAAAATAACCATTAATCATGGTCATGTTGCTAGCCTAGATTCCTTTCCTTGCTTTTGCCAGCTGCAACTAGCAAAAAGCTTCTTGATTTTCTTGTTAGCATCTCTGCCTGGAGGATTCTTACTGTGATCTTACTGCTTACCAGTTGTGACAGGGCTGGTTCTCTGTCATGCAACTGTTTGCAACTCATGAGCTATGACATCTTTAAACATATCGTGGCAATTAAAAAGAGAGAAACAGACATTAGACTGGGATAAAAATAAGTGTAATAATGTCAAAAGTAATGTTAAAAGTATGACAAATCATCATGAGTGAGAGGCAAGAGTGGCAGGATCTCATGGGGTTCATGAATTCTTACCGTTTCTGTTTCTTTTTTCATTATTCATTTCTGAGTGTTGTGGCTCATTAAAAAGTGTCAACTCTTACAAATAGCTGTAGGAAAATTGGCATTCAGGTTACCTCCTATCAGCCTTTGTTTAACAGAAAGCCACTGAAAGTGAATCTTCAACACCTCTCCCTACCTGCTCCTATAACCCCCTCCTGTGCTTTCAGAAACCCAGGTGGGAAACTTATTGTGCAGTTTAGCTATGGTTCTGTGTCTGCATTTATGCTGGACAGAGTAATGCTGTACTTATGAAAGGATGAATTACTATTTTTTTCACTTATTTCACAGTGCTTCCAATAGATAACACATTTTTTTATCCCCTGCTTAGCACTGTGCTGCGTTGGAGTAATACAGCATGCAGTTATGGTACATTAGGGGTCAGGAGGGATTGGTTTATAGGGAGAGATTAGAAGATTTAACAGTGTGAGTGGGGTTTTGAAAGATACCCAGAGACGTTCAATCAACAGTCCCCTCAAAATAACAAGGTTCAATACAGTTCATAAAGAGAGAAAACTCCTGTCCGTGTCTGTTTGTGATGTTCTACTCCACTGAAAATGTGTTAGAAAACACTTCTGTTTAGCACAGCTCCAGTGTGAGGGGGGAGTTGTGCTCACTCTGCAGAAAATGACTAAACCCAAAGGTCTCAATTCTGCAGTTAATCCCTACAGTGGGATTTTCATTAACTTTATCTGACTCCTCCATGAGCATGGGGCTTGCATCATCACTTACCTCATTTTATTTTTGTTTTAGACGGTTGCCAAGAACTTGTGAGCTCAGACCAGGTAAAAGCATCCTTCCGGGGAATTTGACGACGTTCTTACTGACTTCAGTAGAGTCAGTACAAATAATATATAGCTGATGATTTACATGACTATTAGGATTTTTCAGGGATTTTTTTTCGTGAAGATAGCTGGTCTACGTTGAAGTATAGTAGCAAAAGCTTAGCATTTATAGCAGAAATAACAGGCTGTGCTGCAAGAGACTTAATGTTTGCTGTCATGGAAACCTGTTGCCTTGGAACATGACTAATGAGACCCAGGCTAAGGGAAAGGAAGAAGCTATTCTTGAAATTATTGTTCAGCATACCCTAAGGAAGACCACCAATATATATTATCATAAATTAATTTAAAGTTCCATTGCCTAGCTCACTTAACCTTATCTGCTTATTTATTTATTTAACTGCTCTTGTAACGAGATGTTTTAATATGAAGAATACCATAAACCAGTTCAAAGCTAATCTCTTGGCCATCTAGAAACAAATAGCATCTTATTTGCATTCCTCTTTCCCAGTACACTACAATATTTGCCCAACTTTTGTGGGAAGGACACACTGAAAGCAAACTGTGGCTGGTCTGGAATGCCCCGTAAGCCAGGGGACGGTTCACAGTTTAGCTGAGGATTTTTGCCTTTGGTTGTAGCTGTTCATTTTAAAGACAGTCCAGGTATATGAAGTGGGGAACATCTAGCTGTACATATCTGTGTTGAAAAATGCACTTACCTGTGTGTATCAGTGGGGTAAGTTTGCTGCTCTCTAACGCTGAAAGGAAACTTGGTGGGGGAACATATAGAAGGTAGCTTAAAGTTGTCTTTGCCCTTCTGTCATCTGCTTCTAAAATTCCTGCTGAAAATTCTCCCCTATTCTTGAGCTTCTTGCTCCAAACCCAGTACGTATCATTACACACCAGATTCAGCAGTGGAGAATAGAAACTTGGTACGGTCTTCTGAGCGCTGATGTTTTGTTCCTGCAAAGGTGAATTTTGTGCACCTGTTGTAAAAAAACAATGCTGAATGTAGAATCCCTGGTTACACAGGGTGACAAATTCATTACAGCTTGCTGCGGATCTCAGCTGCTCTCTGGACCGGGATCCTGCATGAATAAATTGCCAGCAGCTGTGTAAGTCTCCCTGCCTTGTGGAGATCACAATTCAGGGTCCTTCTGGAAGCCAACAGTGAGAAGTCAGCCTCAGCGGAGCAGAGCCGACAGTGACAAATCACAGAGGAACATCTTCACAGAAGTTTCAGGTGAAAGAATATGTTCTTTTTTTATTTCTCGAGAGGGCTTGGGAAGTGGCCGTAGGTGAGTATTATGTTGGATAACAGCTCTGAAAGAACAGTCTGACAATGTGGCAAGAAAAGAATATTCTGGGAAAAAAAGAACAAAGAACTGGCTGGGTTTTTAAGCTGACAGCTGCGTTTGGGGCGAAGGAGGATTTTTTCTGGTGTCTGTTGTCAGTGACAAGGTGGTCCTTGTTCTCAGAGGGAAAACTGGCTTGGGCAATCAGTTCTTGTTTGGCAAGCACTGACACAGAGTGTTATGTTGGCAGTAACAAGAACGTTCTGCTGGCAAAAAAGGTACTGCAGAGGGCAATGAAATATTATAAATTATTTTTAAATATGGTAATAAAACATTGATTCATTCTGGTTGGGTTAATATGGGGAAAACTGCAACATTTAGCATGATAGCTCTGTCTGATGGTGATGAAAATAACTAGTATATAAAAATGTTATGTAGTAACATGTATTCTAACATTTGTGTTTAAGCCCAGCATAGAAGTGGAAAGACTGGGACCTCAAGAAATCATACTGCTCATCCCTCAGTCCCAGGCAGGGTCAGCTGCATTTACATCATTCTGAGTGATGTTTTTCTGACTTCTTCGAATGCGTCTGTGGTGCAGATCCCAAAAGGTTCTTGGACAGTCTGCCCTGAAACTAAACTCCCCCTCTCAGCTGAAATGCTCATCTTAATGGCGTCTTCTTTACTGCGACATAAACCCAGTACTACCTGTGATATCAAGCATAGATAGAGAAATCCCTTTTATTACCATTCTCTTTGCAGCGGCCTTTTAAGGGGTTCCCTGTTTTGTTGTCTAACTCCCAGGTAATCCTTAGGGAGCAAGGATGGCTGTGCCTTCTGTCTAGGGATATTGGGTGGTTTTAACCTCGATTCTGTTGCATGTTCAGTTGTGGCTCATTGGTTGATCAGAAAATTTAAATAACAGCTATACTGGTGAAAAGCAGAAGCACAATTTCTTTCTCTGCCTCCTGTTTTCTTGCGCTCTGTAACTGCTTGTAACAGCTGTGCATGAGGCCTGGATTCAGCAGGGTACTTTGGGGTGCCCTCTGTTACAAACGCATAGGAAAGCTCAGACTCCCTTAATGGGGCCACCTGCATTTTTGAGGTTTGAAGGAATCCCTCTGCCTCGCTGGCTCAGCACTGTGGAAACAGCTGTTTCTTTTCAGATGTAGAAAGGGGGTGTTCTCTTCACTATTACAACTCTGGAGCTGTGCTTTAAAATAAAATCAATGAGAAATAAAGGTTGTTTAAATACTAATGGGTGACAGCTTTGTGAGTGAATGCCATCGCTTGGAAAAATAGGTGAGTGTTGTTTCTTAATGAAAATGGAAGGACTGAATTTGCTTAAAAGAAGGTGCTGATGAAAAATGTGTGGTTGTTGGGGATTTTTGGTCGTTCTTTGTAGTAATGACGTTAATAGTGACTGCAGAATACGTGAGCCAAGCAGTAATGGTGCGGCACAAGCAAACGGGAGTGAAAGTGCTTGCTGCTCCCTTTCTGCTCCAAGGTGATCCTGGCCAGGAGGAGGGAGGTCCTCCAGGGCTCTGGCAGGCAGCTTCCCCTTTGCGCAGCTTGGGGAAGTAGGAGATCTCTTAGTCAGGGGTGGCTGCCAAGAGCATTGGAGAAGTCCTTGGTGCCAGCTGGCGGCGGCAGGGACGGCAGCCTCTCCTGCTTCCAGCATCCCCGCCGGAGCAGGACAAAGAGGGAGTGAGCCTCCCTACGGGCAGGAGAGAGTTTTTGCAAGAGCGAGGAACAAGAAGGAGGTTCTTCCAGGTGCTGTCTCCACACCACTTGGAGAGGAACATTTTCAGTAGTGTTATCCACAGCTTTCCATTTGTGCATGGGCTGACATGCACCATCCTCCCCCATTACCACCCTTTACAACCCTTCCAACCTCATTTTCCTCCCTTTCATTTTCCTGCTGCCTGCTCTAGCATAAATTTTGCTTTGTATCCCATCTATTCCCTTCTCTACTTGCTTTTAACTGACTTTCCAGGGAGGGGATGAAGGCTGTGTCTCTCCAGGGGCCAGCGGGCAGCCCGTGGGTCTGGGGCGGGTTCTGTGGCACAGCAGGGCTCTGTGCTGCCTTGCTCCCGCTGGGGAGAGGGCAGCTCCGTGCTGCTTCCGACTCCAGCGCTATTTAGGGCCTAAATATGAGGGCCCAGAGATTACGAGGCACGTGCAAAATTCAAGCCTGTTAGCACTTCGCTGCTGATCGGTTCTAGAAAGGTAAGCAATGAGAGTTGCAGTAATGAGTATTCTAGGAATCATAGAATCATCTGGCCCGGAAGGGACCTCCAAAGGCCATCTAGTCCAACGCCGCCGCAGTCACAGGGACACCCCCAACTAGACCAGGTTGCCCAGGGCCTCCTTGAGCCTCCCCTTGAATGTCTCCAGGG
>JAOQGH010000051.1:19660306-19705364 GCA_025769975.1 Gallinago jamesoni
AACCCATTGCCCCTCGTCCTGTCACTGCAGGCCTTTGTAAACAGGCTCTCCCCAGCCTTCCTGTAGCCCCCTCAGGTCCTGGAAGGCTGCTGTTAGGTCTCCTCCAGGCTGAACAACCCCAGCTCCCTCAGCCTGTCCTCAGAGCAGAGGGGCTCCAACCCCCTGAGCATTGTTGCGGCCCTCCTCCATCAGAGGAAGATAAGGAATGATAATTTTCACTCCCATTTTAGCATGCTCTGTTGTCTGGAGTTAGCGGGGACACCCAGAGGCTGTCTTTGCTGTGAACCTTCCGTCTCTCTGCTGTGTGTCTGTGTGAGAAAACGCCTTCTGAGGCAGAGACCCCACAGAAGAATAAGCAGGTAACCAACTGGAGGCTAAGAATGCTAACAGAGCCAAGAGGTCAGACAGTAAACCCATTTCTGCTAAGTGACATACAGATGATGTGATTTTTCTAATGTATTTTTTGATAGCAAAGCGTGTTGAGCAGAGACTCATGCTGTGGGAACTCTTGGCCTGTGTTTAACACCCTTTTTTTCTGCATCTTTTATGTTATGTCTTTTTGGTCAGTCATTTCAGTCATCCTTGGGCTCTCGTATTGTATCTGTGGCCTGAGCGCACAGGATCCGTCCCCTGTCCCCTGGCACCACCCAGCCCAGAGCCAGCCTGGGATGTGCCGCCCCGGGAGCTGGGCTCGGAGGAGGCTGTGGCTTGGCTCCGCAGCCTAAAGCCAGCAGAGAAAATAAAGTATCGCAGATGTTCGTAATTAATCCCATGTAAGGGCTAAATCTGAAATTACCCAGCTCGTTCCCCTCCCCATTGCTTTGGAGATTTTCTGGGTAAATGCCATTGTCCGTGTGACAGAAGGACTTGCCGTCTGCAGCAAAAAGCTGAATTTTAGCTACAAAGAAACATCCCCTCTCTAGATTACTTCTTTTGCTTCTAACTTTCATGGCAGCGGGGCCATTCTTTTTCCACAAAGATGGGGAATCGTGGCCACACTCAGTTATAATTCTTTTCATGTCTGCACATTTCAGTGCAACCTTAGCAAGGCACCGAGGCCATGTTGGGGGCAGGGAGGTCTTGAATTTGGCAGGGGTGGACTTGCTGATGCTTGTCCATATGTATGTTTGGCCACCTTTATCAGGTGTTACTGGGAAGTGTTATTTGGGCAGTTTCAAGGACCACTTAACAGCTACTTTGGGCTGTGTAAACATCTTGTGAAAGTGCTCCCACCTGGCTGTGCAGGTGGGGAAGGCTCAGATGCACCGCTCACAGCCCCGCCGAGCAGGGAAGCATTCCTGCGAGATGCACAAGGGGCTTTGGTTTGATTTTTTTGAGTCAGTATCTAAAAAAAAATCAGCTTGCCAGGGATATAAGTTTCACGTCTTTTCAGCATTCAACAGAAGAGTTTACCCGTTGAAGGAGCTGTCGGTGCGTACGGCCGGTGCGGTTCTTCAGGCGGCAGCAGCGGCAGAGATGACCCCCGACCAAACCCCGTGTGTTTGGGAGGAAGTTCAGGCTGTTATGTTGATACCTTTTTTTATCTTTTTAATGAAACCTCCTTCCTGCTATTTCAGAGGAGAGGAGGGTTTGACGTCATGTGCTGATGAGTCACTGCTTTTAACAGGCCAGCAAGCAGGGATTGAGAGTGCTGTCTGGAGCAGCTGCTCTGTTAATCATTCACAAAAAGCCCAGAGAAAGCTCAAGGGGAATGCTTGTGAATAATTAAATTTCTGTTTTCATTATGAAGACGCAGTTGATTTACCTGGATCTGCTAGAATCCAGGTACTGGGAAGTGAGGGAGGAGGACAGTGATCTCATCGATTTATTGATACCACTGTAAATAGCTTTTGGAAAGTCATCGGTGTCAGTCAAGTATATGCATGATTTAACAATTTCATGCAAAGCTTATGTAATGTAGCTCTGACTGTCAGCTACATCTCAGTTGCTGCAACCACTTCAACCATACCCATCTTCTCTAGAGGAGATTTATTGGGGAAACAAATGCCCTTGGTAGGGCAAGACATGGATTTTACTGAAAGACTGAAGATCTGGTATATTATGTTGCCTAAAGTCATGTATTCTCGAAGGAAGCAGCATTGTCCAGGTTTATTCACTGCTGGTTCTCCTGTTCATAAACACTTTTCTTCTGAGGATGACTCCATCATTTTGAGTTAATGCTGAATCAGATCTTGGCAAGATATGTTGCAGTCATCCTTGCTGGGATGAGCTTTAACTTCAGTTGCCAACACACAATGATCAGAGAGTTCATTAGATTCTGCTTTGGATGAGTAGGATTGTTATTTCAGTGAAGGTCCAAACTGGATAAATTCCTACATAGTGAATTATTCACTGCTCAACTCTTCCTCCTCTAGGTTGTTGAGGTGTCTTAGACAAAACAAGAGCTGCTGCCTTTCACCCAGAGGTGGAATTAGATGGGCAGTTTTACTCCCAAAGTGAGCCCATCCCCTAAGTGGGCAGTTGAAGCTGCCTTAGAACAGAAGCCTGCTACCCAACTTTGACAAAACATTAGATTTAACTTCACCTACGCAGTTGGAGTGCTGGGACCGTTAGGGGAGTAGGGTTGCTTATAAACATTTACTTTAATTATCTATATGATGTGAGTAGAAAGTTGTTATTCTGGCTGTCAGAGGAATAATGAGAAAAAAACCCCCACACTATGAAACCATTCAAGTCTGAAGAACCTTTGTATCTTTGGGCATTGTTTTCATGGATTCGTGATATCCCACTGATGTGTAGGCAGAACTTAATTAGCAACAGCCATTGAAAGAGCTAGCTTTTAAATAATTTGTTGAAAATTGAGTATGTTTTTCTTCTTTCAGCACTCTGGCCACTTTACTGTGGATTTATCTTCTTGAATTGATTAATAGAAGTTATATCAACTTCTCCATACCCACGTTAGCCCCAAATTTTAACACTTCTTAGCACAGTAAAATGCACTTAATCAATGGGCTGCACTGTTCTTGATAGATGGAAAAAAATGTTGATAGCTGAAATCAGATAGTGTCAATGTAGAAGGGAGAGCTGTCCTAGAAATGCAATAGCTGATGATTTGCCCTTTATGTAATGAGATGATTTCCAGAACCCACTTCTCAGTCTGCAGATACAATGGCCAGTCTTTCAGAAGAGCTGACCTCACTCCCTGAGCAGATACACTGGTGGGGTAGGAGAATGGGGCAACAGCAAAGGACCAGCAGAGATGATACGTGAAATCTTTTGTGGGGAGCGGGGGGTTGAAATCTGGGATGCCAGCAAGAGGCTGACTGCCCTGAGCTGGGAAACCAGAGCCAGAAGGATGGGGAGAACAGAAGGCTAAATAAGCAGCTGAGCTGTAGCAGCTCTGAAGAGAAGCAGAAGTAGAGATAAACGGAGGCCAGTGGGGTGTTGGAATGGCTTCTCTGCAGAGTGGTAGGAATTGGCATTGCTGGAGAAAGCAGGAGGTTCCTGCTGAGGAGTTCAGAGGATGGCTGGACTGGCTCTTTCCCAAGAGGACCAGAGATGAGCCTGAAAAATGGTAGGTGCTGGGACCAGGATAGCTGATGTGTCTGTGTGGTGAGTTTGGGGTTGTTTAGGTTTGTGTGCTGTCTGTAAGCAAATGAGAGATAGCAGGTGTACCTCGATCATCGGACAGCACAGGAGACCAGCTACGGAGAGACTGGGAACAAACTGGGACTGAAGGGGGAGAGCAGGATAGGAAAACCAGTTAAGCTCTGCCCTTTTCGCAAGCATGACCTAGTATTGACCAGGGGACATGGCAGGGAAAATTTTGGACTTGGCAGAAGAAATTGTAAGTGAAGGGGATGTATCTAGCTTTTCACATCATTGCCATGCTGTAGTGGGTAGTGTTGTCTATGCAAACCCATGGAAGGTGTGATCAGAAGGAAATGAGGTTTGCTTTGTTTTTGGCAGTGGTAGACCTCGATTTACAGATGCTGACAGCAAGAGGTTCTGTATATACCCAGTCCCAAGCGATCAGAGATCGTGAACCAAGTGTCTGAGTTCCCCATAGAATCACAGCCAGAGAAAAAGGATGCCCAAGGATGGCTGATTACTGACTGTGGTCCTGTGGCACAGCCTTCCTAGAGCTCTTCTTGTTTGACTTCTGCCTTCTGAGCCTTTGAGCTCAGAAGCTCTATGGTCAAGTTCCTATTAATTTTAAGGCCTGGAGAAACTTTAATATTGAAAGCTGTGATTATAATAAATTAAGGACATTATAAGTATACCTAACTCCAGATATTGTGAGATTGTCTGGGATGTGGGATAGAGCCCAGTTTGAATATCACACCTCTGGGAGGTTATTTATACCAGCAGGGGAAAAGGTATCAGCAAAGCAAATCGTGTTCCTTGCAGATGGAGCATATTTTTGTATGGTACACAGAAACAATGAAGGTCATAGCAAAGTTGCTATTGAAAAGATGAGGAACGTTGAAGATAGAGGAAATTGAACAGGAACTTATGAAGTATAGGAACGAAATAAAATCAAAAGGAGGAAAGCAGTTAAAATCTAAAAAGAACACTGTTTCTGAGGCCTCATCAAATGTTGATTGTACAAAAGATGCTTTTTTCCAGTTGCTCATTAAAAAGGGTCCTACTGAAGAGTTATTGTTCCCTGAGAGATCAGATGCATTGTGTAGTCAAATATCATATTAAAAAAAGAAAAGTATTTCCAGAAAGATGTGGATGCAAGAAAGCAATAAAGCCTGAAGAGGTTATTAAAAGCCACCCAGAGAAGTTGGTAGGCATGTGAGGTACATTGCAGAAGAGAGAAGCAATCAGCAACACGAAATCTGCTGGGACACCAAAGTGTAAGCCTGGACATAATCCTGAGCACCTGGGACTCTGATCTCCCTCTCCTGGAGGCCTTGCCATGTGGATGAAGACAGCTGATGGCCTTTGCTCTGGCATTTCTACAGCTGGAGGCATTCTCTCTGGGAAGGGCTGGAATTTTCCCTATTTTCCAGCCATGTTTTTTTTCCTCCTAATTGCAAAGCAAGCATAGGGTTTTTGTTTTGTTTTGTTTTTAAATATAATAACTGATTCAGCCAGCCATTTAATCTCTTGCTCTCTGTACCCAGCAAAAAGTGTGAGTTTGTCTGGGAAAATAATAATTGGAGAAAGATTAACTCCAGGGACCAAAGCCATCTGCAATTAAACGGTGGGCTCTGGAACCTTTCACCAGCCATAACCAGAAATTGGCCGGTGGGTTTTGACATAAATTGTGGTCTGGGGCCAGTGTCCAGGGGTGAGCATCAGCCCTAGGACATTAAAGGGTGGGTGTTCCCTCCCTCAGGACCTCTCATCGGAGCGCAAGCCTGTCTGCTTGCCTGCCTTGGTGCTCATTAGCGATGAGAGGGTTGTGGGGTAGGAAAACCTACAACTGGTTGCTGGTCAAATAATCATATCTCTTCTCTTGCTTGTGGCCTCTTGATTTGTGCTTGGGAGAGCTCGTCTACTCCTGGAACCTGCTGGCTCTCTAAGGCTGCAGTCAGAGTCTTACTCACATGGCAAAGCATTAGATAGTTCTTGTAATGCCATAACCTATTACCTTAGATTTGTCATTATTAATTATTGACAGAGTACTCAATGACTGGATTGTGATATTTCTGTTCTTTGTTTCTTTTATAAGAAAAAGAATAGTTTCTAAAGTTAAATTAACAAGTTTAAAACTTTTAAAAGATGCTTGTTCTCCCATGCCTGAAGGATAGGTTTGTTTTCTTTAAGGTCAGGAATAAGTTTCTCTTCCAGCCTTGATCCAACACCGTGACACAGGCTCTATGTCCCACGTAAGCCAACACATCAGATGACTCCAACACATAGGCCACAAACTGTTCTCACAGGTATGGTTCCAAAGGCAGAAGAGTAGGTGCAGTTATTCTGATTTTGGTGCAGTTATTAACTACTGCCCCATTCTCAAAAGTGGCTAGCAGGCATCACAGAATCATAGAATGGTTTGACTTGGAAGGGACCTTAAAGATCATCTAGTTCCGACCCCCCTGCCATGGGTAGAGACACCTCCAACTAGACCAGGTTGCTCGAAGTCCCATCCAGCCTGGCCCTGGAACACCTCCAGGGATGGGGCATCTACAAAATCCCTGAGCAGCCTGTTCTAGTGTCTCAGCACCCACAGAGTAAAGAATTTCTTTCTAATATCTACTCTAAATCTACCCTCTTTCAGTTTAGAACCATTACCCCTCTCCCTGATAAAGAGTCCTTCCCCATCTTTCCTGGAGCCCCCTTCAGGTACTGGAAGGCCATTATAAGGTCTCCCCGAAGCCTTCTCTTCTTCAGGCTGAACAACCACAACTCTCTCACCCTGTCTTCAAAGGTGCATCCTCAGAATTAGTCACAGCTGAAATAGATGCTTATAAAGATGGAAATACCTGTTGCACCCCCTGCTCTGGCAGCCTGATCTTGCCTGTCACTAGCAGCATCCCTCCATGCGTTGTGGCAGGCATTCTGAGTGTCCCCATGAAGCTGTTCTGCATTTTGAGAGCACGGCACTTTGTCTCCTCAGAGAGACACAGACGTGCCTTTCTTTTAGATCCCAGCCTACTGGAAAACAAGGTCAACCTGATTGTTTTGGAACAGATGGCTTCCTTCCATGTAGTGGCATTTCCCTGGCTAAATGGAGCCTGACTATACATAAATATCAAATGCGGCTATATGTGGATTGATAAGTATAGTAACAAAGTACAAGGTTAGGAGAATTTAGAGCTGCTGAAAAAATGGCCAGTTTTTCCCCCCAAAAAAATCAGTCAGCATTTCAAGTTACTAATTTTCTTTATCTTCAATCATCATCCTTTAAACTAAGCTAAACTGGCAGGTGCCAGGTTATCCCAGTCCCTCCTGGGGAAGGTTTTCAGAGGAAGATGACTGGAAGCAACTGCACTAGAAGAGCTTGATATATTCTGAGCCGCCTCCCCCAGCGGAGGGAGCTTCTGTTGGATTCTGTGGAAATGTGAGCTAAACCAGATCTGATCTGGATGCTAAAACACAAGGCTGACTGTGAAGCATAGCTAGGGAGGCTAGAAAGAATACAGGTGGATTAATTGGACACAGCAAGACTAACTGTTCTTGAGTACATGTGTGCTGTTGTCAGTTTTGCTTGGGTTTTTTCAGAATATAGGAAATGATTATGGCCCAAATTCTTGTCTGTCTGTATTATAACATGCTTGGCAGGGGGTAGGGGGGAGTGACCTACATGCCTTATGAGAGAGAGCATTATTTGAGATTTCCTTTGTTTTTCAGGATGTCTGTGTGCTCTTCCTGGTCCTAAAGAAATCATTCAGATGATATTAATTAATTATTTCAAATAATACTGTGCAGGAGGGAGGAGGACCATAGGACCTCCAGAGGCCCATTTCAGCTCTATTTTCCATAGTTTTAAGAAAGCTGGTGGCACCAGCAGTGAATGTCACCAGTGGAGGCTTCCTACCCCTGTGGGAAAAGGTAGCCCTGGCAGCCTGCAGAGAGCCCTGCCTTTCCGAGGGTGGCATTTAGAGCTCTCCCCTCCAGCTTTATCTCATTAGCTCTTTTCAGAAAATACAGAAGAAATATAATCCAATCACTTTGGCATTCCGAGGCCCTGGCTCAACATAGGACACTCCAGCTCAGTAACGAGAGATGCTGCTTCGTGACTCATTTCCTCTCCTCGGCCACTGAGTCACTGTCCATCCTTATTGCTGAAAACTACCTGAAGAAAAATCTGAATGGATTCCCAAGTACTTAGTGTTTTATCTAACTTTAGATGTAGAAGGAGGCACTTAGGACATGGGGGTTTGTCGCCCCCTCCAAAACACCACAAACTGTGTTGAAATAGAGATTTAGCAAGTGTGTTTGAAAGCACGGCTTAAAAATGTACAGATTTTCTTTGCTCACTAGGTCATCCCTAGAGAAGGACTGAGCCACAAACACAAGGACCTCACAGGGGTTCAAATTCAGGCTAGAGCTGAAATTCTGTTTCGTAGCTGGGACTTGTTTCCAGAGCAGACCAGAACTCAGATCTGCATTTAAAAATACCATCACTCTTGTAAGTCAATTACCAAGTTCAAGTGTACAGTCCAGCAAGGACCTTGACCTAGCTCTCCGGGCCACAGTTTACATGCCTTTGAGCAGGAGGAGAATCGCCCTGGAACACCTCCATCCTGCCTGTCTGGCACCCCGACAGCCCAGGTTTCCTCTGGCTGATCGTTGTCATCTTCTCTCTAATGGCTGGTTCTGCTTCCCGAAATGCTGCCTGCTCCCCACCAGCTTGTCTCTCCTGTGGGGTTTCATGGTGCTCACACTGGCTGCATCCCACCAGCCCCCTGCCCCAGCTCTCAGCCCAGGAGCCAAGGTGGACTTAGGACTGAGCCAGCTCAGCCTCTCCTTCTGGCCCATGCAAGCCAATTCACTCCTGGCAAGGGATCCAAGGTGTTTTAAAAGCAAACACAGTTTATAACAAAACAAACACAACACTTCTGTTAAGGATATTATTTTCTTTCTTTCTTCACTCAAAAGGGTATTTTTTTATCTTTATCAGTATTAAACTCATCCTTTTTTAAGAAATTTAGATTTTTCTCTTCTGAGATGGAAACTAATTCACCACAATGAATCCCAGTATGCTGATAAAAACAGTTTGCTTGTTTAGACCTCTTCATAAATCCCAAGGAACAAATTCCTGCATTAACAGACCGGAGGGAAGCTAGATGCACCATGTATTTTCCCACGAATTTAGGATTGCCAAACCCCCAAATTCATACCCTTTTGTCCTTTTTCTTGTGTTTTGGTTATCTAATAAATATAATCGTTATGTAGTGATGTGATATGCTGTAACATTGCTGCACTCAGAGCTTGCATTTAGTGCCAGTAGTTCTGAGGGAGACCTCCCAGCCTGCCCAGAGCGACCTGCCAGAAGGCAAATGTGTTACAGAGAGACCTGCTCTACGTGGACATCCTTTCTGCTCCCAGGTAAAAGCGATCCTAGTCATGAGAGCTGTTGACCTGTTGACTTGACAGCTCTCATCAACGCAGCTGTTAGTCCAGAATAGTTTCTTTTGACTTTGTTACCATCTAGTGAACATTCAGAGTGACCACAATAGGGTTGGACTGGCTGCAGAGCTGCTGCCTTCCTGGTCCTGTGCTCCTGGTGCTCGTGTCTAACTGAGGCACAGCAGTGGCTGATGGTGGCAGCACCCAGATCTTGGGCTGAGACTGTTTGCCCCAGTGAGTCGATACACCCCCCCCGTAATACACACACAGAGCAGAATATTACCATAACTAGGCCATTATGTGAGACAGCTAAGAAATTAGGGGAAAACAAAGCAAAACCTGGCTCTGTAAAATCTGATTAGTAGTTTTTGTGAGAAAATGCTGGCAACACAAAGATTTTATTTGTGTTGTTTCATAGACATTGGCTGAGACTAAGTGACTGAAGCTGAGCAAGGACTGACGCGTGCTTGGTTTACATGTGCTCTGTCCAAAATGATCTCAGTGTTCATGTGCGAGTTTAAATGTTCCCGAAGTCTTCAAGAAGCAAGTCTCTGAAAATTAGCTTTCACAGGCTGGAAATCTGTTTCCCCCAGAGCTCATGGATATTTAAATCCCTGTTATTTGGCTCTGCTCATTACAGGATGCATCCTTCTCTCCTGTTTAAGATGTTTATAAGATAAGTGTGGTCAGATAAGCATGTATAACTGAGACTGATTTATGAGTTATTGGACCTCAATAGCCCCTGATGATTGATGCAGATTCGGTGTGGTTTGGGTGGTATCTCCTTGGACCTGTCTATACCTTCCTCGTGGCTCTCCTTCCCTCAGAGCCTGCCCGGAGTCTGAACCTGGCTTTTGAATTTCTGCGAAGTTTGTTTTTACTGGTTGTACTTGAGACATCACATGAAGGGACTTAGTAGTAGGGCGTTGAATATTACTGGATATTGAGGTTTGGGTTTAGTTCTATAGCTGCATTTTAGTTTGTCCTCTTTCCATCATTTAAATCATATTAAAATACAATGTATGTTTTGGAACAGAAAATTAAATGTTCCAAAGCAATTTGAAAACTAATAGCTATCAGGAGCTAAATTTAAGTGTGTGAGCAGCCTAGGGGTTTGCTGTTCTTGCAGACAAGTTTTCTGAAAACCCTCTGGGTAAGATGTAGAAAGGTTGCATCATCGCCACAGCTCTGGTTGGCAAAACATGCTATAAGAGCAGAGTCCTGTTGCTTAGCGACTCGTGAAAGATGATTAACCCTTTCCTAGTGCTGTCCAATATTTGTGTGGAAGCCCTCCTGAGGTATCTTTCTGGACAATAATTGAATATTAAGAAACTACTCTCTAACTACTAGGTGTATTAATTTATTCATCATTAATGTCAAATGAAGGGCCATCTTAATCTTGCCATTAGTTACTGAAGGAGATTACTAAGTAAAAAGTCGTTCTTGCAGAGTATGACATGCAATTATTGCAAAGAAAGGATCATATAATTACAGCGAAGATGGAGTAACAAGTAATTAAAAATAATTTGGGGTTGATAGTGGTTAGTGCTGCTACTGGTATTTCTTCATACGGGCTCAAGTATTTCTAAAACTTCTGCAAGGTTTAAAGACTGACTCCCTGTATTGACATTGCTCTTGCACAGGATACCTTAAAGCAGAGTTTGGTAGCAACAGTAGTTAGGGAAGTTCCTCACCTCTCATCTCCTTCCAGCACAACAGGGAAATTATAAAGACCATGTCAGGCTGAAAACACTCCTTTTAATTAAAAATGGAATTAATCTCTGAGGTTGATGGGCTGAAAAATTTCAATTTTCTTCTTTGAAAGGTGCCTGAAATTCAGCAGGAGTTGCTAAGCAGGAATGTGTGGCTGTGGTGGGTGTGTTTGGTTTCACCTGGTGTCACCCTTTTGCAGATACTAAGGTGCAGAAATTTTTCATATGGTGTTGCTAACATGTTCCAGCCCTTGGACTGATATATTTTTCAAATGTGATAAGTTTGGATGGTGTTCACCTCATCCAGCCTGGGCTGTCTTAAAAATTGGCTGTGGAATCAGTCTAGCCATCTAGGGCTAGAATGAGAGGAGCAATTCTGATGGGTCATTCATTACATCTCTTGAACATACCTTTGGGTGGGCTGACCTGCCCTGGTTTGCCATCCTTTGAAAGCAGCCATTGAAAGTGCCATTGCATGAAAGCATCCTTTGAAAGTGCCATTGCACCACAGGCTCCAGCGGGTGGTAGATGAGATGAGCCCACCCCTCTGTTTTTAGTGGTGTCTGGGGCAGTGTTATTCCCACAAAAGGCTGGCTTTCTCGTGCTCAGGCTGCTGCTTGATAGCAGTGACAGAGCAACACGGCTTTCAATTGCAGCGATGGGGAAGAAACCTCTCGTGGGAACAGAGGTTAAGGCATAGATAGAGGATTTTAATTTGCAATGGCCTCTCTCTGTTAAATTAGCTGGTAACACAGGCAAGAATTCCCCTGCAGCAAGAAACAGTTTGGGTTTCACCTCTCCCCCTCGCACTGTTCCAGCAGCAGCAATTAGTTTCTCTGAGCATTGGCCCTCAGTTCTGGTAGCTCGAGAGTAGGTTGGGGCTGTTGACTGCTGAGAGCACTGCTGTGTACACATTAACCTGCGGCGTCATCCCTGGATTCTTTGTGTATCTGCTGTCGTTACTAGAGAAAACTATCTGAGCTAGAAATATTTTGTATTTGGTGGTGTTGAGATTGTGCTCTCCTCTCGTTTGGGGGTGGGTTAACTCTGTGACCCTGGCAGAGACCTGCAAGGCGTTAGAATCAACCCAGGTGACAACATGTCACAAACCCAGCCGTTCCGATTTAGTCATTACATATCTGAATGTGGTCCCCACGTTTCTTAATCTGTCCTTATTTGGTGGTATTACTTGTCCTCCTATCAGGCAAACACAGAAACTGTTGGGGATCTTGTTTCCCAAATGTCTTCTCCTGACGCATTTAAGACTTTCGGCTCCAGCGAGCAGCCCATGGTGAACAAGCTGGCTGTGGGCCATGTGGTGTTTTGCACTACTGCTTTTCACAGGAGCCTCCGTGCCACTGAGAGATCTCAGGGGAGATTAGTACTGTAACACGGGCACAAACCAGAGCAGATAGTTCTGAATTGTTAGGCAGACTATTTACTGCTGGTTTGAACTTAACCACTTTCTTAACTTGCCAGCAGCAAAAAGAAACTTGCACCACTGGTATCTGAGTTTTTTTCTTTCACTTAGTAAGAAGACAGAGCTTACGGACTGGGATGTTTTGGCATTTTTCTAGAATGGATGGATTCTGAGTTGCCTGAAATACGATTTCTGTTGGTGCTTATAAAAGGAAATACCCATTTATCTTCCCTTGTGCTAGCCAGTGTGTCACACAGTGGGGACAGCGTGTCTTGTAAGCCCAGCTTTGTGCCACTCTTGGCAGGTGTTCACCATATGCGTTGGGGTGGTTTGTTTATGGGCAAGTAATCCTCCGCTTGGGCTTCCAGTTTCCTTTCTGGGCAGAGACCAGCCTGGGAAACCATAGCAGAAGTGCCACAGAATCACAGAATTGTTGGAGTTGGAAGGGACCTTCTAGAGATCATCCAGTCCAACTCCCCTGCCAAAGCAGGGTTGCCCAGAGCACATCACTCAGGGCTGCATCCAGGCAGGGCTTGAAGATCTCCAGAGAAGGGGACTCCGCACCCTCGCTGGGCAGCCTGTTCCAGGGCTCTCTCACCTTCACTGTGAAGAAGTTCTTCCTCATATTTGAGTGGAACTTCCTGTTTTCCAGCTTGCACCTGTTGCCCCTCATCCTGTCACTGGGAACCACTGAAAAGAGTCTGGCTCCATCCTCCCTCAACCCACCCTTTAGATACTTGTAAGCATTAATAAGGTCCCCCCTCAGCCTTCTCTTCTCCAGGCTGAAGAGTCCCAGCTCCCTCAGCCTTTCCTCATAAGGGAGGTGCTCCAATCCCTTAATCATCTTTGTTGCCATGTACTAAAATGTCCAACACCGTGTGCTCTGAAGGAGAACCAAGAAGAACAGTGCTGCCCCAGGACTGAGGAGGGACAGAGCTTGAAGGTGCCCCAGGCTCTACACTGAGCTGTGGTGAGGGGGACACCTTTGCCTCTTGGCTCCTCTCCCCCTGCTTGCTCATGGGGGCTGGAAATCAGATCACTGGCACTGCTCAGCACTGATGGGCACGCCGGGGGGCAGTGAGTGTTCACACCATGTACTCTGCCTTGGTCAGATGCTAGATTTCTGTCTTCTCTTTGGCCTGTTTCTAGAGGGAGTTTTCAGAGTTGAGATGCTGGAACTTAATAGTGTGTTTTTAAGAGAAACAAACTTAAGGCGGAATTTTTGTGGACAGTAGGGCCATAGCAAAGTAACGTTTGTGGGTGAATCTGGTTGCCACAGGGGGAATGCTTGGGATTTTTTGTATCTTTCTGATTCAGGTTTTGTGCATAGCTGAAGGCATCGTGATTTTAAGGAGCTGTGTGGTTTTGCCTCTGTAGGAGAGTCTGCGCTTCAGACAAGTTCTACCTTGCTTTGGTACTGAAACCTAAGAGAAAATGGTGCATCCTGGGGGAATATGTGGGCTTCGGGTGAAGGGTGCTCTGAGGGCTAAGATGCTTCTGTGGACTAGGATCGATTCTGGGTCCCTGCAGACGTCCCACACGAGCACCTCAGGTACCTTGGGCTTAGACTCTCTGTGAAGCCACAGCTATTTGTGAAGTTATGTCCTCTCCTCTCCTGCAGCAGGGAAGGAGTTCTGGGAGGGGAGGAAGCTCAGATACCCTGGTGATGAGTGAGGGGGATACAAGCACCTGAGAGCATGCTGGGACCTGCTCCTACCCAGCTCCATGCGCTCCAGGGCAGATGGACCTGCTTTGGTTCAGCATCCACAGAGCTGTGTTAGCACCATGCTTGGCGAATACACAGTGCACCTGCCTGCAGGGATCAAATTTCCATAAATTTGTTAATTTAGGGGAAAAAACTTCTGAACATGTAGATATTCATTAGGTTGAGAGGTGCTTCAGCTCTGTGAATTGTGAGAAAAAAAATGGCACATGAAATTCTAGTTGATAGAATGCGGAAATAAATGGCAACCAATCTAGAAATTATTGATTTGATTTTTTTTTTTGCTTTTTCTTGGTTAATATTTTGCCATCCCTAGGTGTGCTTGAATGCAGTTGCAAACCTAAAATGTGAGATGGGCAATAAGGAGTGGCTGATCTCATTTTACCATCCTTTAATTAGTGCAAAAAGTAGCCTGTCGACCCCATCTGAAGTGGAAGGGCTGCACACTGAAGCGTTCAGCGGGATGAATTAATATGTGGTTCCAGGTGAGGCTGTTTCTTTCAGTTCTGTCAACAGTGAGCCCTGGGGAGTTTGTTCTCTCCAACCGTATGACAGCTCGTGACAGATTTCTTAATATTCGTTACAGCGTTGGTGCCTTTAACTCTATGGCACATCAGGAGAGAAAGATTCACTGCTCTGAATAGCTGAACCTGGCTTTTTTGTTCTCGTCGTTTGAATTTAATGGTATACCTTAAAATGTAAAGCCTGTCATAGGAGGTTATCAGAAGTTCTTTAGTTAGACTGTAAACTGCCATATTTTAAATGGCTTTACATTCATCATGCTTCAGAGCTAGAACAAACCTTAATGCCACAATGCTACAGAACACAGAAATTTTTGTAGGCAACTTCTGTATAAAACTATAAAAAACTTTTAAGGCACACTACAGGAGGCTATTCTGTCACATTTCTCATTTTTTGTGGGTTTTTTTTGAGTACTTTTCTATCCTGAGTTGTTTTCCTTCCTACACCCCTCAAAACCTAATGAAAAATTTATTATTTTTTATATAGTAAAGTCTATATGCAGTCTTGTATCGCAATGGTGCGATGGGCAGGGAAACCTCTCTGTTCTGGAGAGAAACACACAAGGAACAGAGAAGCCCAGTGAGCTGATGAACTCCCTGCAGGAAATCCGTGGCTGATGGGGGAAGGCATGCTCGTGGTTGCCCTCTTAACCCATGGGGCCAGCCTTGGGTGGCCCAACCCTAAGCAAAATGCAGCCAATTCTGGAAAGAGAAACCCCACAACTTTGCGTAGATGTGCCTTCAGATATAGTGCAATAGTGACAGAATACTCTCTTTTCCACCCAGATTGATCTCTGGGTGCCCATGCAGCCCCTCCAGCTGGTGTGGTAATACAACAGCCTGTCCACTGCCGCACTCTCCTAACCAGCAAAAAAAGGAGCAGAACCTGGAGCCCCGTTGTAATCTCACTTTGGAAATAGCAAGCGGTCATTGTGTCTGGAAATCTGCATCATCTGATTTATTTTCAGCGACTGGGTGAACTGATTGCTGTATTTGGTACTGCAAAGGAGAACCTGCTTTCTGTCTAGGCTCTTCCTCTTGTAGGCTGCTAAGTGTTAGTAGAGACCTAGTAAAAGCAACTCTTAGCAGTGTTTCTTTCCACTGGGATGTAGATGACTATGGAAGGGTGGTTGTAGCTATTCAGGGCTGTCTGTTGGACAGCCACAACACACAGGCAGAACGGCTACCATCACTGCTTAGTTTCGTCAAAGTCTCCATCCAATCTGAATCCCTTGGCTGGGACATGGGCAAGCGCTGATGGAGAACAGCTCTATGCTTCGCCTTCCGATATTGGAAGTTTGGAACCATTACTAAACCATTACTAAACTTCAACTGCTAGTTGTCCTGGCAAATATTTCAAAGTTTTCCAGCTCAATCAACTTGGATAGCATTGCAATGCAATCGCTGAAGATGGTGTTTTGCAGCCATGACTAAAACTTAAAGTTTGGTACCTTTTTACAGATACTGATGCCATCTCCATTAAAAAGACTTCCCCTCTGCCTCCAAGAAGTTCCTGGTAATGGTAACAGAGGTAATAGTTGAATGTTTTGACTCTATCTAAAAGCTATTTTCTGTAGTATAAAGAGGGAGAAAATGCTACAGAATCACATACTTCCAGGAAAGTACATATATAACAAATGCCATGTTGTGAGGAGGAGGCTATCTGCAGGTAAAAGATATAGTTATTATTGAGCAAGATCAGAAGGCACCCAAGAAATATATGACTGAAAGTGCATTTGATAATAGACAAAGATGGTCATTGAATACCAGAAGTCTCACAGTTACAGATATTCAGTGCACTTCTTGTGATCTGGATCACCTAATTCTGTCTGATGAACATTACCTTTAGTTTGGGAGTGCTTTTTCTCCCCCTTTGATTTTCCCAGCCCATTTGCAGCAGCATGTAACAGCAAAGAGTGTATCTTAAGATGTTGCACAGGGATTTATGTCCTGGGATCCTGGCTATATGTCACGGCTTGGAGCATTGACAATACCCAGTAATGAGGCAGCGCCATGTCAGATTCAACTGGGTGAGTTATTTGTAGCAAACTGATTTAATTTCTTTCCCTCAGTCCCTGAATGATCTACTGTGTGGTTTTGACTGCCAGAGACCTGCGTGTGTGAAATGACAATGACTGCTTTATGCAAATAGGTTTCATGCTCTGGATTGCCTATCAGCTATTCAGAGAAATTATTTCTCATTATTTGCTATTTCGGCTGAATGACAGGCCTTGCAAGTCACGGGGCATTGAGTCCGATCCATGAATGAGCAGCTTCCAAAAGCACATGGAGCTTTCACAACGAGCTTGCAGTAGGGCCGTTTGTGTGCTCTGAGCATGAACCCTGATGAAAACCCATTTGCTGCGCTTTCTTCTTCCTTACAGTGTTCCTCTCGATCTCCGTCCATTGCTGGCAAGGAACGGGAGTGTTCCCCAGTCTGTAGGAGTGTCAACTGCTTGTCTTCAGACACAGCTTTGTGAGTACTTTTTTTGGCAGCATTTTCTTGGTTGTAAGTAGGGGACTCCTTGGTACAGGAAGATGGGGTTGAACATACCAGGGCATGGTAGTGATTAACGGGTGACTTGGTATGGGCTTGCTAGTGCCTCCACGGGTGGCTTGAGGCAAGTCGAGCTGTGCCAGCAGGGGTTGGGGACTGTCCCTGCTCCTGTGGACAGCCACCAGCTAGGCCAAGCTGCAGCAGTCCTTCAGCCCAGGCTTCGTCTCTGCCTGGGAAGGAGACAATATTTGATGCCTTCCTTATGCACTCTTTCAGCAGGAGGCTGTACATGAGAGCGCTACATCATTTGTGACAGTTGTAGCTGTAAATAGGAAATGATTAATATTTCATGATTATTTTTCTGTAAGGCACGATTCTAGGGAGAATGCATCAGTCCGACTTGCTGGAGAGAAGTAAGTGAGCCTGCCTCGCTTAGCTTCAAATCAAAATGTGGTCAGGCACTGCATGCTAATATACCTATGTTAGAGGAAAGCTCTGTCTGTCTGACTAATGCTCTGCCACCACTGCGTCAGTACGACAGTGAACACTTATTTCTTAGAAACTTCTGTTCCACTCTTCAATCTTGCACGTTAGCTGTCTTTCTGCCTTTGTCTTGAGCACCTTTAATCCAGGCTTTAAAATAGTGCAGGAGGCCATGAAGATCCATCAGTTGCATCAATTGCAAAATCTTTGAATCTGATGAAAATCTTTCCTTTTTTCTTATTTATTTATTTTTCCTTTTCTTGAGTTGTAAGCAAACCTCCTTGAAATACTTCAGGATTGCAGTGGAGAACACCAAACAATCGGTCAAAGAAACGTTCTTGGATCTGTAATGCAACTTTCTGTGAAGGTTTTGAGGTGTTCAAAATGTCTCAAGGTAAAATATGTTGTCAAATATCTTAAAAAAACTTTTGTTCTTATAACATTAATAGGATGGTCCCAGAGCTACTGTCAATCAGCAGCAAGGCCACCAAGACTTTGACTTATGCCCTGGACTGCCCACAAGAAGGTCTACAGGAAGGTCATGGAAAGGTTGGTAAAAAAAGTGCAGTAGAAGCCGCTCTTCTCCTCTCTTCTCTGCAAGTCCTTCTGTAGGAAGACTTATGCCATATTGTAGCAGGACTCTGGTTAAGTGCTTCAAATCAGAAAGAAAGAAACAGCAGGACAGGCATGTGGGTTCTGTTCTTTAATCTGATCAAAGTCAGGCCAGAAGAAAAGGAGACTAAAAGATGATGTATATTCCCACAGACTAGTATAATGGCTTGATCCTTGTACAGCAATACTGGAATATAAGTAATTCACAGCAGATTCTGCTGGTCCCAACCAGGGCTTCATTCTGTGAAGCACAGTAGAGAATACTACAAAAACATGATGAAGGAAAGTTAAGATTGCAGAGAAAACAGATCTTAGGAAGTGTCAGCATTAAGGTGGTCTGTTATTATATAAACGTTACTATACCCCCCCTACACTTGTTCTTAATTATAATCCTGTCTACTCTCTCTGTCTGTACAATGGAGAGGACATACTTGCTATAACCCAGCAAAACAAGGACTTCTGGTTCTTTCTAGGGTGCTGTTTTAGAGTTGGATTTGTGGATTTGTTTTTATACCACAGCTGTCCCAGTTTTTTAAGTGCTGTTGGTAGACTCTAAATAAGGCAGAAGGAATGTGTAGGAATAGCAACAATTTTGTAAGACATCTCCACATTCACAAGACACTTGTAAAAACATTTTGGAGAGGAACAATTTACAGCACTAGAAGTACTTTGAGACCTCTTTGAGAGACAGGGTTTTCTCAGAACTTTTGTCTTCAGTATCCAAGGATTCGGGAACTTAGAAAATTACATAGCTGAATTACTTTGCTTTTCTGTCTGAAAAAAGCTGATAAAACAACCCCTTTGGGGTGCATATAATTTTCTGCACATGTGGGTATTTGCTATGGCATTTGACAATCCATCTTTTTTAAGCTAATGCAGCTGATGTGTCAAGCGAGACTTGCTCAGCATTATTAAAATTCATGTTGCTTTATGAATTTAGGACTTAGATCAGCACAATACAAAGTATGAATTCAACAGCTTCTTCGGAGGTCAGAATAGTTTTCAGATGATGTGGGAAGACACCCAATTTATCAGTGGATTGTGGGCACCTTTGTAGATGTTACTTTCGATGCAGCAATCCAATTTGCAGGCTTTTTTCATGATCTGTTTGCCTGAAAAATCATTGTCTGTTTGTTTCTTGGGATTGTTTCTCCTAAAGTGTCATTGTTTGGTAAAAGGGAGTGGTTGGACTTGTTTGTAATGATTATAAAAGGGAGGTTTGGATTGGTTTTGTCTGATGCCACTGGCACAGAAAAGCCTCTGCAGTTCTTTTTGGTTTCCAAGTTGGGGCTGTCTCGGCACTGCTGGCTGTCGATAGATGGTCTCTGAGCTCTGGCTGTCTAAGCAGCTGTCAGAACTAACAGCATAAACTTAGAATTAAGAATTGTCAGTAGTAATTAAAAATCATGGTTAAGGGCTCTCATTCAGCAAACACTGACTGCTCCTCAAAGCACTTAGGCGTGTTTTTAATTTTGTACATATTCCAAATTTATTTGGTCTTATTACAATCAAAGCATATGCTTCCAACTCTATTGTTTTACAGCTTTTTTTTTTTTTTTTAAAGCAAATGAATGGCTGCAATCCATATATGTCCTTGGAGGGTAGAAGTCAGGGAACATAACTGCAGTTGTTTGTATGGCTTTACTTTCAGGAGCAGGTTCTGTATTTCTGCTTCCCTTGCAGGTTAATTGTGCTGGGATGTGCTCTGTTATGCTTCTCACTTCAACTCATTTTTCCTAAGATTTCTCTTATTTTGTAAGCCTCATTTCCTACATTTAATGTCACTGTTCATCAGCCTAATTACCCTTTGGTCCCACCTCTTTGGCACAGACCCTGAAAGGGAGACTCGATATTCCTGCCTCAGCTCCTGCACCATCTGGTCCTTCCAGCTCGGAGCCTCTGGCCATGCTCTCCAGAGGAACACACAGCTTCTCAGCTGGGCTGGCTCAGGCGCTGCAGCTGCATCACTGACAACCAAACTGTTTCTTTCTCTTCCCAAAAACCTCCTGTGTCTTCTCACACGTTGCAGTTCTTCCCATTTCTTCCTGTTCCGTACAGAAAACCTCCATACAAACCCCCATACATCCTTCACAATGCCTAGCAGGAGCTCAGGGGTGACTGCTCCTGCACAGGACCATGTCCGTACCCACCAGCCACTGCAGGGTCCTTGCAGAAGAGAGGATGAGGAATGAGAAAAGGACCTTGATGGGCCAGGGTGAAAACCAGCCAGTGGGGCCTTGTGCAAACGGCCCCCGAGGTGGGAAGTTTCTGCAGCCATAGTCTGAGGGAGAAGCCAAGCAGCAGTACGATGCTCTGTGCAGCACGATACGCATCCGCTGCAACAGGCAACAGCACATCAGGAGAAGCTGAGAAGACACCACTTCAACAAACATATGGTCGTGACTGCCTGATTACAAGCAAGCAACATCAACCCAGAAGGGTTGTGTTTGGTTTTGTTTGGTTGGTTGTCGTATAATAATATCGTGAAACAGTTATGTAAAATTGAGGACCTCATCAATATTACATCTGCAGCAGATGGTGAAAACGTCCCTGCATGGACAAGTAATCCATTTGGTTCTTCAGACAAGATCTCCGGTGCCAGTTGTAGTATCTGGCCTTTTGATTCAGCTTTGAGATATGCTAGTGGAAAACCACAGCCAGCCAAACAGCTCCCTGTTGACCCCTCATCTACCCAGGAGCGTATGCAAGCCATGCTCTAGGTAAGGCTGACAGAAATTCATTGCCGTGCTTTGCGACCTGATTTTAAACAACTGCAATGAATTGCTTTTGCCTTGAATCTCAAACGATTTATTCTGGGTGAACCAGAACCCTTCTATGGGGTCCAGCGTCACGCTGAAAGCAGTAGATACAGATGAGAGGATACCTGCCATACTTTGGAAGATGGCCACGGAGTCCTTGGAGGATGCAGCTTGTATTTGTGAGCAGCTCCGGGGCTGTGCTTTCCTGTGTGTGCAGGTGTGCTGCTGGAGGGATGGACCTGGGGTGATGGTTTGCAGCGCTGGGGCAGTGCAGCAGCAGGACTGCTTCAAAATAAAGCTAAGAACTGGAAAATGTACCGTGCTGATCCAGACCTTCCCCCACCACGGTTCCTTGTACCGGGGAGATCACTGAAAATCGGGTTGGTTTTAGGGACAGGCAAACAGTTTGCTAAGGCGGTGAAATAGAAGAGGGAGAAAAACAGCGTTAGGGGTAGAAATGCACAGACCCAAGTCTCCCCAGCAGCCCTGGCTCTGGCCCTACGCAGTGTCCCTGCGCCTGGGAAGCCTGCTCAGTCTGCGGAACGAGGACAGGGCTGGGGCAGCTACTGCCAACACCACATAAATCCATGTTGCTGCCATCAGGCCAAGAGAAAACAACACTATCTCAGTTGTCACGATGCTCACATGATGCATGCGGCAACAAACGTGGGTTTTCCTCACTCAGTTGAAAGGCCCTGTGTGAAAATAAAAGGGCTTTTTTTCAGAGTGAGCGCTTGCAAACGGAAGCCAATAAGTCAGTCCCAGTCTGCTGGAGAAATGCCTTTCCTGCAGCCCCAGCCCCAGTGCAGACTCTGGCTGGCAAGACGGGAGCACGCACTGTCTGTAGCGTTCACGCTTGATTGTTAAATGTATCTGGGAGCAAATTTCTGCAGTAAGGATGCTGTGGATTTGCGGTGAGATGCAATAAGGTGTCTGTTTACTTTCGGATTCAAATCCTATTGAATCTGAATTGTTAGCCCAGCACTCAAGCAGCTATTTTCATGACAAGCCTTCTCTCGCCTGCAGGGACCCCTGGATACAAATGGTTTGCTCTGCGTACATTTCATTCCATTGGAAAAATAGCTTATGTTTAATATTTTATAAATGAGACTGTGTATTTTATCTTTGCTGGTGCAGAATCTGTGCTCTCCATCTACTTGTCAACATGTATCCAATTTTTTGCTCAATTCCTTCATTCTGAGGCAGAAAAAAAAATGATCTTACTTCACATGGTCCTATCTTGTGCTGAAGCTGGGGCTGCTCAGCAAGATGCCTGTAGCCACGAGCTGTGAGGACTAATACTCAGACAGGACAGCGCGGGGGCCACTGTCTCGCTGGGTATTTGTCCCTTCCCCAACTTGCTTGTTCTGACACCATTTTCCTACCTGAAGAAAGAGCCGGCCAGTGGGTTGGCACTCATCTGCCTCGACCCAGCGGTGGTATCTCAGCCTGGAGCAGGTTTCCATCCAACCCAGCGGGTGGGTGGCTGGGTGGATTGGCCCAAGGTTTGGAAGAAGAGCAGAGCAGGAGCCTCAGGGCTGGGAAGGGCTCTCAGCCCATCTCAGGCACTTACTAGCAAGGTGTATCAGACACAAAGTATTTGCCTTAGGGGAAAATCGCAGCATTTTCTCCTGATTATATGGATTTTACTTGCCAGTCAGGGCTCTGATAGCTGAGAGAGAGAGACAAGACTGCTATCTAAAACAGTTTGGAGGTCCAAGTAAATGTTCTTCCCAGCTTGCAGAGGTGTTACTTGTTGTCATGTAGATTGCAGCCTGTTTGGGGAAACAGTGTCACTGCTTACATTGTGACTTTTGTGAGAGAAAGGAGCAGCCTGCCTATCCCATAAGACCTTTTCAGGATTGCATGATAACAAAAAGCAAATTATAGATGTTAACAGCGTTCTTATTCTTTTCAGTAGTTGTGCCATGTTCCCAGCTGCACCCACTCTCCGGCTCCCGCCCCATCCCACGCTGGATGGAGCACGGTGGCTTGACCACGTGCAGTTATGCAGGGTGGCAGCTCGCTGCTGCCAGACCCTATTGCTTGATTTCTGTCTCTTGCTGCATACCTGGGTGATGGCATTAAATCCTTACTGTCCAGGACAAATCTCTGCCAGTTCATAAACGGGCCGTGTTGAAGTTCTGCTGGGCTGTGGGAGCCGTGGGGCACTGACCACAGCCCAGCTGCTCGGAGCAGCAAAGGTGGCCAGGCAGGGGGCTGGGGCAAGGCTGGGGGGTAAATGAGTAACCCTCTACCTCTTCTGCTTTTTGCACCGAGGTTCTGGACTCGCCTTGACTCTACAATCACTAAATCAGTGAAGGTGCCATTGAAGCCAGCCAACTCTCGCTGAAATTCAAAGTTGAGTATAGTTCAACCCTAAAAATATAAGCTCTCTGCTTTAATGCTGCCGTGGCAAATGTTACTAGCTATAACCTCATGGTACAATATGGATTTGTGCTCTTGTTTTGATGCAATAACTCATCTTTATATTGAATTAACTTTTAATTTAGTATACATTTTAAAAAATGGGCATGTCATGAAGCAGTTCTGCCTTGTCCACACGAGCTACCAAATCAAACTCTTTGCCCTCTTCTTGGTAGAAGTTGTCTCCAGGAAGAAATTCTGTAACATTGGCTCTGTGCTGTGCCTTGCACTGAGTCTCTTTTCTATTTTTGTCACATTCGTGACCAAATGCTAAATTTGGTTTTGACCCAGATTTATATAAATTACCATAGCAATATGGTTGGAACCTATGTAAGTACATACTTACTAAGCAAAGAAGGGCAAACCTATGGCCACAAAAAAGTCTGTAATGGCCCTGCTGAAACTGATGACATTAGCAAAGACGATGCAAAAGAAAATTGTGGTAATGTTTTATGGAAAGAAAACAAAGCATGGCTTCTTGCCCTCCTAGTTTTAGTGGGCGGCTTCTTGCACTCAGTGTTGCTAAAGCACCCATTGTCATATGGTGGGGATGGAAGAACATTTGCCCACATGAAGCAAGGTAAGCATTGAGAATGGTTGGATTCTCAGAAAAAAGAAAAAAAAAAAAAAGAGTAAGAACAGGAGCATTAATTTTGCAGTGGCAATTTTGCCACTGGAGCACTATCCTGTGTTGTCAGACAAGGCAGCAGATAAAAAAATGGAAGGTTTTTTGCCAGAGACAGGGAGATCCAAAATCACTGAGCTTTTTCATGTTTATACGTGATTAATGTGAAAATTAATGAGGCGTTAATGTAAGTAAGGGATAGAGGTGGCTTAGCCCCAAGATCATGAAGTTTCTGTAGAGCAGAATTGCTGAATTGATTTGGCCGAGGAGTAAATAATGTATGTAACCTTATGCAGAGCTGTGAAATCACTTCTATGTGCTAATTTAAAATGAAAAATCACATAAATGTGTGTACAGATTTGTGTGCCAACTTTTTTCACTCCCATGTAAAACCTTTGTGTTCTCTCATGAGAAAAACATCATTGAAGGTCAATCTTGGCTGGCCTGAATAACCCCAAGGTGGCCAATGCCCCAGGTTGGACCCTCACCCCAGCCAAGGACCTTGGCACGGGCAGGTGGCTCCCAGCTGGCAAAGCAGGAGGCAAACTGTTTTTGCTGTCTGCTGTTGGTGGTTGCTGCCGCCGCTGCTCTGAAGGGCTCAGGGGTTTTGATTGGGTAATCTCCAATGATTTGGGGTGAACCCGTGCAGTTTCTCCCACTGCCAAGCCATGTCTCCTTCCCCCATGGCCCCGCAGTGGGGAGCAGTGCAGCTCCTTAAAAAGATACGAACCTGGTTATACACAATCATCGGGGTTTTTCTTAACTCAACTTTGGCAAGGGAAAGCTGGCTGGGGCTGGAGCACGGGCTGCATCTTCTGTAGCCGAATGACGCTAAGAGCTGCCAGGTCGTGCAAAGTCTCATGGGTGACACGTCCCTGAGCACAGCGAGCCCCGCGGCCGGGCTCCTCCGGGTGTCAAGGAAAGGGGAGCCTGCCCCACGCTAATTAGAACTCGTTTCTCAACTTCTCCTTGGCAAGGTGCAAAGAAATCCTCTTTTCATGCTCAACAACTAAAAATAAATCCTATTTTAGGTTTCAGAAGCAGCCGCATGACTAAAATGAACCGTTCGGTTTCATTCATGTTTGCTGTCTATTAATCTGTTCTCCTCACCCTCAGCAGGCTATGACTCAGGGCTTTGCATTGTCTTCCTCCCTAAACTATCTGTGTTTTGACTTTAAATTCTGCCGTCTGACGCAAAGCAGCACTGAAATCATGACAGTTTGATCCAGCCAGCTCCCAGGAGGCTCTTGATCTTTACTGGCTGGTAAATGTAGCACTCAGAACAGCAATGCAGAGCAGATATTGATATTTTTACACCAAATGTTGGTAAGCAGATGTCACAGGCTTGTGAAGAGCCTTGAAACTCTACGGAAGAAAATATGTGAGTATATATGTGGGGGAGGCCTGAAGATAAAAATAATCCGGTGGGTATATGAGAAGACATATATTCCTTTATCTGTTGGCGTTTTGCTATTCCTGCTCATGGTACTCAAACTGGAGGCTGCACTGGAACAAGGACAAGAGTAAATTCTTTCCCTGGTGATTCATCTGCTGCTTTTACACACTCCTTCCAGCAGAGGCTTCTCTCCTCCTCTGCCCTTCACGGAGCTGGTGAGCAGAGGGTCTGTGCTACGTGGTGAACCCCAATCATCCCAAGCTGGTGTCCTATAGCAACTGAGTCTTGTCCTAAGGCTCCTTTTTCTGTGGTTTTTTGTTTTTTTTTTTTTTTTGTAATGAAGGCAGCATGAAATCCTGAACGTGCAAATGTTGGGTAAAATTCAGAATTTCTTTTTTTTTCTTAGCAAAATCTGTTCTTGAAACATCCCTTCAGAGTGAGGAGCAAACCTTCAGGGAGTCGTGTCGGTCAGGCTGGTGGTGAACCAACTTAATCTCATTCTAGCATGGAATAAAGCCCAGTGATCTACAGCCACCAGGTGCTTACCTTGACATCCACGCCTTTAAACAAACTGTAAAGCCCTTACTTTTCTTTACAATGTTATATTTTTCCCTCCCTTTACAGCTTTGGTAATGAAATTTGAGCCATTTATTATGTACTAAATTTAGGGAGGCCAAAAATATTTACATACAAATATGTTTGATCTTTCAAGCACACAAAATGAGCACAAAATAACAAGTCTAATGTTGGACATGAGCAGAGTTCTAGTATTTTAAAATGGAAATAATGTAAAGGAATCTATATCTGTGATGGCAGATGAACTTTTTCTGAGGAAAGGAAACCTCCCCCTTCTCATTACATACAGAATAAATGCAAATATTCAAGTCAGATATAGACTGAATTTTAAATGTGACAATGGCACTTATTCTGCAAGAATTGCCATGTCTGCAATGAATTGTAAATTATTTTTAGTTGCTGCTGGAAACAGAGGAAAAGGGGGGGAATAATCAATATTGACACAACCCCGCTTTATTTTTAAGCGGTACTGATCTTCGGTGACACCAATTAGAGGAGGAGAGAGCTAGAGCTGAAGTGATCTGCACAAACTGCAAACTATGTTGGTGTTTAGGAAAGAGCCACCATAGCCAGACAAACGTGCTGCCTGCTGCCATGCGTTGCTGCTGGGATGCTCATGCCATCAACATCTCTGCTGCACCCTCCCATGCCAGCTGGACACCTGTGGTGGGAGCCGGGTCTCACCAGGAGACCGCAGTCCATCAACGGTGCTGGTTCTTCCCACCATCACTCCACCAGTGCCGGTGCTGTCCTGGGGACTGGGCACCAGGGCAAAGGCACCAAGCCCCACATCAGACCTCGCTACCACCCGGAGACAAATTGTCTGACTTTTCTTTCTCCATTAACTTTAGGGATGGTGATCTTCCAGCTGTGTATGACACAGCACCGTGGCTGGAGTCCTCTCGCCTCTGTTTCTAACATGAAATGAAATAAAATTGTGTGTGAAGCTTTACTTACCCTTAAGTTAGCATGCAAGATGCAGGGTTGATTGATTGACTCTTTAGCTTCTCATGATGCATACCTATGTAAGGCAGAGCCTGTGACGGGGCAGGCCATTCAGAGAAACCATTATGTTTATTACTGGTCTGTTCCCAGGATCCACAAAAGGATGCAGCGTGGCCAAAATACGCTCAGAAAAACAAGATTACCAAGCTCTTCTGGTTAAAAAGTTGATATTGAGCTAGTGCTAATGCAATTTCCTAAAATTCAGAGATGCCGTGATGTCATCTTACTCTTCTATAAAATGCCATGGAACCTCTAATGACAGCACAGATCAAATCTTCCGTTGCATGACTCACGCTGAGGAAAAGAGTGCCATATACCCAATGTGGGAGGGGGGAAAAAAGTACATTCACTAAGGTCCTCCTTAAAGGACTGTGCGGATGCAAGCAATCATAAGCACAAGGTCCAGGCAAGGCTTTTTGAAGTGGAGTAAAATTGACAGCTGAGTTGTGGATACCCTTCGGTAAATTTTATCCACTGAACCCAAAATAGCCACGGCAGAGACCTCAGCCAAGTGTCTGCCTGACTTCACACACTGTAAATCTCAAGTGAGCGGTTAAGGAGCAGAGGAAGGAATCGTGCTGATGTGCCAATTAATCTGGGTTGTCTGAAATAATACATACTGATGGTGAAGATCAGGGGTAGATGGATGGGGGGCAGGAGAATGATCTCAAGGGAAAGAATTTGCTAGATAAATGTTAGCCATTTGGTGGCAGAAAGCACGCAGCATGACATTTCATGACAGAAATACCTGGAGGGACACAAGAAAAATCCTGAAAATCTGAATTGAGCATTTTTCTCCTTGTTTTTTGTTGTTGTTGTTTTTGTTTTGATCACAATGACTATTTTCTCCATGGACTAATGTGTATGAGGGATAACAATGTCTGTGACTGTGTGTTCTGTGGGCATTCAGAGATTTGGTGCTCAGAAACACCGTTCCCAGCTGCTCGGGGGGAGCTTGGACCTTGCTTTCTGCTTATTGCAACCAACGCCTTTCTGGTTCCCTTCTTCAGGGATGCTGTCATGTGTCTTAATGGAACTTCTCTTTTGGCTTTTTTCTTCCTGGGTCCAGTGATGAAAGCGAGCATTTTGGGTTGTATCTGGGGCCTGCATAAAGCTGCTGCTGAAGAGTTTCAGCACAAAAACCAGTCCTGTGTTTTACTTATAATGGTATGTGAGATGACACAAGAGGTTCCCAGATCTCCATTTCAACTACAGCAAATGCAGCAAGGATGCCATGGATGCTGTGAATTGTCCCTTTGCTCTGTCTTCATGGCTGCAACTATTTCTACCTTCCTTGCTGTTCTTACGACAATTTAATTTTGTAACATTCATCGATTCGGAAGGTACATTCATCCTAGTTTTTTGCATTTTGTGCCGTAAAAGGTCAAAATTGTCAGGAAAGATTTATTTTGGGGGAAAAGGAGTCCTGATTTAAAAGCCAAAGTAAAAACAACCTTTCTGGAACGGAAGGGAAGCAGAACGAAGGAGCTAAAGCCCAGAGCAGCAGCCGAAGCCCCGTGTTACACTCCATGCTCTCTGATTTATGCACCCTGGTATTTACTCACCCTAGTGAGCTTCTCTGCGGGAGAAGGGTGCTCGTGCCCAGGGGGCTGCCGTGGAGGGGGAGATCCCCCTGTCTTCTCTCTGCCCAGCCTGCTTCAGTTTTTCTGCCTGTCTCAGGTATACAATGGAGGGGTGTCACTCCTCCCTACCCCTCTTCCCCCCCCACCAGCAACACCCAGACCACAGCAGGATGCTCTGCAGCTCCTGGACCTCCCACCCCTGATTGAAGAGGCCATGGATGCTGTGAATTGTCCCTGCCCTGTCACAAAGCCAGAACCCTGCTACCATGGCTCATTCAAAGGCTTTAAAAAAAAAAAAAAAAAAAAAAAAAAAAGTAAAACCACACAGACGGCAGCTGTTAAAAGGCCAGCTCCTCCTGGGCACCCTGAGACCTCCCAGTCTGGCTCATTTCCCCTCCCGTCCCTGCGTGGCCCCAGCTGTTCCCCTGTCCCACAGCCCCGGCCCTGTGCCACCACTGCTGCCTTGGCTGGCACCTACCAGCCCCACAACATCGGTCAGTTTAACAAACCTCCCCTGCCCGGCTCAGCTCCTCACCCCTCCGGCTCTGGGGGAGCTGGGAAGCAGGACGCTTGGACCCAGGTCTGTACCCTCTCTGCCTCTTTTATTTTCTTTTCACCTCCTTTTTAGCCTTTTCCTTCTTTCTTCCTTTCCTCCACCCTTTTATCTTTTTTTTTGTCTTTTTTCTTTTCCTTTTGTGTTTTTCTTTCTTTTTTTTTCTTTTATATTTTTCCCTTCATCTTTTTTCTTTTTTTTTCCCTTTTCTTGTTGTCTTTTTTTTTTTCCTTTTTTTTTCTTTTCCTTTTTTTTTGTTTGTTTTTTCTTTTTTTCTTTTTGGTATTTTTTTCTTTTCTTTTTTTTTTTCTTTTTCTTTTTTTCTTTTTGCCTTTTCTCCTACCTTATGCGGAGGATGGACTGGGGGGGGGGTGAGATGTTCCCGGGGCGGGGCGGGGCGGGGCTGGGCGGGGCCGCGCGGTGACGTCAGGCGCGGCGAGGGCGGTATAAGCGGGCGCTGTCCCGGGTGCTGGCGGCGGCAGCGGCGGCGGCGGCGGCGGCGCGGGCAGGTAGGGGCTGCGCCGGGCTCCGCGGGGCGGCCGGGGCCGGGGCCGGGGCCGGGGCCGGGGCCGGGGCCGGGGCCGGGGCCGGGGCCGGGGCCGGGGCCGGGGCCGGGGGCGGGGGGGGTCTGTCCGGGGGTGTCCGGGGGACCCCTGTGCCGCCTTCCCGCGTGTGCCACCCGTGCGGGGAGCGACCCGCACCAAACGGCGGCGGAGGGGAAGTTGAACCAGGAGTTGTGGCAGAAAGTTGATGGGGTCGTGGCTGTTCGCAATGAAATACAGCGATAAACCACAGACCTCTCACTATATATATATATATATGTGTGTGTGTGTATATATCTTATATATGTATTTTCAGGGTGGCTCGTGGCTGAAGGGGGGGAAGGCCAGCGTTTCTGCTGGCGGTTGCGCTGAGTCGCGCTGGCTCGCCGACACGGCTCTTCAGCCGCCTCAAAATAGAGGATGGGAGGTGGTTACCTCGGATGCAGCCACAGCCTGAGGGGCTCTCCGGGTGCAGAGCTGTAGGAACAGGCGTTATATTCCTTCACGACTGCTTGGGGGTTGTGGGTTTTCCCTTCTCCTCACCCCATTCGTGTTTTGTTCCTGTTTTCAGTCCCTTGCAGAGGATAACAGGTTTTGCTTTTAAAAACAGCAAATTTACTGCAGTCGTATTATTTATTGCAAAGGTAAATGGGAGGAAGAGTTTGTGATTTATTTCCTTATTTTCCTTATGGAAAACGGCTGTTGGATCCCCCCCACAGACTCTCAGGGCAGGGAAGCTTATGAGTTTTCATCGCAGATTTTCTCTGGAAACATTACATACACATCAGAGATGACTGCTGAGAGAGCGCGCGAGAGAGAAAATTACTGCTACCATGGAAACATCCCAGAAAGGAGATTTATTGTTTCGTCTGGTTTCTCAGGAACTTCTGTCAGGCTGCATTGCCTTTGTACGTGTTAAATTGTGAACTCGATCGCCTCATTTTGTAAATAGGAACTTCTACTTTTGTTGGCCAAATCATGTTTTTCCTGTTTGTTAGGTGCTCATAGAGGAGAAAATATGCTCCCCATCTAGGCGAGCTTCACAATTACCCATCTGTAAACAAAACAGCCATTTTACCATGTTGTCCTTTGAGAGGCACAGAAGAGAATGTGTTAATATAGATTCTAAAGATGATAGTCTAAAATGTCCTATGTTTTCTCAAAAAAAAAAAATATATGAAAAGGAATCAAAGTCTGAAAGACTGGGGACGAGTCCTCTTTCTTACCCTAGATAACGCAGTATATTTAATGACAAGATTTTATGACCTGAACTCAAAGCTTTTAAAAGAAATCATTCCCAAACCCATCTGACAGGGCTTTCAAGTATCACGTACCAATAAACTAGGGGTGAAAATTGATCTAGAGGCAAATACACCCAAAATATCCAGAGAGGAGCCAATGACCTGTTATTCCTGCAAAGGAAATACCCAGCTGAGCAGCAGCCTTGTGGAACACTGAAGTAAACTTTGCCCGGCTACGCGCATTTTGATTTTAATGGGATGTTGATGACTTTTCCAAAGGCTGTGACAATACATAATTGTGTGCAGTGCAGGAGGTTGAGTTCTAGGTCTCTGTGAGTGGGAGGTGCCCGACAGATAATTATGGAACAACTCTCCCTTCCCCCACCCCTCGGACATGACAGAGTTTCTCATGCACTGATCAAACTAACTCTGTGAAGAACCAATCTCTCTGCTGGAAAATAAAGTCATTTATTTACTACACTAGGTAGCAAAGTGCCTTTTTTTTTTTTTTTTTTTTTTTTTTTTTCCATGGAGATATACATTTACATATAGGACAAGTGCCTTTTCTGTGACAGAAAACCAAGCTATGCATTGGCTTTGTCTCAGGGCAAACTCTGATCTGGAGGGTGGGACCTTCTAATCAGCTGTTCGGAATGAATCCCTTGTGAAATCAATGCTCAACCCTGCCCAGGCTGGAGTAGTCAGAAATGTTTGAGGAATTTGCTTGGTCTTAGGTTGTTAGCTTGCCCAGGCAGACCGAGGAGAGAAAAGCATCTCTCTGAACTGATCCTGCTTTAATTATTTAGTTAAAAGTCACATTATGTTAGGAACAAAAACTGAGTGGAAAAATCTACAAGTGACCTGAAATGAGCATATGCACGCTCACTTTATACTTACAGCAGAGGGTAAATAGTGGTATACACAGCTCTTTCAGTCTGTCGTGAATCACCGGCGTCTCAACAGGATGCTTTTGCTGAGCCAAAACCCAAAATAGGTCAATTAATCAAAGTGGTTTCTATCTTTATCGTTTCTTTCTCATTATTGTACTTTATTTGCTAATGTAACTGGATCAGAAAAGAGTCTAATCTGCCTCTTGGCCCCGGTGCCTGAGTATCTCCTAGGAAATAAGTGATGGCAATTTCTCCCTTCACTGGGTGGAGGGTGCTCAGCTCCCCGCAGGGCTGGGCTCATGCAGCTGTATCCTCATTCGCAGCAGTGGGTAATCTTGTTAATTCAGTCGGACGCATGTTTTTCCCACTTCTGTTCCAGGGTTTATTGTTGGCTGGTGTAGGCTGGGCAGACTGACGAGACATGGGCTTCTTCCGATCTATTCTAACTGAATTTAGCTCGCTTTTGCCAATGGTCACGTTTCTGCCTGTCCTGGGACCTGATTCAATTTCTGCTGCAGTGAATGAATGAATGAAATCGCCGCTCAGAACCTACCTACTCGAGCCGCTTCTGAGATGGGCTTTAAAGGATTCAGCAAAATTATATTGTACCTAGAGGATAAATTATAGCTTGTCCTTCGTATAGGGGATCATTGCCCATAGGAAAATGGTTCATTCAGAGCCTTTTAACTGAAATTCACCTGTAATACAAATAATATTTTTTAAAATGAAGTAGCAAAAAAGGAAGTAATAACAGTAACAGTAATGACAGAAATAAACCTTGCAAGTCATTTATATGCCATGTTCTCCACTTCACTACATTAATTTTATTGCAGTCTAGCACCATTCAGTGGTATTACCCTGGCATGAAATTAGATACCCCATGGAACAATCACCTCACAAAATAATTCTATATGCAATTTTAATATTAATATTTTGAGTTGTATTTAAATATATGGATATACTGATTTTACTATTTGAAGCCTTCATTTTCATAATCAAAATGACATCTAGATTCCCCTGTGGGCAGTTCATGAGCTGTAGACGATTTGTATTTTATAATTCGGTGCTGGCATTGGAAAATTGATGTTCATAAAGTACGTTGAGCATAGAGACAAGAAATTGCTAGCAAGGAAAACAGTAGTTTCCAGTAAATTGGGGAATCATGAGAAAGGTTCAGAAAATCTCATATTTCTGTGTATGAGTTATATTAGGTTTCCATAATTAATAAAAACATGTAGTACTGATGGTATTCTTCGTGATGAGTCCTGGTTTAAAATTACAATCTCTGTTTTGCTTCTCAGTTTGCTAATTCTGCCTCCATATATTAACTGCTTTTTTCTTCTTCTTTATTTCAAGGAAATATTTTAAATATGGCAGAAACTAAAACCTTCCAGCTTGAAGCAGCCTGCGCTCTCACCTTTATCTTTGTCCTAATCTGTTGGGTTGATGCAGCTTCCTTCCAGCAGCATCAGCTGCTTCAGAAAGACCCAGACTATGTAATGAAAAACTTACAACGATTCCCAAATCCTGATATGATCAAAGCTTTGGAATACATAGAAGACCTTCGGAAGCAAACAAACAAGGGAGAAAGCAGCCCTGATTACAACTCTTATCAAAGTGTCCCATATCTCCTGCAGCAGAAAGAAAGCAAAGATCAGGGTCACCTGCCAGAGAATACAAGGGATTCTTTGACTGAAGATGAGTCCCAATGGGTTAAGGTCATGTTGGAAGCCTTGCGGCAAGCTGAGAAAGAGTCAAAAGTTGGCCCGAAGGAGAATAAGCCTTATGGTCTGAGTTCAGATAACAACTTTCCAGCTGGAGTAACTGATGATTATGAGGCTTATAAGTGGCCCGAGAGGTGGCAAAAATATCTCAAAATGCCACTTGGGCACTATGAAGACAGTTCACGAGACAGTCCTTTCAAGCGCACTAATGAAATAGTGGAAGAGCAATACACGCCCCAAAGCCTCGCTACGTTGGAATCTGTGTTTCAGGAGCTGGGGAAGATGGCAGGACCCAGTAACCACAAGAAAGAAAGGCTGGATGAGGACCAGAAATTGTATACAGATGATGAAGATGATGTATATAAAGTGAATAACATTGCCTATGAAGATGTGGTTGGAGGAGAAGATTGGAATCCCATAGAGGAAAAAGTGGAAAGTCAAACCCAGGAAGAGATAAAAGACAGCAAGGAAGAAATTGATAAACATGAAGAGGAGATTGATGATGAAATGAAAAGATCAGGAAAGCTCAGCTTCCTTGAGGATGAAATAAGAAGAGACAATAAAGACCAAATGTCAGAGGACGTTTCAAAGCTAATGAATTTTTACCTGAAGAGGCTGATAGGTGGTGCTGCAAATAGGAAATTAAGGACTGGAGAACTTGAGGAAAAAAGAGCACTCTCGTTTTTAGACAAGCAACTCGACCCCCAGTCTATAGCTCAGCTGATAGAAATCTCAAGGAATTTACAAATTCCTCCTGAGGATTTAATAGACATGTTGAAAGCTGGAGAAAAAAAGCAGCTTCAGAGTGAAAGGTTGGAAGCTGAGCAGGAAGCAGAATTCCCAGAAGACCTCGATGAGATCGCTGAAACTAATCTAGGACAGAGCGACATATTTAAAAATAATGTAAACTCTAAAAATGGGTACATGAAGCAGCCTCTTAATGCTATTCCAGAAAATCTACCTGAAGACCTCAATATTGAAGATATCGTCAGTCTTCTGGGAACTGACAATTTAGCTAATCAGAATCCCTCCTACTTACTAAATCGTCTTAATCAAGAAAATGATTTGCCAAGACTGCCTTACATTCCCAGAAGGTCGAAAGGACACCCATTTCCTAAAGCTGCCTGGATGAACGATTTGGAAAGGCGACAAATGGAGTATGAGAAACTGAACGAGAAGGATGAAGAGCTGGTCGATTACTTGGCAAAGGTGTTGGCAAAATATCCTGAAGTTATCAACACAAACCAGATGAAACGAGTCCCAGTTCCAGCTTCTGAAAGCGACCTGGAGGAAGATGACCGGCTGGAGCAGGCCATCAGGGAGCACCTAAGCCAGCTGGGACCACAGGAGGCCGCAAAGTTGGCTTCCCTCAGGAAAAGGCTTTCCGTGGCCGGGGAAAGCGATGACACTCAAAGCAGGCAGTATCTGGATGAGGATATGCTAGCAAAGGTGCTAGAGTACCTAAAACAGGAGAAATCAGAGCTTGAAAGAGATCACATCACTAAACGGGCAATGGAAAATATGTAATTGTTCCCCAAATATTATTTCTCTTCAATGTGTTGACTTCTATCCCAATTCAGTTGTGATTTTTCCTGCTCTCCCACTAAACCACCTATGGTAGACTACTTACCATTGAACAGTCTGCATATCTTTCTCAGAGCTGTTATATTGTTTATTGATATACTTATATATGTTATAAATTATGGGGCAAACAACAAATTGCTTTGAGTGTTTTAAGAAACAATTTAATGAAATCAAGTAAAACTATAATATGTAAACAAATGACCTTTGCATTGTTAATAAAACATAATAAATGAAGAGTGACAATTATAATTTTGAATTTTTAAGATTAATTTCATTATTTTGTTACTGTCTGTAGTGTTTTTTGTGGAGTACCAAATAAAAAAATAAAGCATTATATATATAGTTTTATTTAAAAGGCTTTTTCTATTCAGTGTTTTATTGTTGATGAATAAATTATTTCTGGACAAGAGACTGTGTTTCTTTGTGGTGGTTGATAAAGTCATAGTAATTTGAAACAGAAACACATCAGTTCTACAGAAAATTCTTCTGAAGTCTATTTGTTTAGTTGGTAGCTTATACTTGTGGGTTTTCTGGGCTGTAAGACTATTGACTGGCATTATCTTTAAGGGTGGTGTGTACCTGCAGAGCTTGCTGAAGTCAACCAGGGCAGTAGCTCCATCACCTTTTTTGAAAATTGCCCACTCCCTTTCCCCCTTTTTTCCCCCCCGTAATTAATGGCTATGTATCTCTTACCAGCGGGAGGCAGACAAACGATCTGCCCAGCCAAGGCAGACCCTATGGGGAAGCAGTGAAAAATAGAACCTTTCTATGTGAGTAGCAGCAGCTCTGGGATGTTCTGATGAAGTAGAAAAGAAGCAGGTGTGTTCCTTGCCATCTGTCACGATGGCTACCATGAAGAAAGAAACAGGCTCCATGGCGAGGCAAGCAGAGAACTCACCCTGTAGGTACCACTGCTGTTTTGTCTAATAAAAATATTATTTCCCATTTCATGAAATGGATGTTACATGTATATATACGTGTGCACAGAACCTTTATTGTTCCCTACATTGCGCCAACACTTGAAAAGTCTCTTGGGCTGCTGTTGAGACCTGCAGTGGATGTTCTGGAAAAGCTACAGCTCTTTTAGAGAACAAAATGTGCTTGTGTAACTCTGTGAGTCAGACACGGTTGTCACTAGGACAGCTCAGGCAGAAGCATTTCCAGGATTATAGTTTAAAAGTGGTTTTCCCTGTGGTATTCTTCAGCAGCTCATCTCTGCTAAGTGGGCTGGGGATGATTTTTGGCGAGGCAATGTCTAATGAAGCAAAGTATGGAGGCTGCAGAAATAATACTTCTTCAGTGTCACCATTACCCGGAGCAATCACAGAGGGTGGGAGTTCAGTCGGAGCCCCTGCTCTGGGCCACAGCAAAAGCCTTCAGCTTCCTGTTACTTGCATGGTCCGAAACATAAAACACGGAATTGAAAGAAACATCAGAGTTAAATTCTCTTCTGTACTCTAAAGAAGGACAAACACACTTTGCCACTGGTAACTTGGAATCACTGTATTTTATTAGAAAAAATATTGTGCTTTTAAAAAATAGTACTACCTTGATTCCTAATACTATTATTCTCTTTGATCCTAATAATGCTCCTGCAATCCTCACAGTCTAGAAAATTTTATTTTGCTTAAATCAGTAACATTTAATACTTAAATAGGTAATACATAAAACTGGGGAATAGTAATAAAAACAAGAGTACTGAGAATTAAATGAATATTTGTTGTTTCCAGTGAGCAAGTTTCAGAGTTTCATATTTGCCTTCCAAGGTCATATTTTAACAGGAGACTTTATTTACTGCCCTTATTCACACACAGAATACCAGAACCTACCCCTGTAGCCAGCTCGCTAGATGCTCTGGTTTTACCAGGGCTGTAGTTAAATGCTTTTCTTTTTTCTTATGGGGTAAAAAGAATTAACTAACATAATTTAAGAAGGCCGCGTGTCCATGTCCCATAGGAGAGAGATGCTGGGAAGGACTCCAGAGGTTGTGTGGGACCTTGGGCACTCACAGCTTCCATGGTGGTGGTCACAAACACACTGTTCAACACACTTAACAAGCACCATCACGATACCAAGACCAAACAACTAAAAATCTTTAGCAGGGCTTGGGTAAAGCTCAGCGAAGACAACAGTAATCTTGTGTTCCCTTTAGCTGCCTTTCTTTCCTTCAGTGGTGACAGACAATGGTGCTTTAAAAAGGAGCTTTTCCATTCCCTCCCAGCAGCTGCCGAGCCACAGGCTGGGAGTAGCATCCCCCTTGCCCCTGAGATGCAGGGCTGAGCAACACGTTGCCATGGCAGCCAGGAGGCAGCCGTTCAGAATCCCAGCAGCTCATCCCAGACCCCAGGAAACGAAGATGAACATGCTTTGCAGTTCCAACCTTTGCGTCTGCTTTGTCCTAAAATTGTGCTTGGGTGGCCTCTGCCACAACCCAGCCAGCCCCACAGCTCAATGCTCCTCTTTCCCTTGGGCTGATACATGGGGCACTGCAGCTTCCTTAACGCCCCAAAAGGTCCCCAGACCTGAGGGCCTTCCAAAGGGACTTGGCCCAGAGGGTATTTGGTATTTCTTTCAAGGGGAAAACAAAACCCGGCTTGAGGGGTTTGGCTTTTTTTGAAAGTTAATGTAAGAGGCTGACTGGGTCAAAAGATGAAGTTTTACAACGTATATGTTAATTTAACATGCTACTAACATTCCTACCTTTTTAGTTAATCTCATTTTTTAAAAAATAATGATTCTACCAAGGGAACAGAGGTTCACAGGTCCCCGTTTCAACCACTGTTCCTTGAATATACTACCAGGCAATAATATACCTAATGTACAAGGTGTGTGGAGAGCCACACAAAAGAAACATGTTTAAGCATGACTGGTGGTAGGTTTAAATTCCTTAGTTTCATTCCCCTCTTACCACAGCCTGTAGGACTGACTTCCCCTGGGCTCCTGAGCTGATCAAAGCCCTGAGGAGCAGTTTGGCATAAACGCTGCCTTCAGGATCTTATCCAAGGAGAGCTCAGTGACAATTCTGGGTACAAGAATGTTTTCAGATCTAAAGAAACAGAGATACAAACCTATGTGTAGGAGGGAAAGTTCTTTCAGAGACTGGGTACAAGAAGAAAATAAGCTTTGGAAAATCCAAACCTTGGTATGAGTAAATACATCACTTCTTAGAAGACCATCTCACACATGGGGTGTGCAAGCCATATTGTTTGTGATTCATCTTCATAAACAAGAAAAGAAACATTGAGCTTGAAATAACAGAACTGCACATCGTGTAACACAACTACGTGGAAGTTTCAAGCTGATTTCAAGCTAAAAGGTGACGTCAATATCCTTTCCTCTTCTAGCCACAGAAAATAGATAGCTAATCTCCCTGTGAAGTACTTTATTGCTAACAAATGAATCTCCAACTCCACTTCAAAATGAAATGAAATGAGCAGATATTAAATAGGCAGCACCCTCTTGGTAGCTATAGCTGTTTCTTGCTATGCAACCCAAGCTCCTGCAGAAGAGCAGATAGTTATACCCGAATATGCAAGACAACGTTATCAAAACGTACATCATAACATGAGATCTGCTCCATTAAAGCACTCCAGAGTGGCCCCCTGCAGAGAGGCCGTGTAGTGCTTAATTGCTCTTAATAGCCACAGCCGCTTCTGCTTTCATCTGTCTGTGGTTTCTGTTTTCCTTACGAGTGTAGTGGGACAAACAGTCATGTTGTTAATAATGCACACAGAATACATAATCCATAACAAATACACTATCAAGCTTATTATTATAATTATATACAAAATAAAGTGACCAGCCTGCAATTTTTACTCAGGCAAAGAAAGGATCAGATTTTTAATTCCTCTTTTGTGCTACGATTTGACAGCATCCCAGACGCAGCTGGGTTGTACTCTTTGTTTATCGGTGGCCTTTCTCCAGCAAAAAAAAAATGTTTCTGCTCACATCTCCCTCTTAAAGTCTGCAGTAAGCTTATTTGTGTCTTCATATTTAAGGTCTCCTCCCCAACAAGCAGATTGAACAGAATTTCTGCATTTGGTCTGAATATAACAAGCTGCTGAACAGCTTCCTCAAGACCTGAGGAGTCCTTTGAACACATACCAGAATTCACTGCATTGGTATCCACAAGAGTCAATACCTTTACAGTTTTGCCTTAATTCACATGGTACTGCAAGTGTTTTGTTTACACCTGCATCTTGATGTCTCCATTATTTTGTCAGCTGGGGCTCTTAAATGAGAACATTTGTTGATTCAAAAATTAATGTAACTACATTACTTCATCTGAAGAAATTGGACTGTTGCAATTATTTTTTTTCCAAAAGGGTATTTCCACATTGCAGTGGAAGGGTTATGAGTCGCATATAATATGACAGTCATTAGTATTTCTCAAAGCCCTTGACAAGATACCTTGCTTTGCAGGCAAAGTGACACGATCCATCTATGATTTTCTTAACATGGTAAAGGGCAAGCCAAGGCTGGAACCTGGGCATCCTGAGCCGTGCTTTGCTTCACAGCTTTATTCTGCCCCTCTTGACTCAAACCTGCTTTTCCAGGAAAACCATACCCAGACCAGTCTTCCATCACTTGGGTCAAACATAGTATGGTAAGAGTGGAGGACTTCTGTAGACACGAGTTATGTGTAGTGAAGAAGCCATGTAGGAACTGTTCCTGGAGCATCCCTTGCCTCCACACAAGGTGCACAACGCTGGTCAGTGGCTATTTACTGCCCGATGCATAAATCTGTACAGACACAGCTGGATGGCAGCTGCACTTTGCATTTGTTCAGCCACCCAAGTGCCTCCAGAGAGGTTTATCCAAGCTGCAAGGAACTCCAGAGAGCAGCAGGTGCACAAAGTGGAAAGGAGAAGCCCTGAATCAGAGGTGATTATCTGAAGAACCACGTTATTCCTGACTTTTGGATCATTCAAAAACATTTGAGATCGTTAATAATTCATTTGCAGATGTTGCAGAGCTCTAAATGTGGCTGATTAAATGTGTTTGACGTTTCTCTTGAGAGAGGCTGTTATTCCAGGAAACCACTCAGTATCTGCAAATGTCTTGGAATTAGCGTACTCAAAATTACAGGTTCACTTACAATGTTTTCCCCTTGTAAAGAAAGAAAAGCGACCTCTGATTCCAGATGTAATGTACACTGGTGAATAACTACAGTACAATTATTTTAAATTTGCCACAGCCACTCAGGAGATCTGCTATGTAGTGACTAGTGGTCCAACGCTCTGCCTTCCTCTGCTAGGACAAAAACCAGCAGACAGTGAGCCGTGCTGGTCCTACACGCTTGGGGAATGAGAGCTAGTAAATGGTTGTTTGGCAGCTCCCCAGCTCTGACGATTGCTGCTCTGTGATATATTTCCGAAAAACCTTCCTGGCATCTACCTAAAAATAGAGCCCCTGGCTTTATCCTGGCAGAAGATCCAGCCTCTCGTGGGGCTCGGCGGGAGCGCCACAAAGCAGCCAAGTTCTCAGGGTCGGATGGGCAGGATCCAGGACAGGCTCTGAACGAAACAATGCGTTTTAAACTGCCTATGTGGCTCCCTGATTATGTCACCAAATCTGAATCCACTGGATTTGTTTGGCTCCGTGCTTAAGTTAGAGCAAATCTCTTCTGGCGCAGCTGTGGGGTGCATTTTGTACCACTCCATTTAAATGCCTAAATGAGAACTAAGCATTTATCCAAATTTGAGCATATATTTTTCAAGTGAGTGACCCACATCAGGGCAATCCTCCTACTGCTCTGCTTACTGCAGTCACCACCACTGGGGCGTCTCATCTACTGGAGACGGTGGGATCCACCCCTGCCAGAACTTTGCTGAGAGTTACCTTGGTAATGCCTTTTTGCGTTGTTTTCTTCTTGCCCTAGCCTGATGCAAACACACAGAAGAGGAGGCACACTGTGCCTGTCAAGATCTCCACGTGAAATACACAGTTGTTATTTATTGTCTATTAAAACTCTTTCCAAACCCATACTTTCTTTAAGCGGATCTATCTTCCAGCTCAAATTTTAGATTCCACTTAGATTCACATTGTAAAATTGTTGCTTCTAAATGTAAAAAGAAACCTCCCATCTTCGCTTTTCTCTTTCCTCTTTGACCTAAAAAAAGGTGTCAGACTGTTTCGATGAGATGCAACATATAATTTCTGCAAGGAACACATTTTCTACCATGGCTATGTGTTTTGCCACCTGCTAATAAAAGTCATAGCAGAGCAACAGACCACTTAGACACCACCAGTACTTGTACTCCCTTATTAAGGGTATAAGAGCCAGGCCAGGAACACTATGTACAGACACAGAAAAGATAAAAATAAAGATAAATCATTAAAGGGGATAAACCAAACATTCCGTGCTTGTCACTCATGTGGCATAACAAGGGGAGATGTTTAAATCCCTGCAAGTAAGTTTTGGGATACACATGTAATCTGACAGGAAAACTGTTTTCCACAAGATTAAATTTATTTAGATCCAACATAAAATCAATTTATTTTCTTCTTACAAATACGAGTGCAACAATGTAGAAATTTTGTGCTAGTGACTAGCACTCTGAAGGAGACTAAGAAAAAAAGTAATGTGAAATTTTTTTTATTCTGTATATGTCCGCTGTATATGTCTGTAACTACTATCATATTCCACCCATTAATTTAGAAATATTGTTATCGTACAAAATCACAAGTCCTTTCATTTTATCCATGGCCCTGGACTTTCCTTTCTTAGAAGCAATAGTCAGATTGATCTTTGTTTACACATATTTTTGGCTTTATAATTTCTATTTGGGAAATGCCACCCCATGCCCCCGGCCTCTCCTCACCGATGTGCGTGGTCTGAAGCTGGTGCCACCACAGTCACACAATCTTTAGGGATGGCTGGGACACAGAGGTGACTTTGATGCTACAAGGTTCCGTCTTCTGCACTCCTCAACCTCCCCCTTGCAGCAAGAGTTGTTTCACTCAAAGGATCTTTAACTGCTGGGAAAAGTTTATGGATATTTTTAATCTAGAAAAAAATTACTGTTGAACATGTCACAACTATGAACTATTTAAAAAAATTGAAAGGAAATTTATCAAGTCCTTGAACTTCATAGTGTCTTTCTTACTCGTTAGAGACAGCGCATTGTGCTTTGCTGATCCTATGCAAGAGTTCAAAGCTACCGGCTGCTCCCCAATTTGGCAGCACCTTTTACATCAGTTTAATTTCTATCTAACACAAAGCAGGTGAGTCTAACAATGCCACCTAATTCTGTAATCTGTAGTGCAACATGTTTCTATGCCAGTAAAGTTTGTGATACCCAACACAACGAGGCCATATTTAAGCTGAAGCTCATCCCCAGCCCAGAGGAGGTGCTGGGTGCAGGAATCGGGAAGCCCAGCCTCCACCATGGACAGACCAACTTTCAATGCCATCTTTGCAGCCCCATCTCCCCCTCCCTAGAGTGGCAAAAATCAGAGACATCACTGTAAATACTTTGAGACACACTGACAAACCTATAGCTAAAACATATAATTCAACATCTAGTTAAAAAAACGCTTTGCATGGAAAGCCACAGAGCAAGTCTGATTTTCTTCTGCATTGTTTTGGCCATGAAGTTCCTTTAACGTTAGCTCAACATGCCCTCTGTGGAGCTGAGCGCTGCTTCACGCATAGATGGCCACATCAGACCCCAAATCTCTCGGCTCCAAAGAAAGATGTTATTTATAGATCCCCCTTAGCCCTCCCCACCTGCCTTCCCACCAGGCTGGAGTACCAACTCCGAAAATACAAAACTCCGTTAAAGCTCAGAGAAGCACAGAGACAAGAACAGAGGGGACGTTAAGTAGCTTGGACAATAAAAATATGCTAAGATAAACTGTGGCAGGCAGACCGAGTCCCTGAGGAACAATATTTTGCCAACAGCCTTCCAAGAAAATTCTGAAGTACAGTCAACATAATCAATACTGTGCTCAAACACCTTTTCCCATCCATCCGATCTAGAAGTAGGCTGCCAGAAAATCAGATTTGCTTTATTTCAATGACCCTGCTAAAGGCAACATTTGCAATGTTTAACAATACTGGATGCTGACCAAAGCCAGGTGATGAATGAGGCTGGGGAGGTCTTCCATCCCCACCACTTGGCTACCACCACCTGCCACAGAGAAGAGGAATGGTCGCTGGCAGCCTGGCCATGCCGCAGGCTGACAGAGCTGTTGGGGAAACTGGTCTGGAAACTGCCTGTGGAGCAGCAGGAGCACTGCAGAGCCCCGTTCCTCTGGGAAACCTCAGGCTTCGGGGAGCCTGCTGTCTTTGAGCTGACACCTCAGTGGTTACTTTCTTGGCTAAGTCTTTTGTTAATCAGGTTGTGTAATTTCCTTTTCTTCCATTTACCATCCTCCTGGCTCAGCTCAGTGCATGACTCAGTAAGCCTGGCTTAATCATCTTCATTATAAATGCTGAGTCTATTTCATTGCTGATAAAGTTCTTGCTGACCAGCTCCTACAGCTAAAATATCCAGAATGGAAAAAAAAAAAAGAAAAAGCGGGACCTCACCACTGGATTGTGGGTATTTTTAAAAATTAACACCTGTGATATAGCTCCTTTCCAAAGGAGCAGTCAAAAGCGGCAGCAGCAGACTATTTTATAAATATATAAAGGATGTGACTTCTTACAAATACATACTTTACATATCAAACTTCCAAGACAGAATAGAATTCAGTTCTCCTACACCAAGATTGTTGGGACATTTGCCTTTTTCCTAAGGAAATGACTTTGCCTTGTACCTCACCTTTTATAGTGCACACTTTTCTGCCTGTGCAATTCATTACCCAGTACTCAATCTCCTCAATAGTCTCATGCTGGTGTCCGTAGGAAATGAATTTTTTAATAGTCTTCTTGATGAACATGTGTTTTGTGGCACCTGAAAATAGATGTACTATATTTCTAGGTTAGATGCATATTTCACCACTTGAGCTGCTCAGTAGCTGTGGCTTCCTATGTGTTGAGATGGAAAAATAACTTAAACAGTCATTTACCTGACAAGATACGATTATTTGTCCTCCTACATATCCTGCGAGTACAAAGTTGGATTTATAGCTTGCTCTTTTACTTTGTAGCTTTGAAAAGCCAAGGAATAGGGAGCACATTTCTTTATCAATTCTTGGTGGATGAGCATGGGAACTATACTGTGTATATGTACATATATCTATATCTATACACACACACACCCCCCTTACAGCAAAGGTCATTGGGGTATACAAAATGACAGATGCTTTAGTTAAGCTATTGCTACAGAAAGGAAAAAAAGAAGAAGATGGAAAGTGAGCAAGCAAGCCCCTGCTTGAAATTCATAGGTCAGGAATGAGGCACAGGGGGACCTGTTCTGCCACCACGTCTGACTTGGGCAGTAAGAGATGGGTCTTCAGCTTGGCTTTCTCACAAGGCAGGCACCAGCCCTGGATAATCAGTGCTTCTGCTGGTTATGCAGGTTTCTGGTAAAAGAAACTAAAGCCAGGGATGCTATTCTCCTAAAACTATTACTACCTTTGGCACCGCAAAATAATTTGGCTGCCTAAACCCAAGCATCTACATTTAAACAGTTCATCTTTCAAAGTTGCCCTGCCTTGGCAAACCTGAGAAAATGTTGAAACCATTAGGCTTTGTTTCTCCTTATAAAGAGACACATTGTGTACTGACTTCACTGAGCACAGAGGGTTTGGCCGTCTTAACAAATATTTACGTAGAGCCAAACTATCCCACAGGTCTGTTCACACTTCAGCATGTGACGAATGCATGTGCATCCAGCATCTCTGGTCAGTGCCCACTGGGACAGCTCGCCTCCTACCCATGCCATGGCTGATTGACACGGCATGGGGACACGACTGTGACAGGACCACCTCCCCCGACCCAAGACAGAGGAGAACCGAAGGGGAAAACGCCTGGAGTCTCTGTGAAAACACCACACACAGCACTGTTTCACAGGGGGCACCCTGGGAACATGCCCAAGTGCCTCCTTGAAACCCATTAATGCACTTCATTGCGTGTTTATACACCTTGTGTAAACAGGTAGGGCCCAACTCTCCCCTCTCCTACGGGCCCCGTGCCACTCCCGATGAAGCTGGGTGACCTTGGGGACCTCACTCTTGGGTGCAGGTGGGGAGCACTCCCAGAGACAAGAGGCACTCCCAGACGGTGGGCAAAGGTGGGCAAAG
>JAOQGH010000051.1:19705464-19726964 GCA_025769975.1 Gallinago jamesoni
CCTCACTCTTGGGTGCAGGTGGGGAGCACTCCCAGAGACAAGAGGCACTCCCAGACGGTGGGCAAAGGTGGGCAAAGGTGGGCAAAGCTCTCCCTGCCCTTCCCTGCCACGGGTCACTGCCTTTGGGCTGGCTCAGAAAGTTTTCTTTCTTCACCAGCCTGATTAGGTTCGTGCTTACCCATGTCTGGGGAAAACAGAAGGTTGTGGCTGGGGCCATTTAAGGACAGATTTGCTTATAGCAAATTCATGTTACATTTTCTCCAATGCTTGTAAGAATCAAAACATAAACAAAGTCTCTCCAATTGAAAAAAAAACCCAAACCCTTCATTTCACACAACACAAATTTTTATATATGTCTTGAAGCTGTTTCTAAAGCTCTTCTTCTTCGATAAAAAATTAAGTGCAAGCTGAAAGTAGAACCATCTCAAAATGACGCGACCTATACTCTCTTCTGAACACTCCCTTCCTGTTTAGGTTCTGAGGGTTTTTTTTTCCTTGTCAGGAATCTGCAGACTGCTTTACTCAAATGAGACTTTCATTTTTCAGGAAAAATAATATCTTGCTTCCAGAAAAAAAATAAAAAAGCACCCACCTCTTTTAACCTGGGAAATGGAAAATAGGATCTTCTTTCCAGGTGTTTACGTGGCTGACAGCATCTGTAACAGGCTTTCTGCGGTCCTTCTTGCAACAGCATTATTGAAGAATTAAATATCATATGAACACGTCAAGACAGCACCACAGCCCAGTGCAAAATATTCTACATCAAAAATAAAGTATCCTCCCCTCCAAGAAAGTACTGTGATTCCAGAAAAGTCTGACATGGATCGTTAATGATTACAGCTTACAGCAGCCATAGTTCTGTTCCCCAGAACAAGCACAGCTTCCCCAGCAATTTGAAATTTGATATAATTTCCAATTTTGCAGTGCTGGGAGAGAAGTTCAGATTACTTTTTAAGTTCATTTCAAAAGCACGGTTCAATTTGGCAAGTAATTTGCAGAGACCACCCCTCTGATTACAGTAGGTTTTTCTGCCCATTGCAGAAAGCACAAAGAGAAGAGGAAGGCAGACAGCGGCATTAGCGACCCCACGTAATCAGCTCTAACACCAAATGTGATTGTAAATAGATGTATTGAAGTGCTGAGATGCCAGTCAGCTACTTCAATACCAATTATTCCTTTTATTTATTGGGTGGTTCTTCCTTAGCCCTGAAATATCTGTAGCTGTGATGCTAGCACCAAGTCATGAGACAAATGAATCACAGAGCCAGATCACTGCGGCTGCAAAGACTCTTCTGTTCTTGAGTCTAACCTGACGCTACAGCCCTTGCAGGAGATCTATGTGTCTGGGCACAGATCTGTCAGATTCAGCATTTCCCAAGGGAATTTTTGGTGAAGCAGGGCAAGAGACCAGGGGGAGTGGCTAGAGCTTTGGGTCCACCAAAGGGGTACGCATCCATCCCCTCCTCTGCTCTTCCTGCTGAGCCCCACAGGGCCCTTTCGGTGAGTTCAGCCCTTCAGCATCTCCTCCAAGCCCAGAGGTGAATCCCACCTCAGCTGGGCAGGCAACACACCAGTTTGGTGGGGCAAATGCCAAGTGTACCAACTTTACCAGAGGGACCCTGATCCGTGACACTTATCCAGCTGTTCCTGCTCTATCAAACTGGTCCAGTCACTGGTGGCTATGTTCCTGGCACACCTGTAGAAAGCCAAGCCTGTAACTTGGTAAACAAGAGCCACCAAAGAGAAAACAGCCTCTGTTATCTGTAAAGAGAGACAGCTGGAGGCTTTCCAGGAAAATCTGAAGGTATTTCTGTTGTTTTCTTCGTGACACCTGAGCTGGAAACAAACCCACAGGATCAGCCTCCTGCACCACCACCCAAGCTTTCCCAGCCATGTCCCCCGGTATCCCCCAGGAACAGAAGCTCTATTTGCTTGTGACGCTGCACCTCCAGGTGCTGCCCCCCACAACCTTTCTTCATGGGCTTCCCACACACCCTGCTGGCACTAGCCACAACACCAGCCCCAGCTGGCCATGCTGGCAATTAGAAAATGACATCTGGGAGTCTGTGGGCTACTGCAAAGTACTCGCAGCAACCCAGGAGGGAAACAGGTCCGTTGATGGTCAGCTTGAACTCCCTTCTGCTGCTGGCCACGCTGTCCTCAGAAAATGGTTAAGAGACCACAGCCTGAGCAAGAGGTGATGCTACGCAACACACACACAGGCAGAAAATATGCTGATGGGCTCTTGGCTGGGGCCATATAGCACAAGAAATACAAAAATGGCATTACTACTGTATCAGATTTTGCTTTTTCAGTTCAGTTTCCGGGAGAAGAAATACTAAAGTCATCTGCAAGGACTCTGGCCAATTAGTTACCAATTGTTTCTGCGATATCTAAAGCAACTTCAGAAGTCCATAAGACAACTCACAAGTCCTTTTCTGGATGGGGTTCAGAGTATTCGCTGTTATCGGGAAAATGTTTTGATTTTATTATATTCTGGTTTCATCCTTTGCAGAGCATTATCTAGCTGTGCTCTGCTAATAAATGCCTACAGAGAAAGTTAATAGTGAAAATCTGATTGCACTGAGCTCGGTGGAAGTTCACTATCACCGTCAGTATCTCCCAGACTTTGTCCTAATCTCTAAATACTAAGTCTGTGAAACAGGTCCTGTCCCTAGGGAAAAGCTCTAAAGCTCCGTCCTGTTTCTAACCTTTAAAATTTTGTGTTAACTGTGCATTAAGTTCCAAACCCTTTGCACAGATCTAGAAAAGATTTCATTACATTTAAAAAGAAAAAATTGCTCAAGATTTTGGTAAAAATAACACAGCTGTAACAGGACGCTTATAGCTACCGAGTGGGAGTTCATCTGATGCCACAGACAGCCCCAGGACTGGCTCCTGGGCAGCTCTCTGCTTGTAGGTAGGGAGCTATGGCTACAGGAGGATCATTAGAAAGCAAGAGAACAAAAAGCCCCCAGCATAGGTGGTCACCTCCAGAGACTCCAGGAACCATTTCCACCCCATGGTGTTTTCCAGCAGGTGCCCATAGGCAGGCTGGTGCCGTACCAGTCCTGACGAGACATTGGCTCCCGCTGGCAGCAGCAGCTGCACCGTTAGTCATTCATGCAGGCACACACCAAACGACTGAGGGAACTTAGGAGAGGCAGCAGCATAAACTGTTCTTCAATTTCCAATTTTGTTATCATCCTTCATCTGGTTTGCTTGCTTGTCTCGTATCTCCCAGGCCTGATCTGGAGAGTGATTTTTCCACCGGGGTGATTTCTTTCTGCAGGACTATCTGCTTTTCTCAGGCTGATTGTGCAAGTGGAAATGAAATTCTGTTGAAAGAGATTCATTAAAAAAAGACCAGTAAGATTAGTTAAACTGTAACCGGTTTGTGCCTTCCTTGTTGCATGCAAAGAATTGTGCCTGAGACAACAGAGCTAAGGGCCAGCCCTTCTCTGGAAGGGTAAGACATTGCTCCACCTATTCTGGTCCTACCAGCAGCTATCTGCCGGTAAACGGATAATAACTTCTGCAAGTTTCTGTTGCTATAGGTTCACATACACACAGACAAAAAAAAGACTTTTGTGGCAAGGAAGAAATTTCAAACATGTACAGTGCGGTGCTGCTTTGTTTCAGGACTGCAGGCTCAGGGTGACCACACTCATCGTCACAGCACACCAGACAACGGGGAGCTTTGTAATGCACCGAAGCTGTGCCATCGCCAGGGATGGTTCCGTGGTGTTAATGGAAAGACAGACCTTTCTAGCTTCTCTCTCTAAGACTTTCAAAGCTGATTTCCAGGAGTGCTGCTCTCTGGCGGTGAGCTTCTCTGCTCAGGCGATGGGTTTCCCACCCTGGGGGGCTCTCTGAGAGCTTTTGGGGACCGCCTGTGGTTCTCCACCGTGCACAATGGCTGTGACCTGTGTCTCTTCTCCCGCACGCAAGCCCATTAGCAGGAGCACCAATTACCCTCACAGGAAACAAGCATTTTCCCCGACACCAGAGCTGGAGGGGCACCAGCATGGCGCCAGCCTGGGCGCAGGGAGGGTGATGCCGAGCAATGCTTTGAAACAAGGGCAGGAAAGGCTTATCAAGGGCTTAATGAGAAAAAGGGGCTTCTCATGCCCGTGCAGCCCCACACATCCCCACCTCCCCAGCCCATCTCATGGGCTGCTCCCGCTGTGCCCAGCCAGTTTCACTGCCACAGTGCTTTCTGCTGCCGCCTTCTCCCCAGGAGGAGGAGGAACGGCAGCCGGTCCCCAGGCTCAGCCACCAGAAAAGGGAATGGAGGGTGTTTCAGCTTTTGGGCACTGGGACAGGCTGGGCCGAACCAGGAGCTATGGATCTCACAAGGAAAAAAAATCCTCCTGTCTGAATTGTGTTTGCCTCAGCTGCACTGGAACCCGCCGCCACACGGCTGATGCTAGACAGGGTCGAGCTCTTTTTTGAAACAGCTGTGATCTTTCCCCCTTGCATTTTTGGCTCCCTGCTTTTGTTTCCAGCTCAGAAAAAAAACCCAAACAACCCAAAGACAAACAAAACAAGAGCAAAGAACAAAACCAAAGTGCAGCAGGTCAGGAAGAGCAGAGAGAAGGCAGACCAGGAGCTCCAGTCCTCCTCCTCTCAGAGCACATGAGCAACCAACGACATTAAAAGCAGCAAACCCAGAGCTGGTGTAAGGAAGCGCTGTTTCAAGGGACACGTAATTAGACCAAGGAACGCAGTGCTACGGACGGACATCCAGGGCAAGGGCACAGAGAAATTCCAACAATTATCTGTATAACTACAGAGTTCTAATAGTTATTGATCTTGTGTGTGTAGAAATGATGTAACACGGCACGGTCCCCAGTTTAAGACAGTTGGGATTAGAAGAAGCCCTCTTAGAAACGGGCCACAGCAAGAAGGCTCCTCAGACCTGCCTGGGAGGTACATGGAGGTCCCCACTTGCTGCAGACATAATTCACCAGGTGGACCATGGGCCTGCTTTGCTGGAGCAACACGCTGCCCTTTTCCCTGTTACATCCCTGTTACACCTACATCGAGACGAGCACAGCAGTGGCCAGGAACCCATCCCACGCCACAGCTCGCCCGCCTGCACCGCACAGCAGCGTCTCCAGCTGCCACCAGCGCCCAGCTGCACTCGCCTTCGGGAAGCAGAACGAACCAGGGATGCTAAAGCACTTAGGAGAGTATTTAGGAAATATATTTCATTACAGTTTATGCAAACTCCATTTGCAGCTTGAGCACACAAGACTGTTTATGAGAGGAATTTGCTGCTGGAGATAACGAGCCAGTTTTCACCAAAGTGTAAATCTGCCGGCTGCTTGTAGAGTCTCGCTGACTGTCAGAGCACAGATCATCGCTACTGAGTGCTCTGCTGATAGCGCAAACAGTGGTGACATTTAGAGTATTGTTTAATTGCGGGAGAAGACATAAATCACTTCTACAGTATTGTCTAACGGGGAGTAAACCTCTGCAGATCGCACATCACAACTCTGGCAGCAGTCTGTAATGTCTTTAAGCTACATCTTTAAATTATGAATAATGCCTATTAAAAAATCATAACTCTTAGTTGTGGTAAGCATCTCTGGGCAAAGGCACTGTCAGAATAATTAGAACCTAGACCATGAATGCAGTATCTGTTCTCATCCCGAGGAACAGTTTGTAGGATCGGCACACCCATTATGATAGTTTATTGCACCTCTTAAAACCAACATGCTGAAAAGTGCTTCCCACCAATTTTTCCACTTAGGAAGTGAGTTAAGCTCCTTCCAAGTCTATAACTGAGCATCTGACAGCATGAGAAATGAGTAGGATGTGCATTTTAAGGAAGTCCTCTGTAACTTTGAGAAAGTTATTTCCTCTAGGCAAAGATGTGCTTACCTTGTAGCAAGGTAACTTACTTTCAGATAACGTGAGGTGAGCACGAGCCCTTCTTTCTGTCCCCGTAGCCAAGAGGAAGCCCTTGGTCTGTGTCCCTGAAACCATGCGCATGGCTGTGTGTTTATTTCTGCAGCAGTGCAAGAGGCACACAAAAGCCTCTGTGGAATCCGAGGTTATCTGAAAATTTACCAAAAGCCAGTTAGTTCAGCTTTAAAATTAAAGTGCAAAGAACTCTAACATTGCTGAAGCCCATCAAGGCACACGTATCCCTAAATTTCAGTCAGAGTGGGACACCAGCATGGTGGGGCAGGACCAAGGACTCGACCACAGGGAGATTTCTCCCCAGAGTGTGTGGGACTTGTCTCTGCTTGCCCCTGCCTCCCTCCATCGCTGGCTGGGGGCGGGGGGGGGAGAGGAGGGCAGGCACAGAGGCAGGTGCCTGTGTTTCTCTCATCACACAGACTCAAAATAACAGCCAACCTTAACTCAGGGTTTTTCTCCAACCACTTTTCTTCTAATCAGCTGTGTAAACACCAAGCACCATAGAGCAAGAAAGAATTGTTGAACAGAACTGTCAGGTCACTTATTTAAGCTCACAGAGTTTCATCTTCTGACTCTGCCTCCATGAGGGAGGAATGGGACAGTCTCTGGCCAGGTTAATGCCGTAAGTGAATAGGCAGCATCATCCATAGGCTTGCAGAGGAAAAAACATCACCAAAGCAGCACCACATGGGGACAAGAGCTTCTGGCAGCTTAGCTCAAGCTTTCTGAAAGAGCAGGCAGGCTGCAGGCAAAGAGAGCAGTCACAGAAAGTGGAAATACCCTTTTATAATGTTTTTTTTTTTCTCCACTGGCAAAAGTAAAGCTTGTTAAATGTCGGAGACCAACAGCAATGAGAAATAAAGGAAGAAGGAAAACTGGTAGCAGTAACACAAAATTTCACATACCTTCTGTCAAGAAGCTCTCCTCATTCTTGGAAACCCCACTCCAGTGAAATGTGATAGTTCCATTTATATGGAGTTAGCTTCTGCCTGCGAGGGCTGCCCAGCTGCATGAAAGCCTGTTCATAAAGCTATACCCAGATCCGGCCTTTCCATACATAAAACAGAATGTCTGATAAACAGACATTCTAATGGACCTGAATCCAGCATAGTGACACTGATTTGGCACACCACGCTCACTGGGACCCCAGGTGTCACACAACACTGACTGTAGCACTGGAGGACCCCTCCTGCACTGAGCCCAGACCCCTGCTGTCCCCGGCAGCCACTTCATATAACCCCATTCATCAATCAGCCACCAGGTCTTGCAGTGACTGGCAAATGCAGATAGGTCCATCCTCAGATGGGGCACAAAACTCCTCCAAAGCAGGACCAAACCCCAGATGAACATCATACCCACCATCTAGAGTGCCGACTGTCCTTTTGTTCTGTCACCTTTTCCCAGGGATCTGTCGCTGCTGACAGCACACAGGTACATGCAGGAGCTCTGTACCACCCAGATTACCTCAACTGGAAGTCAGGTGAAATACTTACTGCAGAAGAGGCACGTGGTTCAGCCCTGTGCAAATGTGGGAGAGTCAGTCTCCTGTGGAGAGCTCCAAACAGCAGACTGGCATGCCCAAAGGCTTCACTGGTGGTACCACCAGTACCTCAGAGCGCTGGGGATAAGATAAGTACCTCTGGGTTTCTGCAACACACACAAAAAATAGACTAGCACCAATGTGGGACCATTTCTGGCTGCCGAGGAAGGTGCTCCACAGTTCATAGGTATTGGCTGGTGTCAGCGATGCCAGGATTTTTGGGTGTCTCGTGTGTGTAGTCAGAGTCCCAGTTTGACCAGTGTATTTTTAATCAGGGGATTCAAGTCCCATTTCCCTCCCCACTCTCTGCTCCAGCTGATGGGGAGATGACTACAGGACAGCAAGAACTTTTGTGGAGTGGCTGAATCCTCTGTCATTGAAGTTTGCAGCTCATCAGCCCACAAGAACACACCTATGTGTGTGTTAATATCTCTCAACCAACATTTATTTAATAGGTTGCATTTACCAAAACCTACCAACGTTAAAACAGGACAAACCGGCAAACACACCAGCTGCACCTCTCACTCTGCACAGCATCTGAGATGGCCACTCTTCCTTTCCAGCAGCTTATTTCCCCTGAAGAAGCCAGCTGTCAACAATGTGGAGCTCATCTGTTTTAAACATTAGCTCTCTCTAATTCTCACTTTCTTGGTGGGCCTTTGCCATAGAAACCTTCCTTAGCAACAGGAAGGCAGAGCAACAGCAGCTCCAGCCAGAGGCATTAATGAGGCAGCCCCTGTCCCTCTGCGTGGCACATGGCCTCCTGCCCTGCCTCCCCAGCTCACCATTCCCAGCAGGGGGTAACTAATAGGTGAGCATTTCCAAAAGAATCAGGGTGTGGGGCAGGAGGGGAACAGCTGTGTTGGAAAACTGGGGCCACTTCGAAAACGCCCTTTGATTTAGTGCTTGTGGCCTGGTTTCTGACCCAGCTCGCCCGAGGGAATTTCACCAAGGATGATTTCTGACATTTCTGGCCATGGGCACAGGGGGTGACAGGAGGAGCAAAGAGGAAAGTGGGGAGGGGATGAGATCTGGAGAATCAAAACAGGCTCAGGAGTGACTCTGCCTGAGTGAGAGAGAAACAAACAGAATGGGACATGGAAAACAGCCTTGTGAGCTTCGTGGGGAAAGACTGCCCTGACCACAAGCCCCATCCTGTGCCATCACTTGTGATACTCAGCAGCCATCAGGCAATGCCTCTGGTGTATCTAAGTCTAGGGGTCGTACCACTGTCAGAGTGACTCTCAGATGCTCTAGCTCTATTCCTGCCACCAATTTTTGCTTTCTCTCCACTTAACTGCTATTTCTTTTACTGGTTAGAAAATCACTATTTGCCTCTCTGATGGGATCAATGTTATAAAGAGAAAATCAGCAGCATTTGTGATGTGATGTGATGTGTGAGGGGACAATCCCTCATCCCTGTACCACCACTGGTAGATGGTCCAGAGAAATGCAGGCAAGAAAAGCTGGCACTTCAAATTCCTAGCCAAGCATCATCCAGGCTGTAAAAAAAGTGGTGAAGCATCAGGGACAGCGTTGTTATTGCTTCTGTATCATCCTCCCCTCAGGTCTGTGCCTTTCTGTTCCCAATAGCTTTATCTTGACAGACAGATAAAGTAGGCTGTGTGTTGCTCTGAATTTTTCACTTCTTTCAGGGAAATAGCTGACTGCTGCTCTGCAGACAGAAGTTGGCTCTCCCTGTGCTGCAAAGCAGGTCTGAAGTGGAAATGTCTCCCCAAGGGTAGTCAGCCAAGGTCTAGAGCCCAGCTAAAGCCAGTGCTACCTGCTTTCCTCGCAGAGCCTGCTTGTGTCCACCCATCTTAGAGGCTGAGTGTCCTAACAAAGAACCTCCCCAGCTGCATCTTCTCTGAAGGGCCAGCACATGGACATACACATACGAGTACTGAGATGGGCACTAACCACCACGGCCAGCTTGAGGAACCCATAACACTATCTTTCCATTCTCTGACTCATCCTCTCACAAACACACCACGCAAGCACCGTGCTGCTACAGTGACTCACTGGTAAACCTGCGCAGCTCTCACTTCCAATCCTCCCTGCCAGCTTTTTCATTATCTGCCTGTGGGATAATCATCTCGAGGAAGAGCCCCGGTGGCTTGCATCTCCAAACACCTCTCCTCTGCTTACTTGTCAGCACCAGGACATAATTAACTGCCAGCAGCTCACCTGAATGCACAAACCTGGCTTGTAGGGAACAGGGAATGACCCACTCACCCAGCTTGTCCTATTCAGTGGGAGCAAATACTTTTATCTTTACGGGTTGCAGAATCCATAGAATGTTTATTACACATAAAATCATAATTAAGCAGGAAAACACTTTTCTGGGTTTTTGTTTTCTAGTTTGGTTTTGCATTTTAACATTTTCTAACTATTATCCAGTGACAAACATTTCTGCTCTAAGATGAGCCAGCATTTGTTTATGCCTTTGACCAAAACTCTGGCCCTGAGAGGGTTTAGTTTAAAGCACATTCATTCAACACCCAATTAAAGAACCACAGGCTTGACTAAATGATTTATTTGGTATGTTTGATCTCAAAGACATTTTGGAATTATTATATCAAAGGCTGAAATGTATGAAGTCCATTTTCTCCTAATGTAAAGACATGAATCTAAATTTTTAGATGAATGCTTCCTGAATTAAAGAAAGGAATCTAACTCCTTTTATCACACACACAAGTATTCTCACATGCACCTATGAGTAATTACACATAAAAAGTTAACGGAAAAGTCAAACATGTTAAAGGCTAACTGTAACATATCTTTCACCATCAAAGAAAGAAAGTTTCAGGACTTGGAATATTCATGGCATAAATTCAAAAGTGAATATTTGTTCCTAAGAAACAGGCCACCACCTAAGCAATAAGGACAAGACACACAAGACTAGGCAGTGCCTAACTCTCAGGAAACTGTTCCTGGCACATGCTCGGGTAGCTCCATTCAGGTGCAAGTAATTCAAGAAAAAATGGACCTGCCTTCAAATCTCATTTATCCCCTGGGTCTCCATGTGGACGGCAGGTAACCCCAGCTTCTGTGGAGGAAGGGAATTCCGTGGAGCCACGTGTGTCTGAGCCAGCGCTTGCTCTCGCGGGGAGTCGGCAGAGATGGCACACGGCAGAGACAGCCGAGAGCTTCGTTTTCTGCAGGCAGGAAAACTCCTGTTTAACACACAGAAAGAAAAACCTGTAAATGTGAACCAACATAATTCCTGTCCTTAGTGTTTTATTCTGATCTCCTGAAATTGTTTTTATTTCCCCCCCTTTCCCCAGGAAACATAAAAAAAAAAAAAAGTCATGGTCTATGAGCATATTTGGAAATAACTTCTACCATTTTAATTCTGATAAAAGAAAAACACATTATTACTTTATTCCTTATATTTTGGCTCAAGAAAGGAACACTTCCTGGTTTGCGTATAAATTGGCAGGACAAAACCATCTCCTCCTCTATGATTTCTAGCTTTTCTTTTTATCTTTATTTTTCCCCCCTCTCTGACACTACTAAGTTCTCTTGAGTTTTCATCTTGCAGGCACCTAACATAATGCCAATGATATTTTCTCCTTCTGTTGGAGAGCTGGAAAGAGCCATATCTTCATGGGGGAATGGGAAAAAGGTGCATTTTCCTCCATTCCCATTTATCTTGCGGATGCCCTGTTGGAGCTCTGTGGAGGACAAGCTCTCATAAGCAGATGGCTGAAAGCCTCCATGCAGGACAGGAGACAACCCCCCCACCTCTCCAGATCTCACACTCTTCTTAATCACAAAATAAGATGAACTCGGCCCTCTTAACCCATTTTTTTCTGCCACCAAATTAGGTTTCATAACTGGGTTCAAGCACCGTTTTCCAGTAGGTGGGCTGGGAAAATTCACAGCAACCTGCAGCTTCTGTGCATGTGGCTCACACTTTCCCCACAGCCTGAGTACCAAATAAACAAATTAAATGGGATTCCAGTGGAAACCTGAGTAGCAGAAAGGAAGTAGAATGAAAATTAGGTTCATGGATGCAATTGTTGATCCCTATTTATCTCTCAATTTTGACCCTTTGGAAAGGAGAGATGGAAATCACAGCTCAATTCACAGCAGCACTGATGGGATTACATGATGCCTGGAGCACATGTCATGCTGGACAGTGCTTACAGTGTCCCTTGTATGCATTAAACCTTGTGCTAAATGGGAAATCTCACTCCTAGGAGATGTTGGTAACTAGACAAGCACACTACATATTTGCAAGTACTAAAAAAAAATTCACACTGATGTTTGCTTGACTTCTACCTGTCCTTTGCATATCTATTCATCACTCTCACAGGTACCATTTTATTCCAAGACAGCTACAGTTGTTGCTGCACATGCATGAAGCAGAGCAGCAAAGCAGCCAGGGGCCACGTGCCATGGGGATGGCATCGGTGACAGGGCCTGGAAAGAAATCTGCCTTCTCAGCAAGAATTACTTGCTCCATAACAGCTCCAATCAGTCTGCTGCTGTTCAGCACATCCAACAAAGGACACAGTTTTGCAGCGAGTGGGCTGGTAGATGTAGCCATGAGCCTTGGTTAATCAGACAGTTAAACTGAGCAGTTTGCTTTGCGAAGACAAAAACTCCTCCCAACTGAACTTGATCTATTAAGTGAATTAGGGAGAACCTATTTTTTATCTCTTAATTTTTTTAGAAGCTGCATTAAAGACAGTACAAACTTCAACGGCCACGTTCCTCCAAACTATTCCAGAGCTTTTCTAAAGAGCTGAGATGCCAGCACAGCTCTTCTGCAGCCTCCCCAGAGCACTAAAGAAGCTCCCATCCCCTCACCACCCACCTGTCAGCCCTTAACCAGGCTACAGACAGCTCTGAGAAACAAAATCTTCCTTGCTAGCCAGAAGGATTGCTGCAAGGTGAAAGTAAAACCTAAAGAGCACTTCAAAGTTAAGTCTGACTTCAAAGAGCCCTGATGGGGGACCTGCACCTGCAGCTTTTCATGGTTTTGTGCTATGTTTGACTGTTTATCACTAAACCATTCATTCAGCCAGCTCTACACAATAAGCCCTCTAATGGTCTTAGGCTGAAAAGAGTTCAGCCTGCAGATATAAAAAGTTAAAATGTAACCTGTCTTTCTTAAAGAAAGCTTTGATATACCTCAAAATACCATATTTTCAGAGGGAGTTACATATTCAACCTTTTTTGCTTCCTACGGGCTTTTCAAGACTTAATAAATCTACAAGCTCCTATTGACCAAGCACAGCAGGTGCATATATTGGAACATCGTGCTGGAGTTTAGGATGAGAAACTCAGCTCTGACAATATACTGCTGGAAGCACCATGTGTAGGGTCACATGGGAAACTCTTCTCCCCCAGATCTGTAAGTCTAGGAAGCCCTAATCATAGAAATGTCTACAGAATTTTCAAGTGGCTTAATTCTCAATGAATCAGTGAAACTTTTGATTTATACCATCAAGGACTTGGCTCAATTTCATTAGATTTCAAAAGCTAAACAGAAATATGTAAAAAGCTTTCTTGGCTATCTGCCCATCCGTGTTATACAGCCTCCATTACACAGTAAGGGAGTGCTACATGATTTTTAACATACCTTTGCTCACAGTACCACACTGGAATAGAGAAATGCTGGTTTCTTCCTTTTATAGGCTGGAAATTAAGGCACAGAGAGACTAAAGAGTCTGACCCATCAAAGAATTCAGGACCCATAAGGACCCGGCTCCAAAAACAAGACCATCAAACTCACATTTCTAAGTGTTCCTGAAAACCCACTGAGTTCTTAGCCAAAAGTTCATCTCTAATGCTTGGCACCACTATCATACCTTCTACGTACCAGTGCTGGAAAAGTCATCCATCAGAATGTCAGTGCTCAGGGTGGGAAAGAAAAGAGATGCTCTGAAATTAGGAAAGCAAGTCAAATCAGAGAATCACATTTACGGCAACAGGGCACATTCACATTATTTGTCCTAACAAATAGGCCTCTCTGGACGATGCAGGAATCTGCTGAGTTTCGGCACCAGCAGCACCCGGGCCAGCATGAGTCTATTGGAATATTTTAACCTGCCTTACCTCCTCAGACACTTAGTGGGCAAAAGTAACAGAAAGTTATAGATGAAAGGGATATTATGTGGTTGTGTGACTGTCACATAAATGAACACTCTCTCTGAGTAATTGCATAAAGAGCAATTTTGTGGGTTGTACTGAATAACTCAAGATAATTTAAACTTCCATAAAAGGATAGTGAAAATAAAAAATAACTCTTTTACAGGAAGACACCCCCTCATATAAAGAACGCTAGAGGCACAACATTTATGAATGTATTTTAATTTTAACTTTTCCAGAAAACATTTTAAAAGGAGTAGCATTTCTTCAGACAGCCCAATTATTTATATCATAGCTCACAAGTTCTGAATATTGTGCACATATGATATGCAGCCACAGTCAGTATACTGTATTATATACAACATAGCAAAAAGGAAAAGCCCTGTTCTGAAAAATATCCCTGGCCACATAAGAGAAGGGGATAGGGGAGAAGAAAAAGTTCTTCTTGTATTGAGTCTGTCTCCTTGCTACAGTACTTATATCTATATCACCTACATCCACTCACACTCTTATCAATTCAAAAAGCAGACAGATTTTTGCCTCAGATACTCCTGAGGGCTCTTTCAGAGCCACACCATGTTCTCATTAACGCCAACATGCAGAAGTTACATACGGTTACTTTTTGTTTTGTTTTTTGGAAAGGGTGCAACAGTATCAGGAGATTGAGCCATTTACCCCCATCTACTCAGAGTCTCTGCGGCATATCTGGAGAGTCGATCTTGGATCTCCAGCCCCCCAGCCCTCTGCTTAACCAAGTAATAACAGAAGTTATTAAACATGCCACTGAAGATGAAAGCACTCAAAACACACCCTGAGACACAGTGTCCAAATTTAGGAACTGTTTGGTTTTCTGGTTTATTTTAGCTCCTTTAGTTTTCCTTTTTAAAGGAATCACCACCATTGCATCTTTCTCAACGTGAGGATTCTGTTAGCGGTGCTATTGTTAGTCTTGGTAGGGAAAAAACCCCAAGCAAACAATGACAAGCATAATTCAGTTCAGTTCTCGCAACAACCATACACAGTGGCAGGGAGCCAGTTTCTGATCTCATTTGCACCGGGGCAAAGCCATAGCAACGGCTCTGCTGAAGCACGAGAGCAGCTCCTGCCGTACGGGAGCCAGCAGCCTCCCTGGGCAGGGGTTCAAGGCAGCACAACGCACACACAGCCTCTCCTGGCAAACGGGAAAGATCTGGAGTGCTACTTGGAAATAGCAGCAGCGTGTTAATGCATCACAAAAAGATCTTCCTGTCTCATATAGACATTTTGCTGTTATGCTTTTCAAGCAAATTCTAGAAAAAACAGGTAAAAGCTTCAGAAATACGTTTCCTCTCTTTCTTCCAAACGCAGGCCATGAGACACCAGGGTACTGATGCACCTGCTTCAGCCTGGGGTCAGCGAGGCTTTGCCAGGTGCTTGGGTGCAGAAGGACACCAGGGTCAGGCCCATAGCCCTCGCACGCCCCAGCAGAGCCACCTGGCTAAAGTCCCCGTCAGGGTACCCTCCAGACCATGCATGCTTTGTCTTGGGCAGTGATTGGTGTCAGCTGGGAGATGTTCTGGGGAGCGCGGCAATGCTCGGTGCTGAGTCAGACCGAGAGGGAATGACTCGCCCAGAAACGTCAATGAAAGACGATATTTCTTCTCTCCAGGCTGCCCTTGTCCCTGCTGCTCATCCTTAAGAACAGGGTCCCTTTGCACCTTTCTAGATAGCAGCTGAACAGTTTTTAACAACACGGAGTTGCAAAGAAGTGTTCTCTCTCGATGTGTTGTTCTGTGCCTGTGACACAAGATACCGTCTGCCATTGCAGCAGCGGGAAGCGCAGCTGGAACCACAAAGAAGCCTTGATATAAAACAGGGGCAGGTTTGGGAGGGTAGGCTGGCTGCTGGACGGATGGACAGCCTGACTCCCACTTTTGCACAGCAAACAGCCACACACTTGTTCCCCTTCCATGTCTTTCTAAACCACTCAGTGACTTGCCGTTTGCTCTAGGTCTGAGGTGGGAAGAGAGGGCAGGTCATTAAGTACAAGCAACCATTATGTGAACGTGTCTACAAGAACAAATTGTTATTTTTCATACTTCGTGCCTTCAAGAAATTAAGCTTGTGTATCATTGCAACAGAATAAAGCACAAATGCTCTCAAGAGACACAGATACTGTCATTAACTTGCTGTTCCCTGCCCTCTTGCCCAGCCCTGCAGCTTCTCAGTAGTCACTAAACGGGTGGGCTTACCTTTCAGCATCTTTGCTCCTGAGACCTTGCGCATACTTCCTCACGTTTTAAAAGATGGAGCTCATGTTCATCTGGGTTCACACTCTTGGTTCAAATCATTTTCCAGGCTTTTTGATGGTTATAACTTCTTTTTGAATAGCCTCAGTACATCGATATGTAGCATTTTTTTATGTGTGTTTCCACTGATGCAAATAAGGGATACCATCTGCAAATACATTAAGGGGAGAGCTACATAAGAAACAGAAAATACAGGAACTGAAGAGGATATTTGTGTCACGAACAGGGCTGTAAATCCTGGCTTCAGTCCTAAGCATACCAACATAGTTGAAATACCTCAGAGGCCCACACTAAAGCATCTATCTAATGTTGTTTCACGACCCATTTTACTTGATAGATTTGCAAAAAAATCTTTGTTCTCAAAAACCAAGTTTAGGTCAGAGACTGAAGAGTAGGTGACTATAAGAAAGCTGATTCTAATTCAGGACCTAACATTTAGGTTAGGGGCACCAAATGTCATGGCTTATTTGGACTAACCCAAGAACTGAAAGCACGTCCTACCTTCCTGAAGATACTGGGATGTTATTTTGTACCAGGTTTTAAAGGTGGTGCAAGGATCAACAATTTTGCCTGCATAATTTTATCCAGAAGAGAGCAAAGGACAAAATCCAGTCTCTCTGTACAAGCTGTGACTTTAGCAGGGACTGATGCTCTATGGCACAGCAAGAAGACTCTAATCTTTCCATCGCAGCACACGACAGGGCTTTGAGGGAATGTCTTCTTGGTCCCTGAGCTGACACCGAGGGTGTATTCAAGCCTAGTCAGTCAGAGGAGGGAGGAAAGAGCGTGCCATGCTTCTTGCATCTTCCTTTCTTTAGTCTGCTCTGCTTAATTTAGACAGACTTGCAAGCATGCCCTCACTGTGGGTCACACCTGCCCACCAACACCCTGTTGAGATCCAAAGAGATCTTAGTGAGTTTGCGTGGATTGCAGCATTTTTCTTGGGAAAGACACAAATAGTTGTCATTTTAATGGCCTATTTAGCACCCATAAACCCCCTTCATTCTAAGAATAGTCACAAGAAACAGAAACATGGAGTGGGAGCTTATAAAATTTTATCAGTTTTGTCATGTCTTTGGAGAAAAACTTGCCAACTGGCCTCAATTCATCATTCAAGGGTATAGTAAGTGCTGGAAAGTAGATTTTCAGAACAATTTTACTCCAGCCTCCTTAGAAGGCTAAACAATTTCCCTTGATCTCTCTTTGAACAGCAAAGCTGAAGTGTGAGACACCAGAGGTAAAAATTCTTTGGCTAATTAATAAATTAGCTAATTGCCCTTGGCTGCCATATCTAAGCATTTAAGTACAAAGCAGCAGCATTCAGTTATAAATAGAGCCTACCAGGGTATGGCATGTGCACATTTGCATAAAGGATCTAAGAAGCTGATGAGTAGTAATTGGCACTAGAATTTGCACAGGTTCATGAAGAGAAAAATTCTAACCTACCCTAAAAGGGTAGAATTTTGGGGAAAAGCACCCAACTACATGGGCTTGTATTAACTGGAGGGTTGCTAGCCACAAGGAGCACATTTTGCAAACAAGAGTCAAAACTTAAATCCAAACTTACTTCACTCCAAAGCAGTGTCCTTTTGCTGCTGCTGCTTGGTTGCATGCCATGGGGCTGCCCTGTTATCCATGAGGCAAATTAATTATGGTCTGGACTAGTGAAGAGCAGCTTGCTGCACAGCCCCACCAGCTCTCCAGCGCAAGGCAAGGCTCTAGAGACAGTCACCTGCACAGCATCCCAACATCCCAGCCCCTGGTGGCTACCAGTCTGTGGTGGTGCTTTATTGACGCATTGCAGAGAGCCAGCACAGGTCAGTCAAGCCTGCCAGGTCTTCTAGGCAGCTTAAACCTTAGGTCCTCCACATTCAGTATTGCAACGCACACATTCCCTTAGGTCCATATCTTAATCACTCTTCTAATATTGTGCTGTTGATGTGGGATTTAGGTTTCTTTATCACTTTTGTTCTTATCTCTGCTGTTCGGAGTGGGTAAATGCTTTTGGATTAATCCAAGTCACTGTTCTTTTTCTTCACAGCCTAACGCTCATCTTTATTCTGTGCATCTCTCTCAAGAGAGGATTAGGTGGTAGATTTGCCTGGCTTTTACACAACAGTTAGGTAAACACACAGAATATAAAAAACTTATTCAGCTGAAATGGTTTACTTCTCCCTTCTTCCCATTACAACATGTATTTTTCTCAGGACACCATGTTTCTAACCTACAGGTCAACCCTTGGTCCAGGCCTATACTGAAAATAAGGTACAGCAAGAGCGAAAATGGGCTTCTCGGGACCCATACATCTGCTCGTTCTCCCAGCTGTAGAGGTACACACCCGTATAATAAGCAAAGCACAGGTCCCCACTGCTTGCCATTTGCATTTGTAAGTAAAGCAACATAGATAATACTGAAATAAAAAACCTAAATGGCAAAGAAATTAATTAATAAATCGGTTTCACTATGATGGTATTGAATTCACAGCAAGAGAAGGAAGCTTTTGGGAAACAATTTATTTTGATAATTAGGAAACAGTCTTTGATCCCACTGGGAAGCCTATGAGATCAGCTGAAAATTACAGTTAAAGATGTTGTAATAAAGATGAGCCAGGTGTGAGGATATGATGGTAAAGCAGGAGACTGCATTTCTAACAGCATGCAAAGGAAATTTTTGGGAAGGGCTTACGAGGAGAGATTCAAAAGATTAGAATATGCAATTCAAGTCATTGAGAAAAAAAGCAATAAGGAAACAATAGTAGTTGTTTTTAACTCTTTGCAAAAAAGGGCTTGGAAAGCTGCTTTGATTGCTAGAGTGGAAAAGATCACCTTAGTTATTATCTCATTTCCAACTAAAGCTTAGACCGCTCTGAAAGAGGAAAGGAAGTGCTCAACCTATTCTAAGATATAAAACATCTCACCAAATCACCCAAAGTGGGACTGTTTCAAGCTACCATAAATTCTCTCAAAGATTTCCCAAGATGAAGAGGTTCCTTGGTGAGAGGAAAGGTACTGTGAATTTCCCTTCCTCTGGGTCACAGGACAGCCCTGCAAAAGGCTTTGACAGCGTTTCCTAGGATGGGGTTCTTAGAAATTAGATTGAGTATTGAACACAGCCCCTTCACGGAAGCCCGATGGCACACTGCGTGCTTACCACAATATCCTACTTTAGATAGCAAAATTACAGTGCTACACTGAAACAAGCCCAGGCAGGAAATTAAAAATGTTATTGATAACAGTAGATATACATTATTAACCTTTATCTGAAAATACCTGATTGTCTGTCATTATCTTAAATACTTCTGCAGTTTGAAAGAAGTCCAAACGTAGTTGAGGCAATTAATTATCCACATGAAGTGAAGGAGCACAGCGTTCCTATGTAGTCTTCCATAGTTCTGGAATGGGAACTCGTTGACATTCTAAAAAAAATCCCAAACTCTTCAGCTGAGAGCAAAGAGAGTCTGTGGGGAAAAAAGAAACACACAGGAAAACAAAAGAAGAGTACTCTGCTGAAATTCAAATACCTCACTTTTTTTTTTTTGACTCTGTTTGAACACAATCATGTTCAAATGCACAGCTCACCAAGCACAATTGTCTCATTCTGGTTGGAGCACTGTGTTTTCCTCCTGGCAACTCGTGGTTCTTCCATTGCAGAACCCTGCATTGCAAGACAGACCTTTGTTCCCGTGTTTCATCTTGAGAAACAAAACAAAAAAGCTCTTGTTTCCTTCAGGGAGGTATTTTGTCATGCAGATTTTGAGGCAAACAAAAAAATGCAGACTTGCTCTTATTTAATTTGGAAAATTAGCAATAACTTACTGTAAATATGTAGGGGAGAAATAGACTCCACCTTTTTGATACATGAGAATATAAGGAAAGGTGGGCTCATCCTAGAATGTCCTTTGCCAGCTTCAGATGTGAATATGTGCAGATTTCAAATACAGTTTTTTGTTAGTGGGATTCTTGGCTAAACTCACTAGAAACACAAGGGCAAGGCAGGGAGGTCCAGGGCAGAGGCAAACTTTTTAAAATCTCTAGACAGGAAAGGTGTCGGAGTCAACATCTTAACTTATTAAGCAGGGCAAAGATTTCATCCAACAAATAGGAACCTTATATGACGCACTCTCATTTGGTCTACCACACAGATGTTCCCAGTATCTCCCTAAGTAACTGAGAAATCAAACCAGCTGATGATTTCCGCTCTGATATGCCCAATCCCTATCAATGTAAGAGCGTTAAATTCCACAACACCACAGCTGCGGTCAACAGAGATAGAGCTCTTAATAGGAGGAAACAGAACATAAATTGTATCTGGCTTTTAGGCTTTCCACAGATCCAAAAGCAGAGATCCCTTACATTCATCACAATAGGAATGGTATGACTTTTTCTTTCAGAAAGATGAGGGGTTTTTTTTGCAGTGTTACTGCCTAACATGTTGATATTTGCTCAGGTCTTAAGCTTCAAGGCAAATTATCTTTAGAGATATATGCTATTATACCAGGAAAGATAATGATTTAGAATTTAAAATGATTTTTTTTTCCTCTCTCTGTCATTCCCTTTCCTTCCAATACAGTATTTGTCTGCAAAGGTGCACTTCCCAAAGGGTCAGATTAATATTAGGCCAACACCTTAACTGGCCAACATCAGTTAATTTCAATGCATGTATATCACCCCAGACCAGCTGGGAAATCACTCTGATAATATGCCTCTATCCAACTTAGACTGATTAAGTTTGACCTTAAAGATATATATCCCTTCCTATTACTAGGTATCTCCTGGCTCTGTAGGAAAGAGTCAACATCACAGAGTTATTAAATTTCTGCCTCAAGGTACAACCGTGAAGGATGGGTACTTAGCAACCAGAAAGACAGGAGCACAAAGTGTTCCATATCCTAATGGCACATTTTGCAATAAAATACAAAAGCTCACATCAACCTGTAACATCTAGGCCAACACAACTGATCTCCACAAACAGCTCCAAACCTGTAACCAGCAGGAGGTGACCAGATTTAAAAGCCTAATGTGTCTGACAAATATATCTCAGCCCTCCAAATTCCTTGACATTTGTCTCCTTACCGTCACCATCTTTTCCAATTGGATTTAAATGAGTAAGCTCAGTTTTAAAAGGTTGGTTCGATATTTATGCTGGTTATTGAGGTCGAGGAGTCAAGAGATAGGAGCGCTAATTTCTGCAAGCAGATTGCCTGACATTTGAACAAGATTGAAAATTCCATCAATATGGCACATTTTTCTCAGCAAAAAGTTCATGTAATTTCTCAGGCATTAATCAGCAAAGTCAATTCTGAAGAAATGACGAAGAAATGACAACCACCTGGATGCTCTACACCACATCATCCAGTCTCACCAGAGTGTTCATGCAATTGGGAGTTACAGATTACACAGCAGAAGACAAATCATAGAATCATATGGGATTGGAAGGGACCTCTGGAGATCATCTAGTCCAACCCCCCCACCAGAGCGGGTCTACCTAGAGCACGTTACACTGGAACTTGTCCAGGTGGGTTTTCTACCTCCTCTCTGGGCAGCCTGTTCCAGTGTTCTACCGCTTTCACAGTAAAGAAGTTCCTCCTCATGTTTAGGTGGAACTTCTTATACTCAAGTTTGTGCCCATTTCCTCTTGTC
>JAOQGH010000051.1:19727064-19745498 GCA_025769975.1 Gallinago jamesoni
AAGGGCACATTGCTGGCTCATGGTCATCCTGTTGTCCACAAGAACTCCCAGGTCTTTCTCCTCAGAGGTGCTCTCCAACAGGTCAGCCACCAGCCTGTCCTGGTGCAGGGGGTTACTTCTCCCCCTGTGCAGCACCCTACACTTGCCCTTGTTAAATTTCATTAGGTTTCCCCCGGCCCAACTCTCCAGCTTGTCCAGGTCTCGCTGGATGGTGGCACAGCCTTCTGGGGTGTCAGCCACCTCTCCTAGTTTTGTGTCATCAGCAAACTTGCTGAGGGTACATTCCATCCCTTTGCCACGTCACACGCACAGGAGACGGACCAAAGGAGTTGGGGGTCAGAGGAACCTGCTGCAACAAGCTGTATTTACGGCTTTGCTATGGCAGCATGAGGTATGGAAAAGGAAGGACTGTTCTGGTCCCTGAACAGTGGGGTGTCACATGTCTGGTGTGCATAGCCGTGTGTCAGAGGCAGTCTGCTGTAGGACAAACCCAAGTTCCTGCCTATTACCAGACCACAAAGTGGTCTAGGCATCAGGACGTGTGAGGACTGGCTGAACTTCAGAGCTCTTTAGCTGCAGCATTTTCAAGCTTTGCTCAGCTCTCAGAATGCCCTGTCCCCCTTCCCTCGCTGCCAGTGGGTATGAACCCTGCCTTTTTCCTATTTCAGAACCTTCAGCCACATCAAACTAAAACACACCAAGAATCTTTTTGGCTTGGCAAGAGATGGGGAAATACACCCCTAAGTGTGTAGTGTTCAAATGGATATTTAATGAGTCTACTGATTCATGTGGAGGCTGCAGCCAGGGGAAATAAAAGCTTTTAAGGCATCTTCCTGATTGTTCAATAAATAGACACATAGCACTGCGATGGTTCCTTCTTTACAGAAGGACATTTGAGTAACATCCTTGTGCTGGGAATCACAAGTAAGCTAGCCAGCTCTTCTGCTGCCCTGCAAACAAGGAGCAAACAGGGAACACCGGGGAAGGGAATGTAACAGACACATAGATGAAAATAATCTCATGGTGAAGCCAATTAGTCCCTTTAGAGAGTTATGTTGAAAACAGAAAACCTTTGAAATCGCTCCAGAGTTTCACACATACATTAGAAGTTGAGGACTACTGCATTCTCTTGTTTCAAGAACATTTTTCCTTTCCAATATCCTCCAAGAAATGTATACAGTCTTGAAAAAACATTCAGCTAATCTGCACCACCAGTATATAAAACAGAGGAAGGAACCACACACACACAAAAAAACCCCACCCAACAAAAAGTCTCCCCCAGTTTTAAACTGCTGAATAATTACCCAAAATTATTGCCTTCAGTATACCAGCTGAACAGTCCCTCTCTGCTATTTGCAAAGTTCTGTGACTGGTTTTTTTCAATTTCTTAAGGTGTGATTAAATTTTTTTGCTATAATTTATGGAAAATGTGTTAGTCTAGAGGTCCTTTGAGCAATGAAATGTGGGATACACTCTGCACTGCTGTGGTGGGCTGCTTCCGATGCTCAGCACTGTCACATAGCCCTGAGGACAGTCTATCATCTACTCAGAAAGACCTGCTAGCTTGGGGAAAAAAAATCTCTCCATTGTCCACCAATTAGTGGCTGGTTTTGTTGGTAACAGCCGCCTTCTCATGTGCTCTCCAGAGAGTTGTTTTGCAATGTCTTACTGAAGACAAATAAAGACTGGGGCCCCCTTTGAGTTTTGTCCTTCCTCTGGAGCTCCATAGGAGTTTAAAAAGGAACGGAAGCAGCATTGTATGCACCCTCCCTATATTTGACTATAAGTATACATAGTCAAATTCTAGGGAAAGGAAGGTTACATGCTTATGTGAGCCAATGCTCAATTATTTGCCATGTTTGAGGTTTCAGTATTTTTCAGGAGCTTTATTTTTTTTTTATCTAAGAGCAGAATTTAGTTAAATTTTAACTAAAATACAACACACAGAATAATCACAAACAAAGCCTGAATATGGTTGCCTCAACTTGTCCTCAACTAACACCTTCAAAAAACTGCAGGAAACCCCCCAAATTTAAGTGCAAAAGAAGTCGACTAAATTAAGAAACAAAGAGCTGTTTTCTAATAATTGAATTTAAAATATCTATATTGCTCCATTTCCATATGTCTTTGTCGCATTTGTGGGATTTATGAGCTCCCTCTCGTGGCCACATTAACAATTATGGGCTGTTTTTTTCCAGTCCAGAACTTGCTGTAGATTAATGGGCGACACCAAAGGGCAGTTTGTCGTTCTGTGAAGCAGAAATTGATTTTAATCTCCTCGGCAGCTAAATGAGTCACCCGTGCTCCTGCTGACTCACCTGTCACAGCCGGTGGTAGATGTTTCTTTGCTGTCTTGGGGCATACAAGACATCAGAAATAGTCATCCCCTGCTTCCTTAAGGCACCATGTAAGGGAAGTGCTCCAGTTGGTGGGCTCCTACATCTCCAGATGGGTACAGCAAGTGCTACTTTGGGTGCTTACGGCTGTGCTGCTTCTCAGGACAGCCTCAGAGCAGGATGCCCTCCAGAAAACATGAACTGCCCTTACCACACACGATTGCAAGGCTGCTTCAGTGAAGATGTGCAGCACACCAACAACCAAGGATGGTGGTGACACAGGACGACTGCTGTACTGATGACCCCAGCAGGCAGGCGTGCTTGGGGTGGCTGGTGGGCAGAGCACCAGCCTGATTTCTACAGGCCAATTAATAAGTAGAAAGAGAAATATCCAGCTACCACACCCTTCTGTAGAATGGGCTACAGGGAGTAGTGGGCAAGCAGTGGGCCAAGAGAGCAGCAGAGAGATTCGCAAAACAAATCAAACAAATTTCTGAAACCAGAAGTTTCAGAGTTTGGAGGCTGAGTTGAAAACTCCTTTTTTAAAAATAAAAGGTCTTATTACGCAAGTGCATCATATGAGTTCTTGCAATGGCTGCTTTTTAAGCTGACAGAACACTATTTACAAACATGGTATCAATTTGCAGACAGTCATTAAAGGCATGACTGAGATTTCCCATCTATTTTTAACACAAGTAAAATGGAAAGACAAAGAACAAATGCTGTTTCTTTCATCCTAGGTTCATTTTTCCCTCAAACCAAACACATTGTCTCAGCAGACTGCTTGTCCTCTTACCATTAAAAGCTGGAGTACAGGTTTAGTAACTTGACCCTAGACAGATTTGGGTGGTGCACATGGCAATAAATGAGTTATAGCCATCGAAATCCTGCAAAATTGCTAATTTTGGAACCTTATTACTGAAATGTACTGCAGGCATTGTTCCACAAGAATAAACATAAGGTCCTGCAGGCGTTACATTAATAGATCCCCTATTTTAACACAGGAAGTTTACTGGAGAAATATTCACTCATTAAAAAGAATTAATTAAAATTCATCAATAGCATTTATTTTTCTTGCAGATCAATACTGCCTAAGAACAAGACTAAGAACAGTGAAGTTCTGGACCACATATTCCAGAAAAAAAGCACCATTTAGTTTGTGCAGAAATATGCAAATTTAATTCCAGATCATTTGTATAGGCTCAATTACCACAGTGCCATAGGCAAATAAGATGCTAAAATGCACACACGGCTAAAACTCTTACTGTTCTTTTTGCACTGGCAGTTATCTGGTCATGACGCAGAATTACTTTTTCTAAGCTTGTTGATCTGATAATGCAAACAGTAACTGTACTACTGATCAGACCTCAGGCTTCTTAATTTAAAAAGTGGTACCCCCAAACTCTGCCCTCCCCATCCTATCCAGAACCCCTCACTCTCCTCAGGACTGTGAAGGGCTTCTCTCATGGCATTTGTCAGACTTGGGATCCAAGCTCCAAGAGGCAAACCCTTAGTCATAAGACTTGGTATCAAGCTGCTGCAGTGACGTGCAGCTGGAGAAGTTCAATGCTTCACTTACAAAGAGGGAATAACAGCAAAGCTGCCTCAAAAGGCCCCACCACACATGAAGATGTTGTACAAACTGCAGGACAAGCTTGGTTCCTCCTGCAAGTAATTACTTCACATTAAGCAGCATTTTCCTTTTTCAGAGGTCTCAAAGGAAGAAGGAAAAAAAAACCCAAACCCACCAAAAACACGCAACAACCCACACCCCAGAAGAAAGCTGAGGGCTCTGAAAGGTGGACATCAGATGGAAAGACAACTCCATGCCCTTGAGGAGCGGCAATACCTGAGGAGCTGCTGCCCACAAAATTACTTTACGACCTTATACTGCCCGTTTTCTGGCAGCTGAACACTGCATTTCACCTCAGCTCAGCTCCCCGTCCCTGTGGCCCATCACCCGCATGTGGGACCAACTCGGGAGCACAGGATGCAGGTGCTGGGAGACCCTTCCTGAGGCTGTCCTCCCTGGAACTGTAACCAGAGGGACAGGGTTTGCCCTTTCAGAAGGGTACATGTGCCCCACCACCAAGGGAGCAGCCAGCCCCACTTCATAGCCCCCCCCCGGCATCCCCAGGCAGAGCTGCAGCACAGAGTCAGAAGGGGAGCTCAGCATCACCACGGGCAACAAGGTACCTCTTGTAAAAAGTTTTCCACAGCTGCGTTATTCCCATCTGGGGAACATCTGTGGATGCAAACAGAAATTGAAAGTTTCCCTCTTCAATCCCCCACCTTCCTCTTCCCGTATATTAGTGGTTGAGAGGGAAAATAGATTTGAGAGATCACTCCCACTACCAGATCCTAACACAGGTAATTCTGTTAATTTTGAGCTGAAAACTCCCACAGCAGAGAAGAGTTTAATTTCAAGAGAATTTTAAGGGAAAAGCAGATCCAAAACGACATCTCCAAAGTAGTCATTTCACCAGATTGTTTGTCTAACTCTGTCCCGTGCTAGGAACACAGTCTGCAGACCAGGCTTGGAGCAACGCGATTGCAACGATAGCACCAAGCAGTGAATTATGAAGTGCAGGTGCAGAGTTGGCTAAGACTTTCAAATGCTAAAAGGCTACAGTTGGAATCTGGTTTTTGGAATTATCAGTGAGTGTTGTAAGCCCTTTGAAATCTAACCATTTTGCACATTTTAACACTGCATATGTAGATTAATTTTTTTTTTTTTTACATTCTCTCTCAGGCTGAAAGAAATTAGGCAGACTAATAATGCGCACATTTTAGAGATAACGCCTTTGGGGAAACAATACCACTCTACAGCTAATTTACTGAGGGAGGTAAGTGATACTCATATCCTTTACTAGCTAGCATGATATTTAAAGATGCTGCAAAAGCCTAATTACATTATACGCTGTGAAGCAGATATAAGACTAAAACCTGTTTAATAGTTAAGCCTGTTGCTATAACAACCGCATTTCAAGGACATGGATATACAAAACACATGCAACAACATCTGCATTAACAAAATGTCTCACTGTAATTGAACTTTGCCTGGGAAAAGAACCAATTAAATTTGAAACTTCTTTGTACCAAAAAAGCAAACAAAAACTAGGATCTTTTGTTATTGTCAACAGAATTACATCTTTAAACACCAACAGCCTCTCCAAGGCAGATTTGCTGTTTAATTCAGTTGACTTTGGATTCCCTCCCTAAATGTTTCCCCTCCAAGGAAAAGAAGTCAGCCTCAGTGCTCCCACTTGAGTCAAGCAGACGTTTCAAGCACCTGTCTGATTCCACGTAAGTGGCTGGGAATATTGCTTTGGATGCATGCTGCACCATGCTCAGAGATACGACTTCTTCCAGCCTGTGCCCACAAAATTAAGAAATGAGACTGAGGAGAAGTGAATGCTTCAGTGTAAAGTAACATAACAGGCAAGGAATCAGCAGATTATTTTTTTTTGACAAATCAAGTAATCATTTGGCACATCTTCTTCCTTGTTAGATCATTATTTAGAAGCCCAAGATAGAAGTCGGTTATAGAATAATGATTATTTTTTTTTTAAAAAAAGGAAGAAAAAGTAGAAAAAGTCAAGCTGAGGCCAACAAAGATGTGTTCAGTGAGGTTCAAGATTAGTAGATGGTTTGTGATGCTCTGAATAAAGACGATTTTTACAGACTAGAGAAGTTCAGCTGTATTTGAATGTAATAACTCACAAAGGACTGTTAATGCACAAAACAGAGCAACAGCCACTGATTGTTACTTCAAAATATAGAGCAAAGAGAATACAAATATTTGCATAATACTTTAAGCCATTTGCATACCCTAAATGGTGACAATGCAAAGGAGTGTAGCTCAACCTTACACAGTGATTATTTCCATGGTGTCAGGAGATTCCAGTTCACTCATAAACATCCCACAGCTAAAAAGACCAAAAATTATTTGGGTCTAATTTAGGAATAATTTTCAGCATAAAAAGTATTCAGAAAGAAAGTTTCAGATACATAACAATATTGCATAGGGAGTTGATAATCATGTTACTGTATACAAAGGGATGAATATAGATTCCTCCTGGTTAAATCTGAGCTTTGCATTGCTATTCATGAAACATAGCAGTGGAGAGATAAGAGGTAGTAGCAGTACTTGTACACCTCTGATTTACAAATAATTTGACATTTCTGTACCCTATTTCTCTGATCAGAACATCTCAAGCAATAGAACTCCAACAATAAACGCAAATTATTTTGACTTGCTCCATTCCCTCCTCCTCTATTTCAGTTTCTTGGATTTACGTATTTACAATATTCTGGGAAGACAGCTTCAGAAGCAAGATTAAATTCAGCACAAGTTTCACAAAGCTTTCCAGAACTGTGACTTTGTTAATAATAAGCAGAAAATACAGGTTTGTCTACAACTATCTTTTACCTTCCTCTCAAAAATAGCAGCCGTGGCTTTGAATTAACATTATTGTTTTCCTTTGACTGCACACCTTTTAAAGAAGCAATAAGAGCACTGGAAGCAGAAGTCAGTAACTGTGTTTTCCATTGTTCATTGTTCCTGGTTTCAACCCAAATTGCATACTAGGAAGGCAGTCAGCCAAAGTCAGACCACAGAAAGAGGTTTATCAATAAAAATCACACTTTTTTTCTTCTTAAATGTAAACACAAACTCTGACATTTATTAGAGCAAAACTGTTTTCAGCAGAAGGCAACAAGAACATTATACAACTGATGATGGAAACATGCAAGTTGCAGTCCCCCTGCTTAAACAAAACTAGCCCCATCCCTAAGACATGTTTTTTGGCTGGGTGAATTTGCAATCACCCTCTTGTATCTGTTTTTAAATTCAGAGACTTTTAGCAATCTGCTTATCAATTACTGGACATACTCGACTCCTCCAATTCAGAGCTCTAACGGTGGGAGCATGGAAGGTCTAATGTACCATAAAATGTGTTACAGCAGCTGCTAAAGCCAGGAAGGGAGTCGTACCATTGATCTCGAAAGAGACAGGACTTCACCCGCTGATCTGATCTGATACATTAAATCATAGACGTAAGGTGAAAGTAGATGACACTGCTGTGATGCTAAACCACCATAAACAAAAGCCCTAAATTAGCAGCTCTTTACTCAAGAAGGTATTAAGTGAGGTCAAGATCAGAAAAGCTGAATGCACGTTATGACTTTGCAAATGAGAGCCAATATAACCAAATAACATTTATGCACAATGTCTGATGCTATCATCTAAAGATCACCACCACACAAACTAAACATGGAAAGCAAGTTACAGAATAGCTTCTAATTACAGGAGAGTGCTGACAAGAAGAGAAGAAATTGCCTCATCATTTCATTGACATTAGCTGGTGTCACACTCACACCCATATCTCAGATATAGCCATCACCTGCCACACCTCACTCTTTTCTTCTTCTGAAGGCAGGTGTGCAAGAAGAGGCAATCTTTTATTTAAGCCAAGTGATGTAACTGAAAAAATACAGGTTTATCAGGCATATCATCTCTAGTTCAACTATTTTGTAGCCTTAAGCATCTGGAGGCCAGTGAAGAGCTACCTTCTCTTCAAAAGAGCAATGATGCCGGCACTGCAATTTCTCTGCCAGAAGAGCTTGGACACAGCCAAGGGACGCAACAGGGCACAGCCACCTTGAAGTCCCTGCTGGACCTGGCATGAGCACCAGCAGGCTCCCAGCCAGAAGGCAAGCTGTGGAGCTTCCTCAGGGCTATTGTGACACATGCTAGACACATTATCCCATTTTCTTCCATTTCAGAGATCTGTATTGGATTCCCTGGTATTCATTTTCCTATTGCTAATCTCCTTTAGCCCCCAGCACAATTTTCAAATTACAGGCAATGGTAAGAACAATGTGCACAAAGTGACTGATGTTAAATGTTGTCATCTGTCTCCACTAAAACCTTTCAGTTACTCAACAAAGTAAGTGGCAAGAAGACAGATGACATCCTTTATATATTAGCACATTTGGTCTATTATCAATTATTTATGCCCACTTTTGGTTAGAGATTTGAGAGAGAGCCCATTTTTCACAGTTTCCAAACTGAGGCTTTCAGGACTGGATTCAATTACAGCTGAGTTACAAGATAAAGTTAGGATAAATGTTGCCACCCTCTGACAATCTTCACAGAGGCTGAACATCTGCTTGTATGGCATAAGGACATGTATGGCCAATCTCCAGCTCCAGCCAAGCAACACCATGAGGAGGGCTGCCTTGGGGCCACCACTGTGTAGAAGAGCTGTCACTTCCACATGGGATCACGAATGCAGTTCGTCTTTACTATCAGCAATACCAGCAATTTCTACCTGCTTCTCATGAAAAGCTGTTTCATGGAAGTATTTGAGATGGTCAGAAATGTTTCCTTCCCCAATAAAACTCTCAATGCCTTGACCAGCAGAGAGAGAAGTGCACACCCAAAGTATCCAATCCCCAAATTGGCAAATTCCCGCTTCTAATGCAACGGTTGGTGAGAGCTCAGCTCAGGCATATCGGGCTCCCATTCCCTCTGTGAAGACAGCTTCCTGAGCAGCCTTGCTCAAGGCGCTCCTGAAGGTAGAAGACTGTTCATCACGAATGCGAAATGGCCAAAGTGTATCATAAGAGATCATGAAAGCTCATGGAGGGCAAGGAGCACATGAAAACATCAATTACTGGCTTTATAGTATGCTGCCCTATAGCAGATAGCTGCAACATTTCTTATGGAAAACAAATACTTTCTGGAGCAAAAAACCCCATCCCAAACATAAATGAGAAATAGATTAAATGCAAAATGTTCACTTCCAGCCAGGGACTACCCTGCAGAAAGTAACCTACCGGGAGAGCAGCTGTGCTCTGCCATCAGCAGGTTATCTATACAGGGCGCCATGACTGGGGGAGCTACACCAGCCTCAGCAGAGTCACTCCTGCTTCACCCACCTGAAGGTCTAGCCTTCTCTTCGCTATAGCCACTAGAGGTCAACACAATCATACGCTTGAGAGCACCCCCAGCTCCAGCTTGTGCAGGAGCACTCGGCTGTGGCAGGTCGCACGCCTGACATTTGTGGCCGTGGGTTCCTGAAGTGGGTCTGGGTCGCTGTGAAGCTCTGCACGGAGAGCTGTAGGCACTACCATGTGACTGTGAAGCTCCACTCTGGACCAGCACCACAACCATCCTGGATCAGGCTCCAGTAAATGAGGAGATGCACAATCATGTCAAGAGCAATGGGAGAGCAGTACACGGTGCTCATTAGCAGGTGCAAAGTAATGACGTTCTTCTGAGCTTTGGCTGATGAGCTGTTTACATGCTGGAACACAAAACCAGGGAACCCACGTCTTCTTCTGTACAGAACAGCCAGCACCAAATACACTTCTTCCGTTATTCAGCCTCTCCACAATTTCCAGGGACGACAACCAGTACTTATTCCAGTTCAGGCATGTAACTTTTTTTATCTGCCCTAGGACCTTGTATAACTATGCAGAATTTTGGATTCTGAAAAATCAGTGGACAGAAAAGGCATATATTTTCAGTGGAAAACAGCTCTCCAGCTATTCAATAACCTCTAAGAAAGAGAAATTTTCTGAAAAGCCTAACACAACTGAACGTTGTTATGAAATTATTTGTCTTTCATATCCCAAATTTTACTGCTGCATCTTGATAATTTCTTCCCTAACTGAATGTTTGCTTTTCATAGTGTGTTGATAAAGTTCCTAATTTTACCAGTCTGTTTTTCCAACAGAGAAACGCATGGTAACATCTTCCTTACTTTCTCTCCAACATCATTTACGTCAACACTGATTTCCCCCATCACAGTTAAATTTGTCACCTTCTTTAATAGCCTTGAGCAATGTTCAGCTTCATTTTCACTTCATCCGTTTGCCACCCCCATGAAAGGAATGTCCTCGGTCTATTGCTGTATTGGGTGGAACCAAGTATTTGATATGTTTCAGCAAAAGACAAATATTATAATGTTTGCCTATTCCTTTATATTCTAGCCACCTCCAGAAAAGAGCAATTCTTTAACAGGTGTTTCCTCAATAAAGACGGATTTAAAGTTCAGGTAACAACAGATTAAAGTCACTGTTACCTTCTGAAACCTCTATACTTAAGGAAAATATTATTATAAGCCTTATAATGTATTCTGCTTATTGACATACCAGTATTATAGATAAATGGCTATCAGAATTATGACTTACTGTAGAATGTAAACTAGAACCAATGGTGATACTAATGGCTTTTCAAATTATTTTTACAACAGAAAGCCCATTTTCATGAAGCAATTATATGTATTTATTAAACACTGCAAACTGCTTTATAGCCTTACTAACTTGCAATCTCACGCTGCTTCCAGAAACCAGAATCCATATTCAATTTTCAAATCTAGAAATGTAGGATAGTTAATTATTAGAAATGTCATAAAAAGCCATCATATTTTGTACATATTTAAAAGAGATTATAAATTTTAAAATTTTCTATTTATTTGTAAAACATATCCTTACTGTTTTATTTTTTTTTTTTACTATTCTGCTTGTTGGAGAAAAAACTAGGAATACGAATCTTAAGAGACCACAGCAGAAGTACACACTCTTTTCTAGAAAATAACATATAGCTGAAGGCATGCTCCAGAAATGGGTATTAGTTTAGAAAGCCTTTTATTCAGACTCTTCTCGAATGCTAAGAGCTGCCCCAGTAGACACCCCACAACATGCTTTTGATGAGTGGCTGTTGTCTATGCTGCCAGCTGAAGCTTGCCTGCTGAGCACCAAGAAATGCAAGGCTCACAGGGCAGCAGGATAGTGGGCACCTTGATGAGAGGGAAGGAGTTCTGAGCTCCCACATCCATCACTGCTCTCCTTCCTTGGCACTTTCTAGAAAGCAGGATCTAGAAAGGGATCCTGAGCTGTGAACCCTGAGGGGGGTGGTGTGCCTATTCCCCAGTGGTATGTTCCTGTCCACCCAGTCTCCTCCTGCTGTCCCCTCACTGGTACACCCACCCACTGGCACACCAGTGGCTTCCCAGTGTGAAGCACTACGGTCACTCATAGCCCCTGAATACTTTCCTACAGCTTCTCCCTGCTGAGACAGCCCCCGTTTCCAGTGCTGGGAAAGACAGCGAAAATCATGAATGCAACTTGAGCAAGGAGAGCCGTGGGGCGTGGAACAAGGAAGGCTGTCCAGGGTTCACATGTCTTTAAGGCATAGGTTTAGCTACTCTAAAGTTTAAAAAAAGAGCTGGAAAAGTCTTCTCAGACCTCATGAATCATTCTCAACTAATGAGAGTAAAATGTGGTTCAGCTATCAAATAAACACGCCTTATCTGTTCTTAGCCCTGGCAGACGTGACTGCACGGCTGAAACTAATCAGCAGTGCCTCGGCTGTTTGAACAAGCAGGTAAAGATTAAGTTTCACTTTGCTCTCTTGCTGTTGTGCACACTGATTTATTTGGTAACTGAAAGTCCGCGGGGAAGATAGTGCCAAAAGCACTGCTGAGTTCCTGTAAGGTTAAATGCATTTTTTTACCAGGAAGATTTTAGTACTTTATAAAACAGTGGCCTTGCAAACCTCTCCTGGTCTCTCCCTACTCATTTTTCAGCCATTACGTCTGGATAAACCAGAACCATCAATCATACATTTGGGGGAAAAATAAAAAGAGAACAAAACACCACCAAACCACAATGGTTAAGTTTTTCTTTCTCTAACATCCCCCCTTTCCCCCCTGGCCCCCTGCATCTTCACTCCCCTTTCCCTCATTCATTTCTGTCTACAGACAGATACTGAAGACTCGAAGAAAGACATTTCAGAAAGTCGTGGCTCTGGAGGACAGCAGTCAGTGTGTGGACAAGGAGGTATATCAGGACGCTAACACAGTCCTGCTAAGCCGTAGCACTGAAAAATGGGTTGAAGAGTTCCACAAAGATCCTCTAAACCAGGCAAAATTCCCACTGACGCCACCAAGACTGCTGCTTAGATAAAGGCTGCTGTCTCAGCTCATAGGAAGGGAAAGCACATCGGTGAGTGAAATTCATCCTATCAGAGGCAGTTCAAGCAAGCCACAGCAGAAATATAACCCTAGTCATGATATTTTAAAATATTAATTAGATGTGTGACTTCTGTTTGCTTATAATTTCAGCAAAGCTCCACATTTCACAGCTTCACACAAAACAAGAGATCTTATACAGCACTTTTCAAGTACACATGTACCCTGGGAGCAGGGTTGGCACTTTCCTAAATCAATAAATAGTTTCCAACACTTCTGTATTCATATAACATAAATCACCATGCATCATCTAAATGCAACTCATCCCAGCCTGTAGTTGTGGGCAGACAAATACAGCCAGCCCAATTATTTGCTGGAGAAAGCCAAACAAATATCGTGTGCATTATAACACATCAAATATTACACGTGGAAAAGTTTTCCTCTGTTCCAAAATGTAAATACAACTTCTGTTCTATAGATGTGTGGAACTGTAACCAAGCAACCTTTGATAGCTCATAAACAAATCATAAAAACATCTTGAGGAGACTACCTTCCATTTCTAGTTCCTCTATAGAGAAATAAGCTATCCTAGACATTTGAGGTTGATCTGTGATAGCGCATAGCATTTGTTATCTTTGTGAAGTGTAGGATTTAGATGTCTAGCATTCCATCATCGCCAAACCCTCCAGGATCCAAGGCTCTGTCCTGGATCACCCTTCCTGCTCAGACGGTGCCTGCGGTTTCACTGGCAGCAGAGCGTTTGGTCACGGCTGAGACAGAACACCCTCCCTTTTCTCTGCATTTCTCCATCCTCCTACTCCTGCTCTCAGCTACATGGTCCAGCCTCTTCCTGAGATCTGCCAGGCATCAGCAGCTGACTGAGTGTATCTTAGCACAAAACTAGCGAGGCTTTTGCTCAGTCAGTTAAATCAGTTCCTACGCGGGTCCTGGGGTCTTCTGCCCCCCCGGCCCTGAGCCACCTGACAGTACCAGCACTCCACTACCAGCCTAATGGGAAACAGCATCCACAGAGGAAATGATTTTCCCTGCAATGGGAGAGCCAGGGAGGACAAGGGACTGGAAGCTGATGCATTTGAAAGCAACCTATGCCTTTATTATAACATTCCCAAATACTTCATATATTAGTTCAGGTTTAAGCCCAAATTTCTGGTGTTTTGGGGCAGATGAAAGCAGGAAACGTCTTCACATTATTTCAGTCAATATATATCTGCCTGTGAGTCCACCAACTGATTTTGTTGTGTGAAAGACTAACAGACTTTCGCTAAAAGTAAAATTAAAACTTCTCGCAGCCTCTCTTCTTACAAGCAGCACAAAATGGCTTGGGAGTTGCTCTGCTATGACTAATGCTTTTTACACTAATCACAGCTCTCTCTTACCTCGTGCTCAGCTCATCATACCCACCTGCTGTTTTCTACATTGTACTGAGACTGCATATGGCGCAACAGTCCTCTTCTACTATATATTGGGTTGTATGCATCAGGCTGGGCTCTAGCTGGGCCAGCAACATGATAAAAAAAAAATTTAATAACAATGCATAAGCAGAACAACTATCCAGAGGAAAGAGTGCAGTTAATTGTTCTCAGATCGCAGCCCACTGGAAAAAACCGAACACGCTGACAAAGGGTTACTTTGCCCATACAGTATTTCTAGGATAGTGAGGATACAACAACCAGCAGTTTGATTTTTTTTTTTCTTACAGCAGCAGCCTTCCTCCCAGCCATGTTTCAAATTAAACAAGACAGCCAAGTGATGCCACTGCAGAGGTTTGCTTATTTGATGGATCGGAGTATTGTTGCAGTGACCTCAAGGAAGTGTTCACAGAAACAAAATAAGGCTGCTGTTGGTAGCTCTCTGCAATACAGTGAGAGTTTGCAGCAGGTGCAGCCTCTCTGAGATGTGGCAGGAAGGCTTGCATTCAGCAAGCATGCAACCAACACAGCGCAGTAAGCAGCTTGCAGGCCATTTGCTTACAAAAACAGTACCAAAATCTCAGAATCCTTTACCTATATCTCTGGACATACAAGCGGATAGACAGAGGTAATATGACCTTGGGAGACAGGACTGTTTGCTCTCTGTCAAACCCTGGAGATTCAGGCAAAAACAGTGGGCTAAGAGGTTTAATGCTTTATGTGCTTTCAGTAGGGCAATGTATATAGTTATAGCAAGAACATCCCTGGACGATGAAGCAAACTAAAATGTTCATATTAAAAAATAACAAAGAGAAGCTATTCTTGGAGCCATTTGGGCCACCAGATTCCTCCTAAATGGTGCAGAAATACCAGCTTTGAATAATTAATGTTTGAAATGGGTGATTCTCACTCAGGAAAAGGAAGCAGCGTATGCTGGCCCTCCAGTAGCCCTTCCCGCTGTCAGTGAGAGTCAACTTCTGTACTGCCTTTCATGGGGGATTACTCAGCTGCACACACAGCAGCAGTAACAAGGCACTCCTCAGAACACCAAAAGAGGGACAGGCAAGATCTGCCAGTCTTCACCCTCACCTACACAGATATGTTCTTCTACGAGACAGTAACTATTTTTAGGATTTTGTCTCCGGAATAGCTTCTTTCTTCAGATTATGGCAAGTAGCAAGTGCTCGGTTCTTTTTCAAAACAGACCATGAGGCACATGCCTACAGATACAGACTTCAGAAATCATCTTCAGGTGCTCTTTCTTAGAAGTTCTGCTCTATGCTTGCTGACTCGCTTCGATATGAGAATTTGTGATGCTGATCATGTATCAAAATATGAAGTTATTAAAACATAGGTCTCTGTTCACCTTGGAATTCAGGGTGACAACTAGAATACGGCCCCATGTTCAAAACCTGTATCTCAATTCAAGACCCTCTTCTTCACAAAACTTGAATGGGGATTACAAAAGTTGAGAAGCAATTTCCAACTGAGCACAAAACTAAAAAGACATTACAGTAACAACACAGCAGAGCTCTGAACTCAAGTGTTGTATCCAAGTACACAACCCATTCACACAGGGAAAGCAAACTTTGTGATAAAGCCTTGGCATCATGCAGCTACACAGCAAAGTCTGACGTTTTGAAACGTGATTTCTAAAATCTCTTACACAATACAAAGACACATAAGATGGCAAAAACCTGCATACACTGTATATTTTTGTATGTGCTTCCACTTTTGTAACATATAAAGGAGAGGTTTGCTGTCCAGAATAGGCAAAAGGGGGTAAGTTCAGTGGATGCACTCCCATGAAGGGAGATTACCTTAAGGTACCTCAAAGGTACCTCAGAAAAATTAGCACTTTTTCTCAGCAAAGGAGGACTGTGTGAGCCTTGTCAGCCCCAGCATTTATAGACCAGGCAGAATCTCATTCCACAGAATTTCAGATAGCCACTGATGTGCAGCTACTTACAGGCTTTGCAGTAGCTGAGGTTCCTCATGACAAGAGAAATACTGAGATAGTTCATTTTTTTCTACTCCAGTAGTGTGAAAAGGCAAAATCTATTCAGGTCTAGGAATAAAGTGTGTAGATTCAGAGATCCTATGTATTCCTCACCTCTTCCAGGAGACTAAAGCTGCTCAAGTCCTCAAGGCTTTGTTTTTTAAAACGCAATCTCATGTGACTTTGAGTGCAGGTCAGGACATGAACTCCAGCTTAGCTAAGTCTATTCAACTCAAGGCATAGTTCAAATAGCAGGACACACATCCTGGAAAGGATAGTGCTCGAACCAGGAAAATAACTCCACTGATGACTAAAGCTTGAGCCTTCAGGCAAAACAAATGACCTTTGTCCTTTGGAACCCAAACAAAAAAATAAATCTTGCTTCACATTAGTGACATATAACAAATAAACTAAATAATAATGATCACCCTCTGTAATTATTTTTTTTTAATTTTTTTTTCAGAATATTATTTCCGGCATATCTCTGCACAAAAGAAAATAGTGGTTGGCAAACAGAAGACTGATCTGAGAATCACTTTCCTCCTCTGCTCCTTATGAAACTGAGTTAGGTCTCTTTTAAACAGCTTTGAGACTCAGTACAGCTGTGACTAAAAGCAAGTGTAAGAAATGAGTCATATCAAAATTTCCTTACTGATTGACTGTGAGTAGCCCACTTAACTCAACCAGTCTAACACGTTATTATTTTTAAAAGGGCCGACAGGGACAAGTGCTGCACTCTGTTAGGATTTGCCATGTTTATGATGATAAAACCCCTCCAGCTAAGTCTAAGACGTGGAATTTCTTGGTTCTTGCCAGTAGCGTTGTCAGTCCAAGCATGCCTGGTCACCAGCTTAGACAACAGCCATAAACAGTATCCTGGAGCAGTCTGGAGAGTCAGAAGTCAGCCAAAGAGCAGGGGTCTATTTGGTCTAAATACGCCATGTCAAGTTCATCTCAATCTGCACAGGAAGCCACAAAGGGCTTCAAGCCTCCAGACACAAGGCTGTAACAGAGGCGTCTACTCTTGCTGTCTTTCACCACAAACACCCCCAGCAAGCCCACCCCCACCAGCTGGGGTCAGCGACAAAAGTTCTTGCAAAATTGCCCATACTGGTACCCACTGAGCAGTGCTGAGAGATGAGCACAGTGCCCTGGACTTTCAAGGCTGCACTGAAACACTGCTTATCCTGGCCTGAGCATGCAAGGAACATGGTCGGGAGAGATACTGTGCAGCCTAAGCGCCCCAATGCACTCCCTGGTACAATCAGGACAACCTTAAGTCCTGAGGCCTAGAAAAAATACAAGGGCTGTAGCCCTTTCAACCAAAAGAACGTGTGCTACCAGAGCAAAGTGGTCAGAGTCATTAAAACACCTTGCATTATCCAGAAAACACAAAACAATATGTTTGCCATGACACCTCAGTGGCTGAGCCTTCACTATGTCAAGTCAACACGATAAACCTGCATTTCTTTAGAGGCTTCAAATCGTGCCATCGAGAAAATGATGAAAAGGTGGTCAAGTCATACAGGATAGTTGCACTTGCCCATGAAACAATTAGGCTAAACAAGGCTCTTGCACAGTGATGATGCTTGGCAAGATGCAAAGAAATTGTTCAGGCAGTCCCAACAGAAACTCAGTTAATTATTAATAGGGACTTGTTATAGCTGACATCTACTGCATTAGAGGAAATCCCCAGTGCTTTAGTGTGTGGGTGAGATACTCACTTCTGGTTAAATGAGCCAACCTGGACAATAAACTTTGGCAGCTTTTCTTATTTGGCCATAGGCAGGGAAAATATTAAGAATCAGATGTCAGGAGAGAAATCAGTCCATTTGAACTACTGACCCAATGACAAAAAGTCTAGACTTCCATTGTCTTACCAATGTCTAAAGTTTATTAAGCCAATGAATGTAATCCAATGGCTAAAAAGAAAAAGGGTCAAGTCTTCGACTATGTCTGGAAGAGTTCTCACAAATATCTTCCTCTTCCTTTCTTTTCTTTCTCCTGTTTTTAGATTTTGAAAGAGGAAGGTTGAATTACAGGCTACAATATGTATTTTTCTCTAGTTTCTTCTCCATTGCTATGAATCTTTGTGGAAACTGGATGAAGGTAAGAATCTCTTATTCACAGACGAGAAAGTTGAATTTGGTAGACTGATTTCTGGCATGGTAACAATTACCAGTCAAAAATATTCGGAGAGTTCATTTTTACAAAAATCTCTACAGATTCAAAAATTTTCATACATTTTAACACGGGAAACTATTCAGCAGAAAATTTGCAGCTACAAGACACCATAATTTATTCTCTTCTATATAACGCTTCAATGACTCCCATGAACAGTGAAAACAATAACACAGGAAACAAGAAGTGGGGGACCTCTACAGCTCAATCAAAGCAGGAATAAACAGCCATGAAGCCTTTGGCAGCAACATGTACAGACACACTGAGAAAACAGGTGGATAAGATAATGAAAAGTGTGCTAAACTGAAAAGAATCTAAAACAATACAGAGTTCATAACCTATGTCTGAATGAGCTTTACCCGGTCCTCGACTGAGTGCCACTGCACAGGCAGATGTATGCTGCATAGGCAGCAGTGTGCCCAGGTGGGCAAGAGGGCCAACGGCATCCTGGCCTGTATCAGGAACAGCGTGGTGAGTAGGGCCCGAGAGGTGATTGTCCCCCTGT
>JAOQGH010000051.1:19748648-19909587 GCA_025769975.1 Gallinago jamesoni
GAGTGATGTGCTCTGGGCAATCCTGCTTTGGCAGGGGAGTTGGACTGGATGATCTCTAGAGGTCCCTTCCAACTCTTATAATTCTGTGATTCTGTGACATACCAGAGAGTTGGCCCAAGTCAGTGTTGCCCCTGGCTGGCACCTTGCTCACATGGTTGCCTTCAGTGCCCTTTCCTTTCCCATCTGGCTGTTCCCCAGATAGCCTGCAGAGCCTGCTCCAAGCTCACCTCCTTCCCCTCTCCCTCCATGTAAGGCATCCAGGGGGCTCTAAGGGTCCCTCAAGGCTTCCCCACGCTTTCCTCTGTGAGTCTGCCAGCCCTGGAGCAGCACCAGTGGCTGGGTCCTCACTGACCAAGTGTCCCACCACCAAGAAGCGTTCCCCACCTACCTGTGGGGCTGCTGCACACTCCTGAGCTTCGTCTGCGTGCTCTGCCCCTGCTAAGCAGTGGGCCAGGAAGGGAAAACGCCGTCTGCTGTGTGTAACAGCTTCTGCAAGTAAATGCAGAAAATAGCTCTCAAATAGTGTTTTCCAGCAGAAAATCTTCTGCAGATGGCAAAGGTGAAGCAAAAAAATGAAGTGACTTTACAGAAGTCACCAAAGAGATTAGTAACACTCTGGAAATGCTTCTGTGTTGTCAAACCCTCTATCTATACATACCAGCAATCAAGTACTTAGGAGACTATGAATGGTAGGTGAGAAGGTGACATATTTCTTTTAGAAAGAAAAATGTATTTTTTTCCTTACTCATGGCTGCCCTTCATAAGGTTATGCTGAGAAAGATCAATTCACTGAGTTCCCCCTCCCTTCCCCCCCAGTCTTCTTTAAAAAAAAAGAAAAAGTTAAAATGCACAGGGACACGTTTGGTTTTTTCCCCTCTTCACCCAGTACTATTGAGTCTATTGAAAAGAATGAAGCCTTTGTCAATACACTCAAGGTTCAGGCAGTAACAGATTTTATTTGGAATTAAGCATTATCATCTTTACTTTAGCGTTGAGGTACATGGTTATTTACCTACCTATTGTCTGCAGAGAGCTGATTTTATGTACTCTAACTGTTATAGTGGCTGCGGCAATGCACACAGATTCCTCTTGTTTGAGTTTCTCTTTCTACTTTTTTTCTTCTCCTCTCAAGCAAAGCAAATACGCTCAAGACACCACCTTGCACACCCTGTGTTCCTGTAGCAGCAGGCAAGGTGAGGAAGGATTTTTCTTTTGTTGCGTCATTCACAGGTCACCAGTGACATACTCTGTGCAATTTAATATGGCTGTAACATAGCCGTCTGCAAGTCACACCATGACTACAGTCAGGTCATGTCCTTGCAGGTCATTTATACTCCTGTACTAATATCAAAAGGCGCTTTGGGAAATCTTTCCTGTGAGTCCTTTTCCTTTGACCACTGATATTACACTTGCACGGATGACTGATGTGACATGCCCATCTGTGCTTCCACTACCCTCACTTACCCTCTCTTATCCCCAGTAGCATTAGTTTTGATAGACACTGACGTGAAAAGAGACAGTGGTCAGGAGTTAATGAATTTGAGTGCAAAGAGATGCTTTCAAAAGGGGGCAGACGTTCAGAGGAAGAAGAGAGCAATCACTGCGAGGGCTGAGCGCCCGCAGAGCAAAGGACACGAGACACATGGGCCCTTTTGGCAATCTCAGGCAGCGTCTGTGCAGTCCAGCTTACACAGCTGGGCCCCGTTTATAATTCTGAAAGGATTTTTTTTTTTTTCCTTGGTTGGTCAGCTGGTTGTTTTACTTTCAGATCACTTAACAAACAGGAAATAAAGAGGACATCAAACAAAACTACAAACAGAGCTCCACACATTACACCGCTCAGCTGGGAAGCTCAGTGTGAGTCGCTTTGAGGGGTGGGAGTTCCAGGAGTTGCGCGTCCCTAGCTGTGACCTGCTTTTTCTCAGCCCTTCCCTTTTATGCTATGAAAGGACTTTTTATTTAACCAGCATGAGGAATCCTTCATTTCAGCTGCCCAAAAGCCAGACCACTACTTAATTTAAAACATAAATGGAAAGAAAAGGGAGAGAGAGAGTTAATGAGAGGACTACAACCTTCATTGCCTCTGTGGACCAAGATGGCAGGTTGTAGGAGGCAACTTTCAGCATACTGACTAAAAAAAAAAAGCACCTATATTTTATTGTTCAGTTGACAGAGTCACCAGATCTTTTATTGATCATTTTATTAGTTCTGTATAAAAAACTTCACTTTGGCAATGACCTCACAGCAGTTCAGATCAGAAAACAAAAACCCCACACCTTGCTTGCCCACAGCATCAAATCAGCATAAATTAGCTAAAATGAAATATTTTTGATGGAGCAAATGCTGCTTATTTAAGCCCAGTACCAATCTCCAGCCTTCCACCTAGTTAGTAGTTTTAGCCTTCCCTCCTACATAGTACTTCTCTGCCTTGAATGAGCAGGCATGAGTCATTCCAGCCCATTTCAACTAAAAGAAGAAAGTGGCAAAATTATTCTGATTTTATTTGGAATTACTTTGATATCACAAAGATTCTCTGTCCAAGGCGCTACCTCAGCAGAAGGAGCTTTTCTAGCCTCCTGATTTTGGAGACCACTAGAAAAAAAACCAGGGAAAGCTATTAAAAATTTTAGTCAGTGCATTCTGCAGTCATCTTTTCCTCATGGCGAGGTTGTTTGTCTGCTTACTCACCCAGAGAAGTATTTGATTAGTATAGAACTGAACCCCAAATGACAACTCAAGACTGACAAACCCTGCCTTACTCACAAATCACCTCTTTGAAAATGATGTCTGGTGTTATCTCATGTCACCATGAACAAAATAGTCCTTTCCATCTCCATCACATTCCGGTGTCCACATAACCTGTACCAACTTCCCACCAACATTCATGGGAATCCAGTCCACAAGAGGACTTAAAAAACAGGGGTATTAAATACTCTCTTTTATGGAATTACTTCTGATTTCTATGCATATACAGATACATAGGAAATAGACTTATGGAGTTGGAAAGAAAACTTTGATTTTTGTTTTTTCAAATTAAATGTTGCTGTTTCCTCTCTCAGTATGAGATGCATGGCTAGTGAAGCAGGAATACTTAGCTCTTACTAAGCACTAGGATTTACATTTCTGAGGGATTTACTTGGCTGAAGGAGCCAAAAGGATTGTGCTACCGTTGCATTTAGCTGAGATTTGCAGGAGCCCAAACCAACTGCAAGTGGTCCAAAGCTGAAGATGGTGATCACAGAATCACAGAAATTTAAGGATCTGGGTTCATCTTTGTTTACTTTTGAAAGGGTGTTTCTCAAGCAGACGCTGGAAATCCATGCACATTTCCTCTGTGCCTTTCCCACTCACCCAGCTTTATGTGAGCTCCTTCCTAGTAGCACGGTTGAATCTGTGAAAAATCTGTGTTGCACTGTATTCATGCAACTACCAGAACAACAAGAAGCAGGATGTGTTGGAAACGTCATGAAAGGTCTGTTTCCCAAGAGGTCTCACCAGTCCCACAAGTTCATATTGCTTAGGTACATTTCAGATAGACAGCATGGAACATGCAATAATATTAATGAAAGGAGGTGGCACAAGCCCTCCCCACCCTCTGTACCTTCAGCAGGCAGCCATCTACCTGCCCCGTGTACCACTGGGAGTCCACGCTAGACAACTGCTTTCCTTTTCCAGTTCTGGTTTCCCTGGTCCAAAACCAATGTCGGAGCGCAAGCACATTTGCTAATTCAGGGAAAAGGAGAGTGCATGGAAATGTATTCTGCACCTTTCAGACACCGTCTTGGTCTATTAAATTTGTAAATCTATGCTTAACATTGTTGTTCGGTCATAAATCTCTCTATATATCTATATTTTAAACACAAAGCATAATTTGCCATGGCAGGGATGACTTAATATTCAGCATCAGCAGAGCTAAAGGCAGAGCAGGGTGTAATGCTGAGCTGTAGCCACATTTTCCACCCGAACCTGCACCATTTAGAGCCAGAATCTGTGACAAGCTTTTCTTAACTACTTCTGAGCGGTAAGTAAGTTAACAGCGTCTCATCAGAGAGATCCGAGAACACAGGCAAAACATGAGCCCAGAGCAAATGCAGCACAGAGCAGGCAGGCAACAGTGAGTACTCATGGCCTTACCTGCGCTTACTAGCAACACCATAAAGCCTCAAGGGTGCTTTTGGAAGGTTTGGTACGCCCCAGGCTGCCACGCTGCTGCTTTCTTAGGCGCGCTCAGCTTTCGCTTCTCCAAACTCATACTGACTTTACAATCCAGCTTCTTGTGAAGGTGGGCAAGCTGCTTGGGTGTGAGCAAAAGCAGGCTTCACCTCGCTGTGTAAGATGTGCACATCTCTGTAGCACAAGAATGAGACAAAGGTTTCTGAAAATGCTTTGATATGCTGCTCCATCCTCACAGCAACCTGACTGGAGCTATACCTAGGTAGGCACTCTCGCCTTACAATCCATCATGTGCTCCAGGCAAGTTATCCGTCAGAGCTCCCTTCCATTTGCAGCATCTTTGAGGGATTCTGCAGCACTGAGACTGGTAACAGAGGTAAGGGAGTCAGGATCAGAACAGCAGCAAACCTGAGAAACAGATCGCCAGTTAGTGTTCGTTCTAGGCTTAATGAGCCATAATAGGCACTACAGAAAGCACTGAAGTTAGAGATCACAGAACACAGGACTGATCTCCCCAGTAAGTTATATACAATATTTAATGGCCTAAAAATCTATAACCTAAGCAAACAGATCTATATCATCGCAAATAATTTCTTACAAGGTTTTGACTAAGCACTCAAACCTGTCATCAGCATATACGATGGACAAAATCACATTATACCACAGCATTCCTTGCATGTAAATGATATTTGCCTTAAATGTAGCCAAACCTGAAAGCTGATCAGTGTTTTCTCACTATGGTAGCCCAGTTCTAGGTTTGAATCTGTTGAAGATTTCCGCATTTTGAAACCTCCTTGAAAACAGTGGAGTTACTTGCAGGTGAAGAAATCACTACAGAAAGATGCTTAATTTACTGAAATGCAGGACTGTTGTCCACACTCTAGAAAGGCCTCATCTTCACTGTTTTCCATTCACAGGTTCAATGCCAAGTGGAACAATTACAAGAATCTACAGGAAAAATAAGGCCAGCTCTCCAGTATGACCCTGTGCTGGTACAGGTAAACTAATTATATATAACTGACACTTCTTTGGCAACCAAAGCCCAAGAGTACAGAAATTCAAAGTTCTTTTGCTGGTCTGGCTTATTTCACTCAACAGTCTGGTAAACTTTGTTAGCAAATGCACTTTTCCTTCAGTAAAAGATGAGTCTACGGAAGGACTGTTTTGTTGGCGTAGCTATGCTGGCAAATCCCTTAAGCAGAGATTGATCCCAACAGAACTATAGATTAAGGCCAAAGTTCACATTCATAAATCAGAAACTACTGGGTGCCAGCTGAGAGCTAGTAGCTGCTTGTGAGCATGCTTTTTTACTTGCAGCAAAAGCAACTTAAGATGATAGTTTTAACTTCTTTTACTGTAGCTTAAATTGGTTTGTAGTTGCTGTCAACTGCAAAAACATTCGCAGGCGACTTACTGCAGTTTTGTGATGCCTGGTAGCTTCTTAAACCAAAGTAAAATGACCCAAGCACCTGCAGAGTAGCCTGGGGCAGGGAATATTGATCTTCCCTCTTCTCACACCTGACAAAGACATGAAAAACAAATTGGCACCTACCAACAGTGGCTGAAGTATATGTTCTGTTTTCCATCACTCAAGTTCTATTGAATCTTCAGACCAAGAGGAATTTCATCTTTTATTGTGTTGAGTTTTTTAAGCTAAAGCTCTTGCATGTTACATTTTGGTCTGATTTTTTCTGCTAAAGCTGATTATAACTCTCCAGGGATGAAGACCAAGTCTTCCCCAATGTTTATATCTTACCAAGCACAGCGTAGACAATCAATAAATCTGAGATCTCAATAAAAGTTTGTATACATTTCATTAAATCATTTAAGCACGTTTGTAACTGTATGCACAGCCTCCAAGTGGAGCACTGCAGAACTCCATAGCAACACAAATGACATCAAGGAAAGGAAAGACAGCCTTTGAAAAATGGATAGCTGGAGAGGTCATGGCTTTCAGCCACACTCGATCCCTTGGTGTTCAGTATAAAACGCGTTGTTCATTCCCTGACTGGTAAAGAAGTGAATAGACAAGAAGAAATTTAAATGGGGGGTGATGCTCTTCTCCACATTGATGCCATTTTTAAACACACAATTGGCTTCCCATTGTGTTCTTAAACTGTGTTAACTCAGGGAGAAACTCTGGGCAGGGCCTTGGCTGGCTGCTGTTGGAAGCAAAGATAAGGACAGCCAGTATGATGGCCAGAGAAAACTCAGTGTCCCAAGAGGTGACACAAGTGACAGCAAGTACCTGTCCCAGTTGTTACAAGCACAAGGACTAACAAAGCTTCTTAGCTGTACACACAAATCTGAATCTTACAAGGGCTCAAACAGCTCCTGCCACTGAAAGAGAATGAAGGACAGAAACACATGGGAGACACCTGAGTACTGGATTTGCCACTCATTGTGCTGCCATAAGTGCTGCAGTCACTGCTCCTGGTAGGATGCTCTTTGCCCTTGCAGTAGCTGCCACTCCACCTGTCCTCCCCTGCCAGCAGCAAGTAGGGCATTCCAGATAATCTGGGATAATGAAGGCAGACATTAGGAACATAGCTCTATGGCCCCAACGGACTGCCCAGTTCGCCTAAAATAAAAGCCCTCTTCTGTCTGCTGTGCAGCCCTGCTCCTGAACCTGGGCCACCCTCTGACTCATCCTCTCTCCTTCACTATGTAGTAAAGTGAACTTTACTTGTGATCCTATTCCTGATCCTCCCAAGATCCAGCAAAATAAAACTGGTCCCATTTGCTGTCATCAGTTGACAGTAACTCAGAGAGACACATGGGAACCTAAACACAATGGTTTCTATCCTACCTTTAAATAACCTGCAGTTTGATATGCGATCTTGGAAACAACTTCGTGTTTCCAAGCATCACTCTGTGCAAAAGGCCTCTGAGTACAACAGCACCAATTATTTCAAGAGTTCAGGGTCACAGCTCCTTAATTTGAGTGAAAGAAAAAGAAAACAAACCTCTTTAATCCCGTCCCAGCCCTTGTCAACTCCACAGGACACCTGTAGCGTGAGCATCTCTACCCTTTTTGGTGCAGGTATCTCACCACAGCTGTGTACAAGCCCTGATCAGGTCCAGACACGGAGAGAAGTTGAGAGGATGTAGATCCACAGGCTGAAATAGGGCCCAAACCATTTGGCAGCCTGAGGCTGTTTGCTCTTGTAGGGATGCTGGGGAAGCAGGATCTGCATGACCCAGCTTTCCCCACTCAGCCCGAGTTGTACATGTGCTTGCGAGACCCTTAGGGGGCTGGTTTGCAGGGAACCGAGCGCCCTGCATCAGCACTGGAGCACACAGGACTGAAGTGTCACCACTGCGGGCTCAGGGGTGACCAAACCCAGAGCATTCACAGCACAACTGCTGGAAGGGACAGACAACGACTCGGCTCTGGGCACCTCAGAAAAGGCTCAGCCAGGAAAACACTCAGTAGAGCTGACTGAAAAATCCTCCAGGCATTTTAAAGAGTGCTTGTTACTGCACTTCAGATTTTCCTGTCATTACTATTATTATTCCTCTCCTTTAACAAGTAGAAAAGGACAGGGAAGAGCTAAGATACTTCCTGGTGGATTTTTTTTTCCCTTTAGATAAATAAACCTGTAAATATTACAAAAGATGCTCCTGGTCTTGTTCTCAATACACATCACTCATGTCATTTCCTCTCAGAAACATATTTGTGGGAACGCTCAACCAGTTCTCATATTGACACTAAGAATAGACAGCTTCCGATTTCAAATGAAATCAGTCAATAACCAGCACCTCTGCACATGCCTGGGCCTCATCAACATGTGAGATACTTCTTTCACTCTTATAAACTCATACACTTTTCTTCTGCAGACTGCTATGTTTTTCCTAGACTACTGATGTCCCTTACAGATATTGGTTTGTCCTGATGCAGAGCTGTATCAGTAAAAAAAACCACCAGAGTACAGATTAAATCACACTGTCAAAACATTTTTTTTTCTGATGCTCATTTTTCCTCAGAGCAAACAAGCCAGCAGTAGGTCAGGCAAGTCCTTGGGACTGATTTCACCTGTGCTGACAGAGTGCGTAAGTACAGCTGTAATAGCAAACCCAAATAGTTCTCTTACTACCTGTCACCTAGATGCAAAGATGCAACTCCAGTTCTACAGAGCAATTGTTTCCAAGTGGCTTGGCCAAGATCCATACATATATCAGGTGGTAACCAACTTGTACAATCCTCAGTCCATCGCAAAGCTGATCTACTCACTCACAAGAGCAAACAGCCCAAAATCACACAATTCAGTGCAGCAGCATACTCTTGCTGCAGAAAAGCTTACCCCTCCCTTCCTCTTGCTCTCTACTGATGTTAAAAGAGCACTTACCACCATAAAAAATGAGTACCAGAAAAGAGAGCCAGGATGCTGGATCTGAAGTGCACAGCCTGCAGGCTGAAAGGCTATTGTTAAGTTTGTAGATGGAAGGTAATATTTCTGTTGTTCCGTGGCATGTCAAAGGAGGTCATTAGCCCATAATTTTTTGAATATTGACTGGTATCTGACTACAAAACCCCAAGATTATTTTGGTATGCTACCTGGTTTTGTTCAGTAAGATACCAGATTAGTTATGTATTGGGATCAGTTTCTTTGTAAGAGGAATCCTTTGATGAGGGGAAAACAAAAGTAAAAATGAACTCCCTTCAACTTTGAAGTTCCTGAGTGTTTTTTTCAAAAAGCCTTTTATAAAACAAATACAGGGGAGGAAAGGTCTTTGGTGCTCATAGGATGTGAAGGTAACTTTCAAAATACAAGTCAAATATAACCTATGCATTAATGTCTACCCCAGTTGCCAAAGAGCTTGAAGCAGTAACACATGAACAATTGTCCAGTTCTGCTTCTATAATAAAAATCCACACCAATTATTTCAATGCTCAACAAAGACCTGTAAAGGGAACAGGGTCATTACTCCAGGCATCTGCAAAATACAGTGTTATGAACCTCAAATACTGAAAAATGTCCCAAGTCAATTCCACTTCCCCAAAAAGACAAAGGACCAGGAAAAAAATATGAAATTAAATGCTTGCGGGTATTGTTTATATCTTTATAATTTCAATTCTCTCGTGTACATTGAGATCAAAGTTTTATTATTTTATTCAGAAATGTAAGAAAAAAATATTAAGGTTGTCTTGTAGCCACTTGGCTTTTAAGGATGGGGAGAAATACATCACTCTCAAGTTCATAGTTAACTTCTGAGAGAGCTGACAAGGTCAGCAACTGAATGTGACCAGCATCTCTTCCCTGGTGCTGAGGACAGGTGATTCCTGTGACAGGTTGTGAATCAAGCTGACAGATCACCATCACTTTGGCATATGCTAAACTGGGCCCAAAAGGTTAAGTACTACAGAAAGAAATTGAGGAGATTTTGAATGCACAGGTGCAATTGCACAGGTTCATTTATTCATCGCATTTATCCATCTGCTCTGGTAAAGACTCACCCCTCCAGCCCAATCTACTAAAGATTAAATCATTACTGTAAGTTATTACTTCTTCCTTAATATCAAAGCACCTTATCCTTGTTACCATATATTTATGGTACTGAAACCCAATTGTAAATGCGTGCTGTGCCAATAAAGCCAAAAATGCAGTCCTGATAACCAACGCAGGAAGAAATACGATTGGCAGAGTACAAAAGAGAACCATGCCACTAGTCTGTGCCCATAAGCAGCCCATTACCAAGCTTACTCAATGAGAGGAAAAAAACAAGTCTGTTAAAATACAAATTGTACCTTTTGGTACTTCAGGCCAAGAGAATGAATGCCAGAATGAAAGAGCAAAAGGAAAAATGTCAGCAATGAGAGCCATATTACAGCTCTGCTTTTAAGGGCAAGCTTTGATCCCGTGCCGGGTGTGGGGAGATGAGAGGGCAGAGTGGTGTTCCCATTTCTGAGCCACAACACACTGCAAGCCTCCTTTGCTCTAAGCACAACCCGCTGCCCTGCTCAGGACCGTACCAAGTTTCCCACTGTCCTTCCCCGATCTGCCCTTGTCCTCAGAGAGACTCCCGAATCCATAAACAGAAGCAAAGTCAGGACAGTTCCTGTTGGCTCCTCTGCAAGATTGCCCCCAAGCCAGAGCCTGGTTTAATTTCCTTCACAACAACATAATATACATTTCTGCCCCTAGTTACTATGAAGTGCAGGGAAGGGAGAGGCGGGAAGAGCAAGTCTTCGTATAAGCAATGCCCTGAGCAGTGTTCCTCACTGCGCTGGCATACGCTGCCCTTCTGTGGCATCAGACGTTCATTAAGTCAAGAGGCTGTGCTAAGTTGTTAATAGAGTGTGCTGGAGCTACGGAGTCCTATTCCAGGCACAACCCCATCTTTATTGAATTCAGTTCCACTGTACTCACATTTTGTTGACACAAGGACTTCTACTATTTCAGAGAACAAAACTTGTGTAGCATTAATAGCTCATTGTGACTGTCTTTTTGTTCTCCTGAGTTATCCAAGTTCAAGCTGGACAAACTTGAGAGACAATCTATCTGGTTGCAAACCATTGTATGTGCTTTACTGGAACAGCTCCCACTGGAAAAATTTTAGCTGCGATTCAACTGCCTGTTGAAATTTTGCATTGGTTTTATGGCCAAAAAGATGAAGGAGCCAAGCTCTTCTGTTTTTCCACAAAGGCTTTTTACCACTAGGATTCTTCTCATTATTACAACAATAACAGCAATTTAGTAAAGAACCTTGAGTCTTACAAAAAGCTGGTTTGGACTAACTATCTTTCAGCCAGTGTGGAGAGGTCTGGTACAAAAAGCCTGCCACCGCTGTGTCCTGTCCCTGTCCTTACCGGCACTTTGCATTCCTCCTGCCAAGCCTTTGCAGAATACTTTGAAGAGAAGCTAGCAAATGGCCAGACTAGTCGTCGTCCTGCAGAGCTTGTCCTACCCACCCCCTCCCACACCAAGCTTGAAGCAACGTCAGGGCTGTTGGGCCCCTTGCACCAATGCTATGCTCACAGCAAGAGCTGACTTTTGCCTCAAATACCAGCTCTAACTAAAAAGGAAAGTAAAAAGTGTATTACCCTGCTGTTTCACAGGGAACCAAAGTTAGCACAACATATCATCTCAAGATGAAGTGTTTGCTACCATTGGATCCATCCATCTTCTCTGGGAGGAGTAATTTTTGCCAGTATTACTTGTGTTGGTAAAGGGGCAGCAAAGAGTCTTTTATCTGAAAGCATGTTTCCCTGGAGATCAAAAGTATATTCTTTAGTTTTCAAATCTTCCCTCTTTACCCTCACAGTTCCCATATACGGGAAAAAAATGGCAAAATGTTAGTGAGAGTATATATAAATCACACCAACCACTGATCCTCTTATCCAGTAACCATAACACATCATACATTGAAAGTCTTTCCCTGAGAGAATAAAATAAATTACATTTTGCTTGCCAGCATACTGAACCTTATGTTGGTTATTGTAAATTACTGAAAGCACAAAGGTATAGTCTTTGCGCGCTCTTCTTCGAACATGGAATGTGAACATCAAAGAAGGCAGTTATCAGAAACTGCCCTTTTGCTGCCTCTGCCTTTGACAATAGGCTGATCTTCTCCCATGCGTTATTGAGTTAAAAGAAACAGAATTGGACAGACAATTTGAAAAAACACTTGCTACCAAAGAAAATAAATTATCTTTGTTATAAATATCACCATAACTAAATCGTCTGGCATTAATATAATTAATTCTAGGATAAAAGCTTGAACAGAGCTAGTAAAAAGAGGTGAAGAAAATTATACATTCCCTATAAAAGTTTTTTTAATATTCATGTTTTTGAAAATTTTATCACCTCTGCAGTTGATCAAAAGAATCAATACTATCATCAAAATTCCATTTTTAAGCAGTAAAAGATCATCATTTTGCATGTGAAAACATTAGTCAGTGTGAAATCATCCTACTTCAAGGCAAATTTTTTATCGGAGTTGAGGCAAGCTTGGCTCCTACTCTAAAGAAGGGATAACAGACACCAAGTCACCAAGCTGTTGTCAAGAGATTCTTCTAGAACAAATCTGCACTTTTTGCATTTTTCACAGCAGAAAACATAACAATCTGTCTCTTTCCCCCCCAAGAAAAACACATTACAAACATCACTACCACGTGTGGTTGTCCCATTCAGACTCACAGATCTATTTTAATTCCAAAGCCACTCACCATTATACCCCACTCCCAGATCTAGGACAGTCTCAGAAATTATGATACTGCCTTGCATAAATTATGCTCAGGTGAGAAAGTAAAGCAACATGAAGTTACTATTTTTCATAACAGGACAGATGATAGCTGCATTTTTTTGCTTTAAACTAGCTTTGCTTGAGCAGCTGTGTTTTTCCTTGCAGGTCTCTTCGTCTTTTCCCCGATGGATCGGTTAGGTTCAGTGCTAGAGAAGACTCTATGTTACTTTACCTTCTTTCAAGTAACACGTATGACTCATCAGCTCAGTAATTACAACAAATAAACCAAATTTCCCGTCTGTGTCACTGTCAGTAGAGACTACTTAAAATCAGTGCCTACAGATAGATGCTGCCTCAAATGTGCTGCAGTAACTACAAGAACGAGGAGCTGGAAGCCATCCTGACCTCACGGTGCTGAGCAGGAGTGGCCCCTGCTCTCCCCATGCTCTAACCACAGAGGGAAGAGATGGGAAAGTCATTTAAGTAGCAAAAGAACGTCTCTCTCTTCTTGTCAAGAAAGGCATTTTAATTTCGTTTCTCAGTTTTAAAATGCACTAAGATAACTTTGTTTTATAAGCGCTCTGGAGCCTGAGGCACACATTTGTATTACAGTTGGGTACTTTTATTGCATATTGTATTTTTAATTGCTCCTTAGAAGATTGAGCATTTTTTCCACTGAGAAATCTAATACATTATTATTTCTGATTCCATAATTATTTGGATCACTGTGGTGCATGTCAGCCACATGACTTGTGTGTATCTTTCTTTTTCCTCCTCTCTCAAAGGATTCTGTTGTTTGGATTATGCAATCATTTTGTTAATACCAGGACAGATGGCCACAATGAAAACACACAGGGTGCTCTCTCTGATAGATACTTGCCAATATCAACAGGAAAGAACAGAATTAAATTCATGAACTTCAGAGAGAAAGCACAAGCTTGTTCTTGAGCAGGGAACAGCATAATGCTTTCATGTACACAGTAACAGCTGATGACAATCTATAGATATGCAAGTTGCAAGACTAGAAAAATCCAAAATAGGGCCTGAAGTAACCTTTTGAGGGCTGCAAATAGCCTGTTTGCCACAGATGGCACAAGGTCAGATTTGGAGAGGATACAGTAAGGACCCAGTGCTTTGCTATCCCAGACACCCAAGAGGTTTCCTAACATCAAACCTAAATCACCCACTGCCTGCTGCAATTTAAGTCCATCATATCTCACCCTGCCCATTATTTATTCATCTCCTTTTTCAGCTGCCTTCTACAGTTTGGAAATCTCTTCCTATATCACCTCTAAACTAGGAAAAAACAAGCACCTAGCAATTTAGCCTCCTACCCCCAGAGCAACACACATCAATGCTTATTCAATAACTTCTGTACCAAAGCCATAACTTCTGGGGGAGCTCCAAGGCACACTGCTATTCGTGCGTGCCACACAGTACGGAGATAATCCACATTTCAGCTTGAAGGCTTGCAGGTTTGGCTGCTAAACTCACCAGACTCCAGTTACCAAAAGGAAGTCTAACACATCTGGAAAATTTCCATCCTCCTGATACTGCCGGTTTCCCATGATGTCACTGTTTGTTCTCAACCAAGAGAGAGGCTCTTAGATGTCACCAAGTAACATCAGGAAATACAGTTCCATCTTCACAGAAGGAACTTGTAGCGCAGAAGGTCACTAAAGAACAGGAAGATTTAGTAACAGAATCCCCACCACCAGTTTAAAATACATATTTTTCAAAGCCCATAAAAAAACCTGGTAAAGTTAAAATCTGATGCTCCTGTTACCCACAAAATTATTATGTTAAATTGGACACTGCTGATATGAGACAACCAAATGTACATTGAACATAAAAATATATTCTTTGCTTTGTTAAACACGTGGTTTGACATAGTCCACACCTGGTAAAAGTTTGTCAGAGTTTGGTAAATGCAGATTTCTCAAAATAATTAACCAGAGTGAGGTGTGAGAAAAGCATTGGGCATCATCGCCAGAAGAGAGCTCTGCGTTTCTTTAAACCAAGTGACAAAGACCAGATCCTGCTCAGGGCTATATTCCTCGTCTTTGCAATCAAAATGCAGATGCATACACTAAGCAGACACTCCACCAAAGCTTACACCTACATATTCAGTGGACCTAAACCTTAAGATGAAACATGGTATTTCCAATACCCTGGAAGTGTCAATATAGATTTATTTAGCATTAAGCCTAGTGCTCACATGCTCTCACAAGCACATTATGGTATTTACTAATATGGTTGCGTTATTTTCAAGCAGAAATGTGTAATACAGAATTGAGTCTAATGGAAGTAAAACATCATTGCATAAAATCCTGCTACTAGTCATTTAAAGAACTATCTTTGTACTGAAACACAGGTCTTAAATGTTTTCCTTTTACTTTCTAGCACTTAAATGCAAAAAGCATGCATATCGAGGAGACACTTCCTCAAAAACTGGACCAGAATTTACACACACAGTTTTGCAACTGCATTTCAAGAAAAAACCTTCAGCTGTTAATAACAAAAGGCAAGTGGAGTGGTACCTGTGGAACGGTGGGATTCAAAACAAGAACCCCATTGCAAACATGACTGTACTTCCCCTGTGCACAAATGCCTTCAAACCATTGAAACGAACAATTTTTAAACTAAAACAAGGAAGTATTTATGTGGTCTTCAAGTGGCCCATATTAACTAATATCAGCTCTGCATGAAGCTAATCTTCTACTGGAGAAATATAACCTCTGGCTTTGGCTATCCAGAAGTAGGATAGGTTTTAGAGAACAAGTATTTGCCAAACACACAGACCAACTTCTGGTAAGACATATGCAAATGTCAGGGTTTATCAAAACCTTTCCTCTAAGAAAACAGGAACATTTTGATGGTTTCTTTGGGGGAGAGAGAAGAAACAGAGCCACAAATACACTCTTACAATATACAGATACATTAGTCCAAGTAAATATCGGTAAATACTTCAGAATCTAAACAACACAGCAATACATTTCAGGTAGTCAAAAAAAATGATATATTGGAACTCAGTCAGGATAAGCAGAAACATAGCCTGTGTTTATCTCAGCAGACATCTTTCAGTACAGGACTATAGCTAACACTAGGCCAAATGAATACAGAGAAAAAAGCAAAGTTCTGAATTTATATAGTACGTTCTCAGAAAGGCTCAGGCAACTTCCCAATCGGATCTGAAATATTTGAACAGTGGTGCTTTATTGCTGACCAGGAATATTTTTTCCCCATCTTGACATTTTAAAACATTGTTTATTATAAAAAATAATATAATTTTTTTTATTATATTCATTCCCATGATAACCCAAATAAATGTCGTAAACTTAGTGGAACTGATTCTAGTTCCTTGCATCAATCTTTATATTGCTCCATTCATGTATTCCAGTTGTCATTCCATTATTTTGATCATTTTTTATTAAAAACAGTTTTGATGAATGAACATTTTGTAATGAAGAAAAGTTGCACAACGGAACTCAGTGGTATTTTTATTCTTACTGGTTCTAGGGAATATCAAGTAAATTAGAAGGATGACATGTCAGCTGAATTTATCTACTTCATTTAACATTTCCTAATAAATGTTCATCAGACAAAACTTTTGCTTTACCTTAGAGATCTTTAGTGGAAGCACATGAAAAATTAGGAAAATTAGTATGACTATTAGTGATACCTTCCCTAAATGGACCATTTCATCATAGCTGTTGGAGGCTGAGGGAATCCCATGCATTTCATTTGCATGAGCAACTCCAAAGATTTCAATCATATACATGAACATACCAATAAGAATTTAGCACACGGCTATGACACCATTGCTGGTAGCGGAAGTACAGTTAATTTTCTGCAGTTCACACTGAAGTGTTTTCTCCCCCAAATCTATGATGTGAAGCTTCCCATTAAGGCACTTGCCAGCGCTGGGTCTCATCTCCCTTCAGCAAGTTATAAGTATGGCAAAATGAAGATGCATTTCCCACGTAAATTAAAATTGTTCTTATGATTGCAATATTTGTATCCCCAAGAGAAGAAGAGTGTTTGAGGTGGGTGGATAAACAAATATACTAATCACATTCTTTTGAAAGCTGAAATTTGATTTCAACATCAGTTACATTTTTTTCCCTTTAATTTCTGCTTTTAGTTCAGTGGGAACTATAAAAAAAAAAAACAACAAAAACATGTCCTTGTAGCTGACTGCTTTTCGATCTGTGATGACTTATTTGCATGTTTATTTTCTTTGTTATAATGATTGGTTAAATATATTTTTCTTTTTTGTTACTGTTTTCACAGTTCATTTCAGGGAACGGCATTCACTTGATTTCTAGCTGATGAGTGATTAACCCAGGGAGAGTCAATCTGCAAATCCTACAAGCCAACGGGGTTACATTCACTCATGTTTCTAGTCCCACTGGCTGTATTTTTACCACACTTCCAGCATGGGTTACAACTATGCATCTAGGAACACCAGCAGTGAGGAAGATGGTTTAAGATTCATATGCTCCTGCATACTGGCTCAAGACAATCCTGATACAACACAGACCAGAGTTTACAGCTTTGGACATACTAAGTCTGGATATGGCCCCATGTCCATAAGGAGTGTCCTCCTTATGAATCTGCCACTATCTCATCTTCATCAGGACAGTGAAGGACAGACAAGTTGACTTTTCAGAAGACACAAAACCTGTATATAAGCATGGACTGTGGGAAAGGTAGGAGATCTAATTGTGGGCTGCATCATGTGGCTGACAAGCTAAAAGCATTGTCAGGTCAGCTGGGTGGTGAAAAGGCCACCGACAAGACAGCCACCTACTTTCTGGCTCAGCCTCCCAAAAAGTCGCTTAAGCATTTCTGTGCACATCAGGGGAACTAAATGCAAAGGGTTCACACAAGAAATTATGAAAGTGTAGGAAGAAGTCTTAAAGCAACGTCAATATGCATCTATTCTACTCACTGCATTTACGTGAAGAAAGTGTGAAGAGTGCTTAAAGTTTAATTTAGGAACTTTAAAAGAAGCAAAGCAGCAGCTCTGGAATTGGCTTCCTGTGCAATGTAACTGTTTCAAATATCACCCATTTTACATGGTCACATTGCCACTTCTTGCAGTGACACGTTAACAGACCTTTCAGCAGCAAAAGGGCAATCTCTGTAGTCCTTTAATGTGATCATATTCGTTTACTGAATTCATGGACTAACCATTTTGTAAAGTTTTGTGCTTTACAAAAAGCCATTATGTTGCGCCATCCACACAACCCACAAGGATCTGATGCCTTTATAATGCTTCCTCCTTTAAGCCAATGATACAAAAAACAGAAGAGAACTTGAGTGGGGGCCCTGGACCTAAACTGGAGAGAAGTCAGCAGAAAGAGGTGTAAAGGAACAGCAGTACATGGGAGGATCAAGTGACTCTACAGTTTATATTTCTGTAGTATAACCACAGGTGTCCGCCTGTCTGGTCAGTGACATCTACACCTGACAGTGCAGAAGAGAACCCAAGGAGACTAAATCATTATGTTTCATGAAGCTGGGTAACTGGTGAAGATGAAAACCCCCATCAGTGCCCTGAGAGCAACACGAGGACAGCCTTCTCTCGGGCTTCAAAGAACCTACACCCACGATACTGTCCTGCTCAAAGTCTCTCAGGAAAGGCTTCAGTTTAATCCTTAAACAGGAGCTATATATTTTAAGAACAAATCTCTAAGAGGGCTCATGCTTCTATAGAGACTGAGAGCAACATCAAGCAGAAAAGCAAGATTTACAGGGTTTTGAAGAAATTCTGAAATAAGGGCAGCAGGGAACAGAGAGATGCCGATTGCAAGAGCAGCAGACCAAGAACAGGAAGACCAAGAAAACAACAGCAAGACCAAGACTACAGAGATGAACCAAGATAGAGGCACCCAAATCATCACAGACAAATGCACAATGTAAGAGTAAGTAATGGTAGGGTGACAGTTCACTCTGCATGTTTACATTTATCTTCACTCTGTATTTACAGAGCTCTTTGAAATACAGGAGTAAACTTCTGGGAGGCTTAAAGGGATTTAACCATCAAGGTAAAACAAACAAAACACTCCTGTCTGAGGAGGAACAGTCTATAAACCTAGTTACAAGTAATGTTTAAACTAGTTGTTACAAAGAAAAATCTCCATCCCGTCTTCCTTGTTAATTTTGTGCCTACGAGAGCATTGCTGCCTTTCTAGCCCATTTCCTACAGCAGTTCCTGCACTGGGGGGCTTGGTGTTCTAACAGCAGGAGAAAAAGAAATCGTTGAAAGATGGAAACACAACAAGGACAGGGAGAAACAATTCAGAAGGCTGTTTCTGGTCATTCAGGTTGTCCCTTCCACTCCAGTCACTTTCTTTGTGCTCTCGCTCCTGGGAATTTTTAGCTGAAGAACAGACTGAGGAGAGAAGGGCTTCAAGAAGGCAAAGACCAGCCTTGTAGTGAATATATGGAGTTTCTGCCTCAAAAGACACAGGAGTGCTCAACATCAAACAACCAGACCACAGGGACATGTCCCAAATATTACCACATCACTGTATTACCAATATTCCAAAAATTTTATTGCTTCTCCTCACTTCCACCATTATCTCTGCCCTCCGTGCTTCCAACACAGGCTAGTGGAAAAAAAATAGCAATGCTCAAAATATTCCTGGTTCAGACAAGACACATTAGAGCCTGAACTCAGACATTCCCTACTCAATGTTTTTGCATCTCATGAGTTGGCAATTACGTGTAATTTTAGGTGATCCACTAAGCAAAACCACAAGAGCTAATCTTTTGAGATTCATCCATCCAATACAATGGATTCTTTACATAAGGAAGTTAAGAATGAGCAGAGTAGGGGAAAAAAAGATCACATGTTGTCAGAACCAAGAGAATCATAACCTGGCCACAGGTAATAGCCTCTCTTTTACTTCTGTGAACAGATTTACCATCACTGCTCGCCTACAATATGCCCAGTCTCTACTGGACAGAAGGAGCGCTTCCATTTTTCAAAACAGTGCTTAGGAATATGAAGAAAAAAAAAATTAGGGGCCCAGTCACATGTGAAGCTGATGGGAACTTTACATTCAGAAATATGGACAGGCTCCAAGCACACAGCCAGATTTCATTTCCCCTGCCCACATTTGGGGTGTAGATAGTTTGCTCTTTCATGAAAAAAAATCAGCCAATTAAAACACTAAGATTTAGAGCCAGTGCCTCCTGCAAAATTTAAGGATGTGCAGAACAAAATTTGGATTCAAGCCTGTGTAACAGTGGCAAAATTATTAACTAAGAAATTTCCATTCCTTCATAACATCTCGCACACATGTTGCTTGAGCTGCTCACCCTGTGCTCCTCTGAATCCCAGTTATGTGCAGGCAGACCTTTGCAGCCACTTTGTGTTCTAGACATTTCTGAAAGCTGCAATTATTAAAAGACCTTTGACATCTTTCACAATAGCTTTCTCGTATCCCCATTTTGGGGAAGTGAAATTTTGAATTTTTAAGACACATTGGTATTTACCTGCCACTGTCCCAGAGGTCAGTTAATTAATTCTATTTCAACTCAATTATTGTGCATATTGGCATAATCTGATGGTTCTTTCCTTGTGTTTTAAAGATGTTGTCTCTGGTACTGAAATCTGTTGTCGTTTCAGTTGTTAGAGTTAACGTTTTTGATAGCAGCTGGAATAGTGCTATGTTTTATATTTGGGATGAGAAATACTGCTGATAGTGTATTGATGGTTTTGGTTGTTGCTAAGCATTCAGGGCCTTTCCTGCTCCTCACACATCCTCACCAACAAGTAGGCTGGGGGTGCACAAGTTGAGAGGGGACACAGCCAGGACAGCTGACCCAAAGGATATTCCATGCCATGTGACATCATGCTTGGTATATAAAGCTGGGGGAAGAAGGGAGGGAGGGACATTTGGAATGATGGCATTTGTCTTCCCAAGTAACTGTTACATGTGATGGAGCCCTGCTGTTCTGGCGATGGGAAGCAGTGAATTAATTCCTTATTTTGCTTTGCTTGTATGCACAGCTTTTATTTTACCTATTAAACTGTCTTTATCTCAAACCCATGAGATTTATTGGCTTTTTTCTCCCCTCCCTTCCTCCTGACCCTTCAGGGAGGGAGGGGCAGCGGGGCAACAGGGGAGCAAGTGGCTGCATGGTTCTAGTTGCTGACTGGGAATAAACCACAACAAGATATCACAGATGAGCATCACTTCCGTGACTGAAAGGAAATGATGCACAAACCCATGGAAGAGTAACATTCAAACTGACCCAATGCTAACTCTCTTTTAAGGCATGCACCCAAAATGCGTGCTTTTATTAAATGTTTACTAATTCCATCTCCATTTGAGATCTGTTTCAAAAGCTCTAAAAGTAAAGAAGTACAGTAAGTTCACATTTGGTCAAGCAGAGTGTAAGAAAATATAATGTTATTTTCTCCTCCAAATGGAAACTGGAAATGAATGCTGCAGCCCATCAAAACATTTTTCACTAAATAAAATGTTATTTAATGACATTTTGAGTTTAGTTAGGGTAGGTATCTGGTGTGTCAAGTGAAGTCACAAAGATCCCAAATGAAAAAAAAAAAAAAAGTCTGACCTTGGGAATCTGAAAATGGATGTTTCAACAGCTCTGCTTCACAGGCAATGAAAGGTTTGATTGTGTTCCAGCTGGGAATTTCAAAACCTTAAAGGCTGTTGCAAGACAGAATTTCTTGTTCCTCAGCCAGCTCTTGTTAGCATAGTCATAATAATCATAATCGGAGATTTATGTATTGTCTCTTATCCCCACAGAACTTAAAGCAGTTTGCAAGTGATTGTGATCATAAAAAGCATGTACAAAACAATCAGGCTCACGCTCCTCACTGAGCAAAAGAGGGTAGTCTGCACTGAAGCATGACAGCTGTTGAAGAAAGCGCAAGAGTTATGCTTTAAGAATAAGCGTGAGAAAAATATAGTAACTAATTGAAGAGCAGAAGGGATTTAAGTAGGGAATTTATAATTATTATAACTGAATTTGGCTAGAAAATTAAAGCAAACAAGCAAGAAGTCTTGACTAAGAGGATGTGTAAAAACCTGTGCATCATCTGTCCTTCCAGCTGCATTTGCCCCTGTAACCCCCCAGTTTCAGTCCCTAAGCTAGGTACCATCTGATACAGGAAAACCCAGGTCAGAGAGGTTTGTGCACACAGTTTGGTAGAGTGCCTGGAGAAGTTACAACTTCACCATAAGCAGCTTCTTTGAGACCACTAGAATGTAAGTAGAATGTCTCAGTAGCTGTTTCCACATGTCTCATTTATATTATGCTGGGTTTGTGTTTTGTTTTGGGTTGTTGGCTTTCTTTGCTTGTTTGTTTTTTAATTGTAAATACCAATCTATTCAGTTCTCTATACAAAATATGAGGCACAATTGTCATATGCGTAAAGTCAAACAGCAAAGAAGATGAAGCCAGTTGACATGATTCCAAATAGGGGGAAAAGGCATTTATCATTCACACAGCTTTAGAGGAACCACATGCCAATCATATCATTTGGGGCTTAAATTCATGGAATACTCCTGTGAGAGAGCATTACACTTTAAAGATTATTGTGTCAAAGAGCAAAGCAGATAGAGCTCTGCCAAGGAAGAAATTTCCAAGAATTTGCAGAGAGAGACAGGCTTCAGCTGAACCCACAGCTTCTGAAGTTGAGCTTCTGCTCAGAGAAAAACAACTACCTCTGTCAGAAGTAAAGTCAAGAAACTCGTGAAGTACTACACAGGAGAAATACACAGCTTATGCAAGGGCAAAATGCTGCACCAAGGAGCTTGAGAGGAACTTTGCCATTGTCATGAGAGAGATGATGATTGCAGGAAGTAATTATCACTGCAGTGAATGCTTGTGCACTGGAAGCAAAAGGGACAAAAATAATAGTGTTAAAAATGGCAGTATGGGTAAATGACACGGTGTATCTTCTGAATCTGTTTGAATTTACTGGAAATAAAACTTTTGGTTTTTTAGAAAAATAACTGATAAATGGAATAATATCACATCAGCTTGAGTTGCATTTATGAAGTTACATGTAAGCCAACAAGTAAAAGCTACCAATAAAAGCCTAATGACACTTACATTCTAACCTCTTTTTGTTGCTATACCAGAAGAAAGTGGACAAACTAGTTAGATTTTACCATCTTCTCAGTGTCCTCAACCAAAGGGGAATTTCATAGGAGATTTAAAAGCTTCTCAAACAATGGAATGGGCCAGAGTCACTACAGAGACAAAAATCCCCTCTTGCTCCCATCAGATGCTCTTAGGTGCTTCTCAGCAAGAACCGATGCTTTAACCCCTAGTAGTTAGGCTGCATCCACTGTATCCCTTGCTGTGGACAGTGGGTACAAAGGCAAGTCAGTCTGTCATGTTTTTGTTTCAGCCTACTTTGTTCAAACCTAGCCAGCAAAGTATACCCTCACTCATTCTAAACCTTATGCTAGAGTAAGTCACACATCTGAAATGCAGCAAAGAAGAAACAGCTTAAGAAATCTGAGTTCTGACAGCACTGGTCAGTCTCTGAACTCATGCAGATTCAGTAGATGTGGACCACAATTAATGATAGGGAAAGATTTAAAAATTGCAAGGCAACTTCAGTCAAAACCATGTCTCCTCCAGGTAGTATTTTCATATCTTCTCTGCTGAGAAATTTCCAGATAAGTGTTCCCAGGCAAGAAGGGGGCACAGAGAATAGCAAATGGCCTTAAAAGTTCTCAATGCAACTCAAAGGGAAGGGGGAAATGGAAAGCAGACCTTAAGCGCAATTAAAAATGCTGTTTCTTTTTTTAACGAAAGGCCTCTCAGAGAATGGAGCACAAATGTGGCTCTGTTCATAAAACAACGCTGTATCCTCCCGCACTGTATTCTCACAGGAGGCTAGGAAGTTCCCAACTGCATTGTGGAGGCTGCCTAGTGTTTCTCATTAGGCTCTTAAGAAGTCTTTGCTGGTGAAATCCCCAAGGAAAAATTAATAAGGCTGGTTTTGAGTGGACAGAGAAATTGAGCTCTGAATGGATATTTCAGCATTGTGTTACCAGGTCTCCTTGACTACAGCTGAATTCTGTTCATCACACACCCTGTAACATACACCAAACTCATTCCATACACCTTAGCAAAGACCTGCTAGCAAAAGGTTTTGTATCACAGACTACCAGACTCTTACACAACTTAGTTGGTGATGGAGTTGGACTTGAGGCTGCCAAAATTAATGCTGCTTAATCATTTTCTCTTGCTTTGTCTTCTAAAACAAAGTATCTTGCCTACTCACACCTGAAAAAGGTCTCCTCTCTGTGTCCTTTCTGTAACTCCTGTGGCGTTGCTTTCCCACACACTTGTATACAAAAAGAGTGGGATTTCTTTTCTCAGATGAGAAAGTTGTGGGCTTCCAGCTGGCCCCCCTGACCAGCTCAAACCCTCCTTCCGTTGGTTTTCCATAGACACACAGTAATAAGCACCCAGCATCCAACAGCCAACACCCCAAGATCCAACATCCAGCACCCCAAGATCCAACAGGACTTGAGGCTTCATAGTTTCCAGGGCTCAAGTGTTGAACCTGACAAAGCGAAGACAGCACTTGACTGACTTCTGGAGAGTTTATTCAAGTTTCATTAATTCTTCCTACAACTTTTATAAATGAATGAGTTTCCATTGTGTATTTTGCCCACAGAAAGATCAGTAATCCAGGCACTGCAAGAGCTCCCTCTGAAGCACTTCTAAAGATCATTTATTTTTCTTTTTCTATTAGTGGGTATTAGACAAAGCTATACATTAAATTTTGAGAACTGAAGAATCTTGCCCCTTCCCCTCAGGAATGGGCATCAAAACAAGCCAAATTCCTTCGTCTCATGTATAGAAAACTTGCGCCAAAGTTCAAATTCCTACTGAGTCAGGAGAAAGCTTGAGCTTCACATGTAGAAAGAAAATAGAACAAGATAGATACACTTGAAGAAAGTCCTATTATACAAATCCCCAGGATGAACTATACGACAGACAGACCACATCCTTTTCTAGATGTGCACATGAGCATGGCTACCTCACTGTGCTATGTGGGGCTTTTTTTGGTTGAAAAAAAAAAAAGGAAAAAAAAAAAGTAGAATTTGATTTCATTTTCTGTACCAACTATTGCATATTTGGCTGCCAGACAAGAGATTAGCTGTTTGTTCCTACCAGCAGAGTTAAGTAGAGAAGGCACGTGGCCATTAGCCAAAGTCACGAGCCAACAACTACAATGAGATATTTATCCCAGTTGTCTGTCCTGTAGGAACAGAAATGGGTAAGTGAAGATTTTGTTCATTGTGCATAAGCAATTTTACTAAAGACTGGCCTAATCTCTCACACAGACAAGTCTATAAAACAACAACATGTATTTTAATCCAGAGTAAATGATATGATGACTGATAGCAGAAATGCAAGTTTAATGTGCAAATGATACATCATTAAATCAAAGCTGTGAAGGTCAAGAATTATCAGAATCCAGCGTTTCCATTCACCATGTGGAATGATTTGGTCTAGTTCCAGCTCAGCAGAGTGATTTAATATTTTATCGGGCTCTAGAGAGAATAGTCTTCAATCAGGTAAGAGACTTCATCACAGAGCCACTGAAAAATGCTACACCAACTTGCCTATAACCATGATGAAACAGCACAATTCCTGTAGTTTAGGGACTTCTGGGAGGAACCTGTGTTGCAATTAAACTTTTATTCCAAGAATATGAAAGAGGAAAGTGCTGCCAAACTCCAGACACTCCTGGAGGGGTTTGGAAGAGATTTGAGTCCTCAAATGACACTGTGAAGCTAAAGGTCAGAAGCAGCAGAAGAAAAAAGGATGCACAGGACAAATAAACAGTACAGTTATTAAGGTACAGCAGCAGCTCAGATGGCAGAAAACTTTTAGATGATGGTAACACCTCTGAACTGCTTGGGAGAAAAATAAGAGACACAAGGGAGATGGCATATAGCTAAGCAGCAAGAGGTTGTGTGAGAAGTGATGCCCAACTGACAGATTCTGTGCTCACTCTGTTACTCTCACCAGCCAAAGCTAATCCTGCTAAGAAATGCCAGGCACCCAAGAGAACGCCTCAAAGTCTTTTACCATGGCAGTACAGACTGAATATCCGCCAGTATTTGCTCCTTAATGCAAAAGGTTTGAGGTTTCAGGTTCCTCCACCACTACCCATTTTTTCCCTCCTCTCTAAAATGGGAAACTATTCCTAGAAGTCAGTGAAAAGTTTCACTTATTCATGAATACAGACTTTCTCCTTTAGTATTGGCAGTCACACACACATCCCTGGGTCACTGAAGCCTGGCTCCAGAACTCTGCCTCCCTTATGGCACATGGTCCAAACTCTTATTGATGCACCTCAGGTCCCTCAGGTGTGAGCTATTTTGACACAGGCAGCCCAACAAAGGCAATTAGCCCTGAGACAAAAATGGGACATGAGAGCCTTCACCTACAATTCATACACAGCCCGCCACAGTGACGTTTCTGACTTTACACTTACTTGTTTTCAGATTAGTTTTTCTAGTTTTACTACTTAACATGGGGTGAGGGCGACTATGGATTTGGCTCTTATTTCATTTGAGATTTTGCAGATGGGATTTTCCAAAGAAACTAAGCTCTACTACCAAAAAAAAAGAAAGTGGTAAAAAATAGTAAAAAATACATTCCACAGTCTAATTTTGATTTCAAGACTGCCTTCAGCCTGCTTTTGCATAGGTTGGATGACTCATCACTAAATTTTGTTTGGAAAAGATTCCTATCCTTGCAATAATAAAGAACTATGCACTAGACTAAGTGGTCTTCCCTGTGGAAATGTTAACACCCAGACAGTTTCACCCTGATCATTTGTTTTTCTTTCTATTTTCCAATGTACCAGTACGTTGTGAAAAGTACACAGGAATCTGCCTTCTTGCCAGTAGCTGAATGGATCATAATCACCCTCAAAAAATAAAGCAGCCTAACTTTAGGCACATAAACACAAACTTGCAGTGAAGTAGTTTACTTGCATGTTAGACAAGAACAAACAACAACCAGAAGAGAATGCATGGAAGTGACAATGACTTTTTAAAACATTAAAAAATTTTTGGGCTGAGTTCTGTATTGCAGCTGGAAACAACACTGATTCTCATGTGAACATCTTATTTATTTTGAAAAAATGTCCTTATTTTCATTTGCTATAACCCAAGAACTTCTCACTATATTTTTTATTTAAACTAGAACCAATTAAGTGATTTTTTTTTTTATTTTTTATTTTAAAATGGTGTCGAAGATATAGATGACTATTCTGTATCTGCCCTCTCTTTAGCTGGGTAAATAGTTTTCCATCTTTGCAGGATTTTTTTTTTTCCTGCTTATAAAAAGACCTCTCCCCAATTGAAACAGGGCAAAAGGAATTGGTCTCCTGCAACACTACATATTTCAAGATTTTTTTTAAAAAATGCCTATTTTTGTAAGAATGTATCAGAATTATGAACCTGTTATCAGACTGGGTTTTTTTCCCCTAGAGCTAAAAGTCAGGTGTCACTGAAGAAAAGTATGTGTATATGCAAGGCTTCATTATTGGCTTTCCATGCCAACTAGCTTAGAACAGATGAAAGTCTTGATCCTATGATGAGGCAATTCGGAGAATCTAGGTGAATCATAGCTGATCTTTAGCTTGAAGGTTCAGGTGAGTGATTAGTTTTTATGAATTGGTTTCTGAGCTACCCAAGGTACAGATCAGCACCCTGGATTATTTATTAGTAACAGCAGAAGCACAGGAGAAAAATCACCCACTTCTGCTCTAGGTGAGTCTGCTTCGGCAGGGGGGGTTGGACTAGATGATGTCTGAAGATCCCTTACAACCCCTACCATTCTGTAATTCTGTAAATACTGCATGTGCAAAAGCTCTGCCTTCTGGCTGTGTTACAGGGATGACAGATGCACACTGAGTGCCTCCGTTAGAGACCTAACTCTCCTTAGTCAGTGGGAAGAGCCAGGCAGCCGCAGCTGGGCAGCGTGATGCAGACCTGAGTCACACTCTGAAGCTGCTTGCTCTCTCCGTTAACTATATCTGGGACCTAGGAATCTATGCTCCTTTAAGCCAACTGGGGGAGTTCTCCTCCCCCATATGCAGAGACACTCAAATGAGTTTGTTCAGAGGCAGCTCAAATACAGTTTCATTACAGCTCTGTTGTTACAGAGCTCTGTCCTGGCTAATTTACTTTGCATTATACAGATCCCAAAGATATCCAAGAAACCAAAATACAAGATTTTTAACCCTTTCAACCTTTTTGCCAAGGAACCATATATGTAGAAATATCCAACTCTGCACAGAGCAGTATAGACAGACATGACCACTCAACAGATACCTTATCTCTTCCCACAGATGCTTTGCCCCGAGTACCAGGTAGGAGTACTGTACCGCAGAGCACCCGCAGCAGGGGGACACGGTACCAAGACCCTCAACTACTTCCTCTCAAAAGCAAACTATAGATATGGCTGCAGAGCCTTCAGATACTTTTATTAGCCACGATAAGATCCCCTAATATATCTAACATCTTCTGTGCTTAGAGAAAGCAGCTTTTGATTTCTAAGCCAGTTGCTGGACGTACTGCAGGGAGTAGTGACACACAGATTTTTGCAGCAACCGATTCCCAGTGCAGTTTTCTGTCTGGGGCTCATCCCAGCATGGATGACCAGTTAAAATGCAGTCAAGAAGCAAGGTCCCACGCCGCAGGGGAACTTGTCACCTGACAAGACATCTGATGGTACAAAGCAGTTTATCCCTAGATAAACACTGTAGGATACTGGAGATGGGACACTGGGGAGGGGAGGAGAAACTGCAGCTCACAATCAAATCTTTGTAAATTACTGCTTCACACTGAGAAAATAACTGAATAGATAATAAGATGTCGATATTTTGTGGTAATTGATAAGACTAGCATAATATCAGAACTCCATGGCAAAGACACAGCCCTGTTTCTCCGAGATGCCTGTACTTTCTCTTCCACCACTTCTCACTTCTTTCTGCTGCTCTTTGCAATGCATGCAAGAAACCAGAGAGGCATCCACGCAGAGCCTGCTCACTACACAAACCGCTTATCTCAAAGCCTAGCTGTCTTCTGCACAGAATGATACCAGAGCCCTGCAGAAATCCCTGCAGCAGCTGTGGAACAGAGCATCTAAAGGCATCAGCACAAGGAGGTGAACTGAGGTTGTATAGACCTATTTTTAAGAAATGAGAGTATTTAGAAATTATTGATAGTATTCAAGAAATAAGTGCCTACGTTTCATCCTACTTCCTACTTGTAAAATTCACCATGCTTTTCAGAGAACACAAATAGCATTAGTCCATTTCATTGTGGGGAAATGGAGAAACAAAGCAATAAAAGGCTTTGTCTATAGCAATCCAAAAGACCCATGACAGAGCTGGGCATCATCCTGAATCCTACCTTGTCTTTTAGACATCAAATCTAGACTGGGCAGCCCAAGAACACTCCAGGTCTCTGGGTGTTAGTGCTTAGCCAGCTGCATCCTGACTCCATGTCAGTGTGAGACCAACACCAGCCACCCCACAGCTTCCTCATTTCCACCAGAAAAGGAGGTAAGCAGTTCCTTGGGAGCTGCAGGGCAACCACAGGGTAAAGCTCTCCAACACAACACATCCCAAGTAAGCAAATATTGCCATTAATATAAAAATTAAAAGTAGAAGACAGCAACAAATCCTTATGCATAAATAGAATTAAAAAAAAAAAAAAGGTGAGTGAAATTTTCCCCGATAAGTTGACAGCCAAGTCCTGCTGGTGACCCAGGTAAAAATATTACTGTTGTGTACAGAAAGGTAGAAATATATTTTATTAGTAGTTGCTAAAAGGCAGCTGTGTAAACTGTGTCCTGCTTAGCGATGGTGGGTTGAGCAACAGTTTGATTTACAACATTCAAATTTCCTTTTGGTTGTTCACTCCTTTATATATACGTCAGAGAACACCACAGAAAAATTCTGGCCTGTCTTCCATTTAAACTATTAGTGCAATACTTTGACTCATACATCTCTCACACTATAAATGTTTTGCTAATATGATACAATGTTTGAGATGAGGATAAATAGTGGCTTTAAGAAGAAATTTCACTTCCAGAACCACCCTTTGGGTACACAGATAGCTTTTGATGTGCCATAGGTCAATATTCTTAGTAAAAACTAATTTAGTAAATACAAATCTATTATTAAAACCAGGCAAAATGTAGTATGAGGATGTTCACCTTCTCCCTAGTTTTCTCATTGCATCAGGGATAGAACAGAGGATTAAAGCTATGATTACTTTGCTGCTGCTCTGTACACCAGTTCATTTCATACACTGGGACTTTGAACACCCCTGGAATAGTAATCATCAACTGATCATTAGTGATTTAAGCACAAAACTGAAGCAGTTGCAAACAGCTGCAAAGCTCAAGCTACTATTCAAAGCTCAGTCTTTGTCCATTCTGATCTGAACCAAAAAAGACAACTGCTTCTGGGACCAATTCAGAATAGTTTGGCCTACAATGGTGCTGGAAGCAGGAGCTGGCTTGCTAACAAAACTTGTTTTTCCACAGAAAAAATAAATTGTAGAAAATTTTCCAAAGCTTCTGCATTCATGGCTAGAATAGCTGGATTACTTTAAACCATTTCTATTAACAAACTGTTTCATTAGCTTCAGAAACCAAGACACTTTCTAAAGTATTTATTTAACAACCATATATATGAAAGAGAAAAAAAAAATCCTCCTTACTTAGCTATCTACTATCCAAACATAAGCTTAATTTCCCTCCCCAAGTAGTATAATTTTTCTGCAAGATAAGAAAACACTGGTGGCTGGTCACTAGTTGGGACAGCAGAAGTCAGCACTAAATCATCTGAAAGCAGTTCAACTGACCGAGGTTCAACACATTCATTAAAGATTTATATAAAACCATCTGCATACAAAACATTAGCCAAAGTTTCAATTAAACTGGATAAAACCAAAACGTACATTTACCAAAAGTTACTGGAGAAAAGCAATTTGCCTGGTTGCTTACACAGGGTGAATGGGGCTCCTTTTGGACACAGGGTAACTGTACTGACCTAGAGGAGGAGTACCTGCAGCATTCACAGCCTCTAGAAAATCAATGGCTTGGATTCTTTAGGCATCTTAGGTTAATTTTAGGAATGTCTATACAAAATTATGATAACATCAATTTATTACAAAAATATTCACATATATAATTTTGCCTAAATAATACATTGGATATTTAAGAAATCTACAATGTTTTTACCTCTTCAGAAGAAATTAGTGGTGTACTTCCAGCTGTGCTATGCTTCAAGCCACTATAGGCTAGTAAAGTATGTCCTGCAAATTCCACAACCCATTGTGGATATGCTGTACCAATATTTTCCAAACCACCAAAGTCTCACTGGAAAGCCTTGTAACAAGTTGACCTTACCTGCATGAGAGGTTTTGAGATAATTTTACACTCCACAGATGAGCTCAAAATGTGCTTACAGCCAGACACTGAAAAGGAGCCTTTTCTTTAAGTAGGAGAAAAATAAACTCAATCCCATCCCTGGAAATTTTTCCAGTAATATTGGGTTCGTTTAGACCCCTTAAAAAGGAAAAAGAGGCAAAAATACTTAATCTGTGTTTAAAGAACAAAGAGTATGGCATTTTGGAGCAGCCTCTTTAAGCAGGCGCGCTTTCAGACACGCTAAATATCCACAGATCTAGCTGAAGAGAAACCCTATTTTTTTTCACTCCCGTGGCTTTGCATTCACTGCTTTATCCTTCAAAAACCTATACTTAGGTAGGCTCTTTACCAGCAGGTTTTATTGTCAGCATGGTTTGTGGCATGTTGTTTTCCCAACTGAGGTCTAAACATGACACTCACAGTCAACATTAAACTTGGTGGCTTTCAGGCTCAGAACTGAACAGATCAAGCTGAGTCCACTTCTTTGATGAACTCAGTGCTACAATAGCTGAGTCTCTTAGGAAATCTGAGTACTGGGTTTGGTGCTGGAAGTTCATTTTTTAAATTATATTCTATGTGACTGCTACATAGAGACATAGTTTTAGCTCTCTCAACATACAATCTTTTAAGTAGATGAGAAAGATATGAATCATTCGTTCTGAATCTAAACATACTTGGACTTTAGGCATCTCTGATTGGAAACTAATGCCTCAGATTTATTTCCACTTAAAGTAAAGCTAATTAACTCCCAGTTCCCAGTGTTTATATTTTTCCAGACCTACATACAGTGTAGCAAACAGCTACTTCAAACAAGTAGCTGTGGTATGTTTGTGATTGCCTGCTGCAGCTCAGAATCATAAAAGGTATAATGCAATTTTTTTTCATTTTTCCAGTTTTTCATTTTTTTTTCTGCTTTGCACATATTAAATAAAGGGATTAGGGATTTTATCTTGCTGTTGCTACTGCTTATTTTTTAATGCATCCCTGATCCCACTACAATTAACTAGTCTTCTGCCTCCACACAGCATAAACAACAGGGCAGGCCCAATGGGAGAGATACGGAAGAATAAAATAGTGTTATGCAACAAGCTATTTCAAAGGTGTGAAGGGATAAAGTCTTATATGCTACAAAAGGGACCACTGGTTGGAGAGGGAATGCAAACTTGCACCTCTAGAAAATGCACTTGGTGGTCTTGCAGCCACCCATTAACTGTGCTGTCATTGAAAAACACGTATTTCGGAGTGGCAGGACTCGCCCCAGTTCCAGTCCATCTGTAATCCCATACTCCTCAGACAACAGACCATGCCTCTTGCAGGGACATCTCTACTACAGGCTCAACTTCAGGACCTCTCTTCAGAGGAGCACATCAAGTTGTATTGCCTCCTTTGCCAGCGGTAAGAATGACAGAAGCAAGAGCTGGTCTCTGAATTGCAACTTGTTTACGTGATAAATTTTTCTCTCATCAATCCTATTCAGAGAGAGGATCTTCCTAGATGAGGCTACGCATGGAGCTCATCCATCAACTTCAGCTGCTTAAAAAGAGTTGCCAAGGCTCACTGAATCACCCATAACTTGCTAACCTCACCTTAAGGCAAAAGTGCTAGCTATGGCTTAACCAAATTCTAGGTAGGCAGCTGACATGGACTGGAAAAAACCCCGTGTAAATCCTGGGGTTTTTCAAAAGCATTAAACCGTTGATCCAATAAAGAGGAGGGGACTACACTAGTCAAACATGCAACCAAACTTAATATAACTATGCTTATTTTAAGGGAATGACTGATGACTAACTTGTCATGCAAATTCACATTCCTACTTTCGCAAGTGTCTAGTTGCCGTACTGTAATTATAAGCATGAGATAGTGGATGGTTTCACACCTACTGTGTTCTCAGAGGAACAAGGGAGAAGAGCTTTATTTATCGCTCTGTTACTCATGCACACACTGATTTATGGTTATATTCCTTCCAACGGCCTGAGCTATGTTTTGGTCCAGGACAGATAGCCAGAAGAAACACGAAGTCAAAATCAAGCAAAGCTGAATATAAACATATGTTCACAAACGTCTCATCAAATTTATGATTTTCATTAAGATGTGCTTAGTTTTAAGTCTGTTTTACAAGGAAATTGCAAAGCAAATACTGAATTGTTTAATCTATTTTTATTTTCCATGACCTCTGATACTGCTCCACTGCAAAATAAAGTCTCAAAATTCGCTGTTTCACCACATAGGAATCTGAAAGAACTTTACCTCCTATCCAGGTGCTATATTTAAATGTTGATACCCTGCATAATCTTTCCAGAGGCAAAAGTAGACCTCCTCATTATAAATACCCATAGCAATGATATTTGTATCTCTTTTTTGTTCAGTTTTGGGTGTGTTTTTTTTCTAACTCTACAGAGAAAGCAAGGAAGAGTAGCATTGCTTATAAGTACAGCTATACAGAATAAATTCTGTCCTGGATTTTGCAATATGTTGAAGCTAGGTTTCATTCTGACTGGAAATTCTCCAAAGGAGTGTTTTTCCGTAGGAAAATGCTGATTCCTTAAAACTAAAGTATTTAGCAGTAGTGAAAGGCCAACTACAGTGGAAGCCTATCTTCTACTGGAAACGTGCCCAGGCTCCTGCCAGCTTGCCTGAGGCTCTGTGCTGCACAGATGGGAAACCAAATCATCCTGAAACTAAACATAAAAGGCTCGACATGGAGATAAGATCATGGAAGGCCCATTAGCTCCTGCTTCCAATGTCCTAAATTCCCAAGACCCCAGTTCTGACACAATTCACTTGGAGGATTGCTAGGCTAGCAGAGGAATCAGGGTCCTGAGAGGGTAGATGGCCACGGTTGCCAGGGCCAGGAGATCCCACTGCTTCCTACCCTCTCTTTCCCATTTGCCAGACAGGATGACAGAGCTCAGGAGCTTTGATTCATGAGAACACTGTAAAACCCACAAAGCTTATATGGAGCACAAAATGTGTCATAACCACCCATTTTGAAAAAAAAATAATTAAAAAAGTTTCTCTAAACTTTCTATTGCCCCCCAAAATGTTTCCACCTCTATAAAGTGTCACACTGAAATATAATATATTCTATGCTACTCCTGTTCGGAGACTCAGACCCGTTCCCTTTACCATCCAATGCTTATACACCAGAGAGAGATCTTTTCCCCCAGCTGAGGAAGACTTGGTATTTCTGTCAAGTGGGGAAACTCTATTAAATACTAAATTAGTAAAGTTGATTGGAAGGATCATTCAGATAGATCAATGTACAGATCAGATTACCATGAAAATCCCCAAACTCATACATCAGTGAGCTGCAGGTGCTTAGTCACCCTGAAATAGGTCCACATCTTGAACTTGCCACATGCAGTTGTAGAAACCCCAGAAGTACGATTATACTCCTCAGCGTCCCTGTGAACATCAGTGCAGTCACTCGCACTGATAGAAGCAAGAATGAGACTTGTCTAAAAAACATTTTAAAAAAATCGCTGCTTGAAGTTTGAGTCTGGGCAACCGTAACTTCTGGAATAAAATTTGCAGGGAAGGTCATGACAAGACAGCTTTCAGAATCTAGCTGACCATTAATCCAGACAGAGACCCTATGGCAAAGTGCTTGCACCAAAGCATCATCTTTTCTTGGTAATAAACACAGAAGTTGTGTCCATGTTATGGTGATGAGATCTGCCAGCCTGTACACAGGTGAGAGCACATCTGAACAACTTTCCTTTTACCTCACTGGGACTTGTGATGCATAAGTATTTCTCAAGGCACTAGGCCACCAGACTGCTGTTCAGTAATTGTTCCCTGCTCCTTTAACAATACAAGGAAGGGCTGAACAACTCTCAGCATGCCAAGAAATCCATCTCTATCTTCCCACTTTATTTAATTTGGACAATTCTGTTCAGAGCTGGAGCGAGCAGCAACAGAGGGCCTTGGGAGCACCAAATGGCTGATGCTCAATTTAAACGAGGCAGAGACAATGCCAGCTCCTTCAGGAGCAGGATTGCTGCTATGGGAATAAGTGTTTTCAAAATAGTGGTGACTTTAGATGTCTGTGTAAGACAGACATTCAGCACAGCTTTGGGAAAGTGGAGTTGACTGCTCACTGAGGAAGTCATCTTGCAGAGAGCATGCAACTCTGCTGCCCCAGAATTCAAACCAGCTGCCCACTAGCCTTGGTGGGACAGAGGAAGTTTAAACTTTAAAAACAAGACGAAAGCTATTCAAATACCAACAAACTAGCATGATATTGACTTAAATAACTGTAATTTCCTACAAAAGTTGCAGTTTATGACTTTGTTTTGCAATTAGACCATGTTTTGTCATTTAGATGTACTAAAAGATGTAACAACAGGAATTACTGTAACGGAGTTAAATACAATTAATGATCCACTGGCCTGCACCCGGGAAACCATCCCACAAATGTGCAACTCAGCATGCAAGTGAGATGTAGGGAAGGATGTACTAATAAATCCATTATATTCCTGAAAATTGACATACGCAGTATCAAACAAAGTACCGAATTGTTTGTCCTAGCAATAGGACCTGCAACTTCTAATGTTGCATTCAAAATTCAATGGCTTAACTGACAGTTCCGCACATCCCCCCCCCCCCCTTTTATTTTTAATTTCTTTCTTGAGGTAGGCTTTCTTCTTCTCCAGTATTCTGGATCTTCACCTTTCCTTCCAGACCTCAAAGACATTCCCTTATGGTTATCTCAGAGGGACTGGAGCAAAATACTTTGGAGCTCTTAAGACACTGTGAAACTTCAGACCCACAGGAAGACCATTATATGGAAAACCACAGTCTGACTGTAACAAAAAAAAAACACCACATGAAAGACATCATGCGATGGTATGAATGTCTCCAAGTCAATATTGGACTCCCTGTATGGCCAAAAAGACTTTCTTCTAGAGAAAAATCCTCCTCTCCCCATCTCAGCGATACAGTTTCCTTCCCTCTCTACTGACTGGAGAATGAAGGAACCCCTATATTCACTCGGCTGTAGTTATTCTTTTTGAAACTCCTCAATAGAAGCCAAAAGGATAATGGGGATTATAGGTATAAGATTCCCTGAATCTTTAAAATGTTCCTTATCAGGATTTTGTGCAGTCAGAACCATACAGTGAAAACTACAAATTTCAGTTTACAGACAACTACAGTTCCTTTCATGAGAGTGACTTGCCACTGATCTCTACTAAGAACACTGCTGAACACAAAATGCTGGGACATGAAAGGGACAACAGAATCTAATAAAATAATAATGTAGGATTTCTACTGCTCTCTTCTAAACTTGTCTTATATCAAAAAGTTTGACTTTTGGAGGACTGTTTCTTGGAACAACTCGTTCTGGAGTGCACTGGGGAGAGGATGTTCTGACCCTTATCCTGAAAACACATAAGCCTGGCTTGGCACAGCTCAAGAAGCAGCTCTACCAGAGCTGCTAATGAGCAGTTACCACCATATAATCAAATGCAAAGTTGTTGAGGAAGAAATCACAAGGATGGGAGAGAATACATCAAATGAATGTTCAATCTAACAGGTGACACTAAAGTCTAGAAAGAAGTATTTTTTCAAAACTTAACTTCGTTAAAGACACCCTGAAGAGCAAATATACAAATTGAGGTACTTAAAGTTATTGCTCTTGATTAGTTTGAATCAAGAATTTATCCATTAGAAAAAAGAACTCCAACCCCAGCTGCACACTAACCTTAAGTAAACTAGAAACAAGAAATAAATTGACAAATAATTAAGGCCAAAGTATTTCAGATGACTCACAGGCAGTGATCCAGAAGAACATGATTACCATAGAACTTCAATATATAATGATGTTCCCTCAATCCTGTAAAGGCCCAAGTGCTAATATGGCCTTTGCTTGTTCGGGTCGGTTGTCCAGGGTGTGACAGGCAGAGCTCAGTTTTACCTGTTATATGCTGACATAGCCAAGAGTAGTCTGGCAGGTGCTTTAAGGCATACATGAACTTGCGGACATAAAAACGAGACAGTTATCAGTAAAATTATGAACCTGACTGTCACACATACAATTTGAATATAGCTATTCTAGTACATAAGAAAAGAGTTTATTTTCTAAAGCAATGGAAAGTTTGTGCAAAAAGTAGTGGACAAGAACGGAACTTGCTCAGTTATAGCAAGTTAGTTATAGCATATATAGTGTAGCACAGTTAACGCTAAACTGTGTTATAGCCATCTACTAGAGGTTTCCTTGCGTCCTTTTGAAGACACTCAGACTGTCCTACCACTTGAGACAGTGAGCTTATTGGCTGCGATTATATCTCTTTATGTATAGATGTAACAATGTGCCTCTAACATGAATACTTACAGGCACAGCAGAAGGCCAAAAGCAACACTATCTTGTGAATTTATGCAGGATGTTACAGGACAAAGTTCCAGATATCTCAAGGCTGCAAAACATCTCTTTCTGCTGGGTACAAGATACACTGATGTCTTGAGATGTCCCCATAATCACCTTCCTCTATAAGCCTTTTCGACAACCTCTTCCCTTCTTTAAAACTTCATTCCAAAGTTTGCTCTGATACCACACAGCTGTATAACCTCAAATCACAGTTTCATAAAAACAGGGAAGATGTGAGGAGCAGGGTTAAGCAAAGTCTTATCTGGGTTTTCCACTCAACATCACTTTGCCTTAACTTCTTTTGACCTTGGGGTTTTGTCACCAGACTCTCATATAGACCTGGCTATTCTCACCAGACCTGCTGTGACCTCATTCAGGTGCTGTGGGACTGGACCCTTGTCAGAGAGGTTGCTGTCTGCTTGCCACACAGTCACCCCTGGTTCCCCTTCCCTAGCCAGGCACCCAGCTCCCCGACAGGCAGGATGCTTCACCATGGCTGTTCCAAGCATCTGCTGAACGACACCCACGTACCAGCTCATGCAAACAGCCCAGCATTAAACTCTTGCTTGATCAATACTTTAAATGAACTGCTTAGAGTGACAATGCTGTGGTTGCCTCATCTTGGGAAAACTAGAGAGTGTTGGACTGCTGTTCATGTTGTGATGGAAAGTTCTTTGGCTGACTTTGTGGGGGGTGGTTTCCATCTCTTTGTGGAGCTGTGGTTTATTTTGTTTCTTGTTTTGTTTCTTGATAGCTTGCCAGCGTCCTCTGGGATAGATTATTCCTCAGCATTTTCTGAATCTCTGTCAGTACAGTCCAATGCCTCCTCCTCCCAGCTCTCATACATGCAATGACTCAGCTCTGGCTCTCACTTTCCCTTTGTTGAACTTTGTGACAATTTTTTCAGCTGCATTGCTATGTGGCCAAAAGAAGTATGTATACACTGTGCCAAAAAGGAATTTCAAACAACAGAAAGAAAAAGCAAGAAATCTGTTTGTTTGCTTTGTATTAGAAGATCTCTGCGTTTTAAGTCTCAAAACAATACGCATAGGGATGCCTGCATTTACATACCCAAAACTGGTGTGACACAAAGTTGCTCAACAGTTGCTAAATCTGCAGAATGTTTTAGCTGAGAAAAGTTTCTTAATAATGCTCTCTTGTTTCACATTATCAGAGGGCACTAACAAGACACATTTGAGACTTCAAAAATTTAAGTGATGGAATGAGCTGCAGAGATGGACTTGTGGAAATAGAAATAGAAACAAATCCCTTTGAATTATAGGCCCAGAATTGGTTGCAAGCAAAATAATCCATTATTGTTACTACAGGCAAGGATGACAGAATTAATGACTGGAACATCATAGAGAAAGACCACAAAGATCTGGTGATGTGCCCAATAAAAAGAAAAGGATAGAATAACTGGAGAAACTGGGAGCCATTCCAAGGTTATTTTCAATTTGCCTTTAAATGGATAAAGAGGATAATAAAGTCCTTGTTCAGATAACTTTAATCCTCTTTTCACAAGTCCAATTAAAAACATACAAGGAAGGAAACCTTTTAACTAGCATGGAATGATGAATGTTATCTTGAGGAGCAGGGAAAGCAATACAGGTACTGTGATAAAAGAAACACTTAATCCCACTTTCCCCCTCAATCAATGAAAATTCATGATTTAAAAAAAGTCTGTACTTCACCTTGTCACTGCATAGTTATTAAAAGCTTGATGCACCAGTGTTTCCTAACTTATGGAATAATTAATTCCTCTATGAAAGGGGTCTGAGACACAATTAAATTCGAAACTGAAGTCTTAACTCAGGCTTACTAGAATAGCCTGAACTTTTTCCAAGTTTCAAAATCAAAGGTAAAACTTATAAGTTAAGTAGAAGGATTTGATGAGCTGTGCTTGCGCATTTTTCCTCTTCTCTCTCAGACCAGTTTTGCTAGAGTTGTGCTATGATACAACATTTTACTCCAATTGCTGAGTAGCAATAACTTACATTGATCTCTCAGGCAAAGTTCTGGCTATATAGATTTGGTAAGAGCTCACAAACCCAAAGATCAAGCCTTCCCTAGGCATAACAACTGGAGGGTTTTGTTTATTTAAGAATTTTTAGTACCAATCGATACTGGTCAAGGGATACACAAGACCCTCCACCTTTGCTGCATTCTTGTGAACTTGGTTCTCTTGCAAAGCTTCACCGCTATTCAGATTCCTGAATTCAACGAAGACTTGTTCTAAGCAACTCCTATCCGCACCTTTTCGAGGTCACAGTCAGGCTTTCACAGACATCTTCCCCAAGAGAGAAGTGTTGTTGCCATGGCCTTTCCTTAGGATATTACTTCTATTACAGCGCGATCTCTGCAGTGACGCAAGCTTCTCGCATTCCTGGCCACAGCAGGACAGTGTGTGAAATGTGCACCCTCCAGGAAATAATGGTCCAAGTCATGATAATGCTCCACTTGGGACCTGGAAATGGGCCTGAGTTAAAACAGCGGACAGATGCATGTATTCTCTGAAGATCATACATATGCAAAAATTTCCAGGGTTACTACAAGATTTTTCTTCTACCTCCAAAATAATCTGCTCCCAGCTTGACAGAATCCATTTCTGTGCCATGGTTTAGGTAGCTCAGCCTTGAAAACAAGAACTTTTTCATTAATACGAATTAATCTATCCTTCAGCTTGGCTGTGATGAAGGGCTGTAAGTGCAGAGATGGAAGTTTGTCTGGTCTGTTATTTCACTGTCAAATTTTTTGGAACCAATAAACGTGGATTCTGTTCCTGCCTTCTATCACTCAAAAAAGTTAAATTATTTAAAGTATATGAACAATGAGGAGGAAAACAGAGGCAATACTTCCCATTCCAGAAGCTGGCTAACAGACAAGCTCTCATTGTCCTTACTGTGACTAAATGGTATGCCTCGTTTCCTTCATATAAACATCGATAGTGTTGAGTGGAACAGAAAAGAGAAGTTCAAGAAACTATGATGTTTATACCAAAATGCCTTGCTCTTGGTAAAACATTTTGATTAGCAGAATAGTTTCAATAAACTCTAACACTAAACAGAGGCTTTTCTGATTTTTTAAAATTATATTTTATAGCATTCTATACAGTAACATTGTAGCACTGTATGCTATAGTTTAATAGAGTTTAAATTTAAGGAAGAAAAATTTGTGGTTGTTAAGCTATGGATGGGCTCATCCACATTCAGCAGGATCCTCCAAACTTTGCCTGATTTTAGGAGTTTAATAATAATTGGCTGGGAGACTCCTAAAACCCTGGGTACCCTATGCACAAGCCAAAGAGGTCAGCAGTTGGTAAACACGAGACCACAGGAGTCAGATGAGCTGGTAAACTCCACTCTGCCTCACTGCCAGTCCTGAGCTAATGGACTGGAGAGAAGGGGGAGGAAGATGACAGTGAATAAAGGAATGTGTTAATTATACACACTGCACAAAAAAAGATGGTTGTGGTGTGACATCAGAGACACAGAAATAATACCTAACACTCAGCGTGGGAACTACTTGTCTTCACATAAATTCTGGCTCCCAGCTTACCCATTAGGAGCATTTGGGGATATTATCAGCTGAAGTTTTGGGGGTGGGGGTTGGTTTGTTTTTAAAAAATTCTGATGTATCTTTGCAATTTCTGTTCAATAGATGATATGAAGGGAAAGCAGAATAAGAGAAGGGAAACTAGAGAGCTGTTAGACAGAGTACAAGATTATGCTATACCAGCTAAGTGATTTATCTTCATCTGATAGAATAAATTATTCCCATTTACTTGAAGCTAGTGTTCCTCCTAGTACTGCATAAAAGACCTGAACTAGCTCTTAGGTGACTATTCCAGAGCAGATTGACATCATTTTTAGGCACAAGACAGAAAGACAATTCTCTTCTATTCAGGCATGAAAAAGTTAGAAAATGAAATCCACTAAAAATTTACAAATCACTATTTATGATGAATAAACCACCAAGTAAAGTAACATGAAGACAGAGCTGTTATTCTTCTAGGGGAAAATTTGGAGCAAATTCAATGACTTTTTACTGAGGAGAGGAGAAATTTTTGCAATACAGCCTTGTACAGTGGGACATTTCTATTTTACTCCACAGATTTCTATAAGAAATCAATAAGGCTGCAACAGGTTTTTTCCAATACAATGGAGAGTAGAACCTGTCCTAACTGTTTTTGCTATTCTATTCTTTACCTTGATACTAATTTTATTTCAGAAGAGACAAACAGCTGTAAAGACTTTCACAAGGCAATGATAGCTGGTACATCATTCCATTTTGTAATGGTGCAGCTCCAGCTTTCCTATATGTATACTGAATCTGCCCTGCTTACACATAAACATTGAGTTTTGAGGCCAATTCTTATCATGTACAAGCCAGGAGACCATTTCAGTGGTCTGCAAGCTACAGAAATTCAAAGAACATCTGAAAATCTAGATAGCAGTGTTTCTCTTCTGGTTCTGAAAGTTAGTTTTAGGAGAACTAGGCAGTATAGATAATGTACAAGCAATTGTTTTTTCCAGCCCTTGCCAGTTCGCAAGAGGGAACATGATGCATCAAAGGGAGACTTGCCCCAGAGACCTAAATGCATACAGAGTGAGGTATGGGTTCCAGGTGATCCAGAGAGGCATCTTCCCACCTAATGCTTATAACAACTAATGGGAAGGATTACAGAAACAACCAAAGGCATTCTGCATTTGTTCACAAATCCTCCCTCAAGAGAGACCTTCCTCTGGTTTTAAGTTTCCCTCTTACCATCATCTTCTCCACAGCAAGATTACAGAGCTCCCCACCAGCAGGTCTCACATAAAAAGTTGTTCTGAGGACTACAGCCCACCATAAACTTGCCTATGTTTGATGACTTTGACTGACAAAGCCAGGAAGAATGTAATAAATCACTATGATGACTTGCCATCCTCTTTTAGTAACAACGAACCAGAGACTTGACTTGGTTGGGTAGCTAACATGAGAACTGGCAATTGAGTTTCAGTGGCCCTTGAATCCCTCTCTAGAGATACTGGGCCACGCTGATGAGCATGGTGAATAGGGAAGGCTGTAGAAACCACAATGAGAAACTCTTCTGGAAAGTTCAAATTAAAGCAAATACGGGAGCCCAGGGAACTCTTACTACGTTGCCAAAGCTGTAATTTAATGTTCGGACTGAATTCATTGCACTGTGCATTGGGGAGACAGTGTGGTCTGAAGGTTACAGAAGAGGGCTGGGAACCACAACTATCCTCTTGGGATCCTACCCAAAATGAGCTGCTCACTGCGTGACTTGAAGGAAGTCACTTAATCTGATTTCTGTATGCCTTAGTCAATTTAGATATGAAACTGGACAGAAAGCAGAACAAAGCTAAAACTTCCTGGTGCTGCAGTCAGACCTTATCTATGCAAAATAGCTAAGTCCTTTTGACACAGTTCATTATGGGAGGGAATATCAGCAAAGGGGACCCAGAAACAGTCTGGTTTCTTAACAAGAAGCAAAACCAGGCCCAAAGAGTGGCAGCATTTTCAAATATTGGAGAAATGTATATGAATAGTACAGGAAATTCTACAGTGCTTACAGTTTCTGCAGAGAGTGGCTTTCTGCAGAGAGAGTCTCAGAAGTCTCATTGACATCATATCAGCCATTCATTATAAAGATGATACCTGAACAATCATATCTGAGTGATCAGATTGGTTTTGATTGCTGGTGCTGAGGCAAGGGTACACACTTGGAGTAACCTGATTGACAATTTTCAATATCCACTTGTGAGAGAGAAGCAGAAAATATCAAAGCTATAAGTAGGCGAGCTGCTTCACTAATGGTCTACGGAAATGGACAGAGCAGTCATACAGGGCAATATGCCTACACAGTATCCAAAGCCACTTTCCAGCCAAGTGAAGTGGATCTCTTTTTACACTACTGCCAGTTGGAATGTCGATTTTTGTACTATAGTTGGAATCAGATTACTAGAAGCCTGAGTTTACCACACTCTGGGCTTCCTAGAAGACGTTAATCTGTTTCAGCTCTGAATTTAGCAGAAAAAACCATGGTCTCGCCTCAGGACAGAGGGAGAGCTAGATAACAGAGAGATTTCAAAGCAATCAAACAGAGCAAACAACCTCAACTACCCACAAAGTGGCCTACATACTGGAACTTCAAGTCTGGAAAATATTCTGAAAGTTATATTCCAAAATATTCTGAAAGTTTAAAGGATTTTGGACTGCAAAACTACCAATGAGAGATACTCAGAACAGATCACTCCAAATACAAATTCAAGAAGTGCAGTCAAGCAGAGGAATTTGGTTCAGAAACATTTTGTAGAGGAAGCATCCTGAAAACATCAAAGCATACTGACAGCTCATCATCAGATGGATATTTCAGCCCCTGGAGTTTCATTAATGCAAAATTCTAGCCCCATTTTCTTCCTCCCGAGTACAGGCTCCTCAGTAGAATACCATGTGTCTTCCTACAAAAAGAGACCATTACAGCAAAGCTGTGATGACTGGTAGGGAGATGTTCAATTTGGAAGGTGTGCAAGAGCCCAGGCACCATTCAATGATATTTCACTCAAGTAAAGAAACCTGGACTGAGGTTGAAACACTGAGTCATTCAGTTCATCTAGCCCAAGGTTTTCCTAGAGCTGCACCAGGATCCAACCAAATAAACTGACTATACATTGAGGCAAAGAAAGGAAAATCTTAGCTACAGCAAGATTTTCCTCTCTGTTTAGTATCTAACATATTGTCACCTAAAAAAACCTGTACAATACATTTTATTTGCATTTTTATTATTTCTATCTTAAGCTCTTTAAGAATACTTTTTAATATTTCCTTTAATGGTTGTATCAAATTAATATGATGGGAAAACATTCTGCAGCAAGTATGATTTCTCTCTGCTCACAAATGGCTTATAAAATTCAACAGTAACGTTTTGGCAATCATAACTATTTACATAGGAGACGGATGACTAGGCATGGGAAAGCAGCCTTTTGTTCACATCAAAGGACTACATACAAATTCTCACATGGTACTTACACTCATTTTTATTTACAGACAGGAAAGATTGAGCAACTTGATAAAAGCATGAATAGTGAGAAATACAGTAGGTTAAAAGGGAGAAAATGCTGCATTACTTGTACAGCATAAGGAAAAGTTGTCTTATTGCATCATATAGGAAAGTGTTGGCTGAGAGTTCAACCCAGGGCCATGAAAGCATGGTTCCTGCACCCTCTGCTCTCCTTAGATGTCCTCCAGTGTAAAGAAAGTTGCTAAGTGATGTTTCACACTTCATTTACCTCAAAAAGTGGTCTCTCTAAGCTACTATGGATTTCAGAACAAAACAAAAGCCACAAAACAAACCAACCAATCTTTAAACCAAAGACCTTCACGGTGCGAAAAAAACAATAAGCCAAAGAGTCAGCCTGAAACAGAAGACTGGCTACAGCTATCTCCTAGAAATGCTCCTGCATATCAATCTCCTTTCTCATTACAAAAAGCTTGTTTATTCAAGGAAAAAACCCCCAACAACCGCTTAGAAACCCACTTGGTTTGGAAAGAGGTATCTCAACAGGGTATTTTGTGTTTTAGAAGTGAAGTCTGCAGCAGCACTGAGCACTCCAAGCTAGCAGCTCCAAACTTACTAGTTCACACCTCAAAGGCAACCTCAACTTGACTGAAGAATTTTCAGGAACCTGGTTTTGAATACATGTTGTAGAACAACAGTGATTTCAGGGATCAATAAAAGGACCAATACTATACTAGATAATAATACAAATGTTCTAAACGCTACTCATCATTACTGTTACTACTTTTTTTTTTTTAAACTCTACCATATTTTTTTTCTCCCCTCAAATGGTTGCTGTTGTCTTTGGAAAACATCTATCCTCCCGCCTCCAACAAGAATTGCATCCATTTCTAAACAGCTAAACCAATTCTTTCGTGGCAGCAGAATGTAGCGTGTGGTTCACAAGTTGCAAACCACTGAAAGTTACACTGGCAATTAGTGAGCAATGGCCATTTAAAATCCATGGTATTTCAACAGAAAACTAATATCTCTGCACATGTGTGCATATACACATTAGTGCGATGTTTAACTGAGAAACTTGCATTGGAGGTCTTATAGTCTTACTATCTGCCTTCAGACCCTCCACAGTTTATGCATAGAACGTTTAAAAGGTTCTTTAGCTCTCATAAGAAGGAGCATGGTCAAGATACATATTCCTTGGGCATGGCGGAGCTCTCTACAGAGAGAATTTTAACATCTCCCATTAGGAGGAAAACAGACACACTCATGTGGCATATCAAGTCATTACTTAAAATACTACTAGAAGATGCCGAGATATTCCTACATATGGTACAATAAACTATGAAGGGAAGTGTGACTACCATGTAAAAAAAAAAAAAAAAAAAAGGCAGACACTATTATATCCTGCAAGACCATTTAATTTTCCTTCCCTAAGTTTGGTGTAGTCCCATGTGCTCTTTTCTACTGACAAACTACTACACATCAACCCCTGTCCACAGGACTGACTTTAAGGGAGTGCCAGTTCAGACTGCTTGCCGACTGAATTACCATATTCTCTGTGGGCATTATTTGCCTGGTGTGGATCTTTCCCAGCTACTTAAGCATAGTCTGAGACTAATGAACTCCAGACAGGTACACACTCTGCCTGATGGCAGCAACTCTAATCACTGACCACCTGCTGTACGCAGACTATATATCTATGGCTTATTTTCTAACTCATTGGCAATAGTAATTTCTACCTATTACTTTACAAACTCCAATCAACTTCTCAAAATAAAGGTGACAAAATAAACCTGTGGCTTTAAATTCTACATAGATAATACATCAATATTGTTTCAGATAGTTTGACCTTTTCTGATGAGGGATGAGTGACTTGTGGATGGGAGGAGCATTTCTAAAGCTAAACGTGCATTTAGAAGTAATTCATACAAATTGTTTACCAACGGAAGAGATGTGTTTACTGTACAGTCAATACTACTTGATCTTCTTTGAGGAAAACAGCTTGTAAGGAAGGAGATTAAATGACTCATCAGAAGTTGCAATATCCATTTTTTCTATTCCCAAGGAATAAAAATTTCTCTTATTTTATAACTGATACACAAAGTCCTGGACATGCAAACTGCCACACTGCTAAACTTTTTTTTTTTGTTGTTAAATGAAGGCTACTGATCTAGAAAATGAACTTTCTATCTTTACTGCATAGATATAAGTATCTGGAAACATACTTCAAACAGTATCTCAATTTCTGATAAAGAAAACCCTCCAAAGCAGAGGTTTTTCCAGGTATCAATTGCAGTAAAAGGGCACAACCATTGCTATAGAATCCCTTTTATCAGATAGAAGGTGCTGCTTTATATGCGGGTCACTTATTTGCAGAACAGTTTGGACTGGAAAAATGTTTGGAGAAGGTAGAATGCTAAACTTTTTTTTTTTCACATTGGTGATGGCTGGAAGTCCAAGGATTAACTGGACCAGTCTGCCACCTTATAAGGGACCCATGTTTAACTTCTTCAGCTGACTGAGGGGATCTGAACTTCCAAAAAAGTTTATGCAAAGCATTCTACACCTCCTTCAGCCCTTCCCATAGGAAGCATGTTGGTTTGTATAACATACTTAGAAAAACCAAGAGCATGATTCTGTTGTGGTCAGAATTGAGCTCAACTCCTTCAGAGGAGTTGTGAACTGAACTACAGTGGGTTGGACAAAAGGGGGAAATATAACTGGTCCTTTTAAGATCTCTACAACCACCATGGGGAGACAATTATCTTAACTTAGTACTTATTTCAGAAATATTTTCATTTGAGACCCTTGATTCAAAAGGAAAAAAAAAAATAAATTATCATTTTGGCAATTAGGAATCAAGATATTTTAAATCTAATTTGGTTTGTATAGAAATTCTTTCCAGCTGTCATACTTCAATGGTTGTTCACACAAAGAAGAATGCCCTTTACCCATTTGTGTTTGTCCTGCTATTGGGGCAACCCAGGCACGTGTTAAACAAAATTTAGACCTCAGTAACTTAACATTTCCTCTAGATTCACAAGAAACCTAAGTTTGTTCCTCTCTTTGCTTGGCCTACATGGCCAATACTTTTCTCTTCTAAGACCAGGATTTGAGCTCTCCAGGCTGTTGCAAGACTGGGTAAATTTGTAACAGTAGGTGGAGTTAGGCTTACTCAAAGCAGCTGAAAGTCTGATCCTTTCTCTGAACTAGTAATTTGAATTGAGTTTAGGTGGTGAAGGTTGAGAAGTTTTAAATCCAGAAAGAATGCCCAATGCAATTTGAAACTGAGGAGTTATGACTCTGTGTATTACTGACAAAAAAATAATAAAATTTGGAGATCCATCCAAATTCAGTGTGGGAGCATGATTGGCTCCAAGATTCTTGTTTTCCCTAAAGTTTCATAAACCTCTCAGCTTTTGGCCTGACACTCTTCAATAGTGCAGTGCTTCAGCCTGCTCACCACATGTAACTCCATTGGCTTTCATAAGGTGGAGTAAGGTACTTTTTGGCAGCAGAAAACATTTTCCTGTCTGAGATAGACAAACATATGACAAAGCAGTCTTCTCTTCCTTACCTTTTTTTAAGTAGTTTTTCAGAAGGTTTTTTTTTTTAAGAAGTTAGCAAATTACAATGCAAACATTTTCCTAAACCGAGAAAGGTTTCACAATTTTGGCACTGAAAAATGGTATCACTGACTTTCTCTTGCTCAGTGAGAATATTTTATGCAAGAACCAATCAAAATAAAAAACTTCAGCCAGGAAGTCAGATGTTAAATCACGTTGACACTTTAGTTAGTTTTACGTATTTTCACTGAAAACAAAGACACTAGCTACTGATTTAATTCTACTTAAAACTATATTAATATGCTAAATGAAAAGTGCAGCTAAGATAAATAAGATATAAATAGAATTTCTAGGATATCCAGGCCATTTTTAATTTTTTTGCATCATTTACTGTTTTTTGATATTCCTATTTTCCTGCCAGATATTTTGTTCTGTTGTTTCTTCAGACAAACACTTCTTTCTTGCTTTCTTCTTAAGAAAAAACACTTCTTAGGTAATCGTAAACAGAGATTTGAAGAAATATGCTGACAATCAGATACCAGTAGACCTTATGTGAAAAATTTTTACTCACTTCTGCCTTAAAAAAATATAAAATAATGTGAAAACATGTATATACTTAATCTAGAAACATGGAAGTCAAACCTTGTTATTGATTCAGAGCTGAACAGTAGTACAGTGCTCTTGTGTAAACTATATTTAGTATTAGCTTTAGCTATGCCAAAAAGCACAGTAGTGTGAATAAATAATGAGAACTCTTTCCGGAGTGCTACCCCATGCAACCATTCACCTTAGTTAAATTCCCTCTTTCACACACCTAAGCCCATGCACTGTTGCCAAAGAAAATATTCAGAAATAATCTGGAGAAAATTCCTAATGGAGATAAAGTTTCCTTTGCTGTTTGAGCAGTGAAGTTTTGCTGCCTTCTAAATTTTTTAGATATCGTCTGTGTCTATATTACAGAGAAAAAAAGGGTATAGAAGAGAGTATATCATCTTAGTTAGCTCCTTTGTGTATACTGTAAGACAACTAACTCAAGTTAAATATTAGTTTAGACAAAATACTTGAATTAGTGGATTGCATTCAAGGTAGGAGGGATGCAGTTTTTAAACATAGGCATCTTGTCTCCTCTACTCGTGCAGATTCCAAGCCAACAGAAAATATGCAAGTTCATTCACTGCAGGCTAGCTTTTTTTTTTTTACATTATTTTTTATTTTACTAGTAATTAAGCTTAAAGTCTAGTCATGGACTATGACTCCAGATGACCTATCTACCACTGACTAGGAAAAAAATAAAAATAAAATAAATAAAAATAAAAATAAAAATAAAAATAAAAATAAAAATAAAAATAAAAATAAATCAGCCTACCCAAAGAGTTCCAAATTGACCATCAAATTGAGATCCAACAGCAGGGTCCAAAGAGCCAGGCACAGAGCAAGAACTGAACAGCTTTGGGAACAACACCCACAGGCAATCAAAAGACACAGAAGAGAAGGAACATGCAAAACAATCTACACACTATATTGCTTTCCTGCCATACAGAAGTTCGATAAGTAGTCTAATTCAAGATAATATAAAAATAATTCTGCTTTCCTGCAAAGAAACGGATGAGCTCATTTCACAGCTGAAAATGGGAGAAAGCCAGCAGTATGTAATACGTGCTTCCTACAATCCACAACTCTATCAGGTTGTGTTGCTGACCTGCCAGGCCAAGTTCAAATCTGGTAGGCAGGCTGACCTCCAAGGAACACCCAACAGAGTACCAGGGCAATTACTGCAAATGCACCGACTTCTTAACAACTCCTCTGAATCACAAAATGTCGGTCGTGGTGTAACCATGGTTATGTGACACTTTCTGAATACATAGAGCGTGCTTATCTTGTTTCCTAGTCCAACTTCAGCTTGAGTATGTGCATTCAGCCTCTGTAACACCTCTCTGCTACTGAATTTTAGGACTCTAGTCACAGATCTAGCCATATTGCTGAGAGGTCACAGTTTTGGAAAACAAATTTCAGGGTTTTCTTCCATAGATTAAACAAAAGGAAGCTGTTCTTCACATGAAAAATGCTTAAGATGAGGAACACTACCGTGGGATACAGTGAATGCTAAAAATTTACAAGTGTTTAAGGAAAAACTGGATGTGTTCATGAGAAAAAGATTTACTGAATGTTACTAAATACATAGAAGCTCTGTCTGACTCAGGAAGTCTCTGAGATGAAAACGGTGGGAGCCTGGGAGAGCACTTAGAGGGAAATTATACACGTTCGTTTCGCTCCCATACTCTTCCTTTGTCAGCCATCCATTTTCAGTCACTGTCAAAAACAAGATGCTGGGTTGGGTAGGTCTTCAGAATGAAATGAGAGTTATTATCTTTTGGTTCTCATAGACTGGAATTTCTTCATCTGCTGTTTCCTTTGTGTTGTTTACTGCCATTAGACACTAAAAAATTACAATCCTCTCTGAGGCTTCTGCATTAACTATTGAATATATGATGACCATTGAGTACATAATCACTAAAGCATATTATCAAACTATTTTACAGACATATATGCGAGTCCCAATCAGGAAATAATGAAAAGAAGTATCTCCAGATATTCCTGGACTCTACTTCAGACAGTATACATAATACAAAATTATGCATGTGCCTTTCCAAGGTTGCAGAAAATTGAGCTACCTAATAATAAACAATTCAGTTACACAATGGCTACCATAAAGGCTAGACATGTTTCATGCTTTGCACAGTACTTTAGTTTATTATGAAATTTTCATTACTATCACTGTAATTCTGCCTGAGAAGTGTCAAAGTTCAGTCTAGTTATCCCTGGCAAAAGACACTGTTCAATTCATTTCACAACAACAATTGTTTATTTTTCCTTCTTCCTAATAACATCAGCTGCTTTCAGCTCAGTTGAATGATGTAAATTAGTTATTCTATGCTAGAAAGTCAGCAAGCAAATTGGCCTTTGTTTGCAACGGGCTCTCCAGCAGGAACCATTTGCCAGAGATCATAAGATGAACAGCTAATTGTGGCTTTCTAAAATGCTTTTCATTTTCTCCACTAGAGAAGTTCTATTTCTGCTTTATTTAACTGATAAAAGCTAGTAGAACTGTCCCTGTGGGGATGGAGTTAGCTTCAATGCACTGATCTCAGCTTTCTGAAAAGCTCAGGAATTTTCTAAATCTGAGATTTTGGGGTTATTCCTTTGCAGATATTGAAGTCAGCTTCAAAACCTCAAACTGGATATTGAAGAAGTATTTTGGGAGACTATAATATAAAAGTGACATGTTTTTTAAGGTTGATGACAAATCTTCCTAGTGAAAGAGGTCACAATATATTTTAAACGTTTACAGAAATCAAAGAAAATGGATGCTTCTGTCCATGCCACAGGGTATCTCATTTGAAACACTATTCCTACACAGACTTCAAGTACAGTATCTAACTAAAGTATAGGTCAAACCCAGTCAGGATGGCAGAAGTGACCACAAAGAGACCACAAAGACTGACAAGATCAAGAAGTTTCAGCTACCTCCATACAGATTGGCTAGAACTCATGTGGTGGCATGATTCAGAGCTTTAAATAAGGCAAGAAATAACCTTTTAAATAACCTCAGAAAACTCATAAAAAGTGATTCTTAAATCAGCACAAAATCTAGTTCTAGTTGAATCACAGAAAAATTCCTGGTTTATGACCACATAATCAATTCTAATAAAGTGATAAGAAAGAAAACACTTCAGAATTCCACCACAGGAATGTTACAAATTATAAAGGAAATTACAGTAAAATGGAAATAATAGTTAAAAGAAAATTCAAAAGAGCAGCCACAAGTGTAGCGTGACTGAATGCAGCAGAGAGGCTATTCAGAAGTATTACATAAAGGCTCTCAGTTCACAGCCACCTAACAGAAAAAAAAAAAAGTCTCCAAAAGTAGCAGTAAGAAGAAAGAAAGATGGCGTGGTTAAGCATGAGTAAGGACTGCTATTAAAAGTTAAAAAGACATTTCAAAACGTGGAAGACACGGCTAGATGGAGAACATAGAAAAAGGAATTCATTCTCTCAAGTTACAGGTAAAAGCATATTAAATATCTTTTCCTTGTTGGTATAAAAGTACAACTTGCTATAGGTATGAAGACTACTAATAAAAAATTTTTCTGGCAGGCTTCTGGCTTCCAGTATCTTTGAAAGTTTCTGAAACCAACAGATCATAAAGATATGAACACTCAAGAAGATAAGCCCATTTCAGAAGAGCTAACGAATTCTTTCCATTTGTGTGCAGTACAGAGGAGGTCAGGCAGGTTCACCCACGAAGCCAATCTTCCCAAGGAACAAGTTTGAAGAACTGCCTCAAATCAAAGTGTTAAAGAGGAGACTTTTTCCCAGCTCCGTAAAACAAACAGTCATAAATTGCCAAGTCTGGAGAGAATTTGCCCAGGAGTTCTAAGGTAACTCTAATAGGAAATTTTGCTGAGCTACTGCGGTGCATAACTCGTCACATTAACAGGAATGCAGGGGGCAACTGTCTTGCAAATCTTGTAAAATGACTCAAGGGTGTTCTTGCAAATAGAACACCAAGGAATTTAACTTCTGCTTGTGTAAGCCAGTAAAATATAAAGAACAGAATCAATAGATACTTGGATAAACATGATTTAACAAGAAAGAGTCAGTGAACTTTCCTAACACAGAGTGATGCCTAGTAAATCTTTCAGAATGCTTTTAAAGACTTCATCACTGCACTAACGAAGGCAATCCACAGAATATGGTGCACTAGGATTTTCCCCAAATACTGCTTTGAGTACATTATTTTTTTAACAGCTTTGACAGCCAGTACCTTTCTGTGGGCTCTCTGGCTTTACTATAGGATAAAGCAGTGTCTTTCAAGAACTAATAAATTGTTAAATGGCAGAAACAAAGATTTAGTTTTCAGAATTGAAAGAAGTTATAAGAAGTGTCCTCCAAGAATCTATATTGGGACCCATGCTACTCAACATTCTCTTAAACAATCTGAAAAGGTAAAATGGGAAAAGAAACACAGAGCAAGAAGGTTTGCTGTAAGAAGTAGAAATCCTCATTCTGGATAGCTAAAACCTAAGCCTAACTATGAAGGATCACAAATTTCCCAGTGTTAGCTAATTAGGTCATTAAATGGAAGAATTTAATGTCAATAAAAAGAAAGTAATGTGCATGGGGAAAAGCAGCCTTAACTGTTCCTGTGCAGTGATGATCTCGGGCTTTGCTGTTAGTATTCACATCATCTTTTTGAGTTTTGCTGCAGGCAACACTTAAAATAGCCAATAGCCAGAAAGTAGCTAAAATACCCAATATAAATATAAAGACATAGGAAATGTGTTCTATTCAAAACCCATGTTTTACATGTTGTATATTATATTTAATTCAGTATTCTCTTTCCTTTTTACTATCCTCTGCCTCAAAAAGGAGGCAGAAGAATTGGAGATTGCATTTCAGGTAAAGGATTACCTGATAGGTCTGGGGAGAGGGGTTGGGTTTGTTTGTTCTTGTTTTGGCTTTTTGGTATTTTTGTGGTTGGTGGTGGTTTGGTGTGTTTTTAAATACTACTTCCACAGATATTTATTCCCTCCAGTCATCAGAGGATAGCAAGGCAAGGCAGACTGGTTCTGGTTCTTGTTCTTCATGGCAGTCCCTATGCTCTGCTTCTGTTTTCTGGATCACACACACGGGTATGGCTGGGTCCACAGCTCTGGTTTGGCCAAATACATATTCCAGGGGGAGGTGAGGAGTGTCAGGAAAGGAATTTCTCATTTTTCCTTTTATTAATGCATTTTTATTACTTTCCAGATTCTCATGTTAAGGGTGACTGAGCAAACTGAAATATGAGTTTCACTACAAGGCTTCTCTCTGACTCAATGCACTTTTGAGCAAATAAATGTCCCTCATCTACTATGAGATTAATAGACTCCATTTGCACTGCATTTAAGTAGGTACTTGGTGCTCTTTGACGTAATCTGTGGATTCAATTATTTTGGGGGAAAAAAAAGCAAGAGGTGAATTCTCTCAGCAGATACTATGAAACCTCTTTTCACCATACCAAAATGTTGCTTATGACAAGGGAAGTCAGCCAGTCTCTGTAGGCTTGTGAAAATATCCCTTAACATCTTTCTTTGATGGCTGCACTGTTGACTTCACTGAGGCTCACAGATTATTTATTTTTTATGTGTGGGGGGAGTGTCTTTATATATAAACAAAGATTTTTCTGAGGGGTCCTCAGCAATCTAAAAAGCAGTGCCCTGCATCAAAGGTTACGATCTTTTATACACAAAGAGCCACTCATACAGCACAGAGCCAAAAAGCAGTTACCACCATCTCTGTGGCAGCAGTCACCACCATGACCAAACAAACCAACTCCTGAAGCATTTTGGTGTAAATAAACAAAGCAGTGCAAGATACCAGCCAAAAAATCTTGGAAATCACAAAAGCACTGTCCGCAAATTCTCTATTTCCCTGAACGAGCTCTGCATTTCTAATTTATAAGCATCTTTGGACGAGGAACAAACAGGAAAATCTTAAATAGGGGAAAGGGAACACAGCATTAATTTTGGAAAACTGCAGTACTACAGCAGATACACAGATAGCTTGTGCTTTCCTCAAATAACTTGGCAGCAGGCTTTCCAGCAACTATCTCTGAGCCGCATCACAGCCCCACCAAATCCCACTTAGAGAAGTATCAATCCATGCATCCCTTTTCAGCCCCAAGACAGCTGTTTGATCACCACTAAACCTAGCTGAGAAAAATAAGGTTTATTATGATCCTCAGAGACAATTACAGCTTCATTTCTGCCCTGTGAGTGCTCTCATTCTGGAGCCAGAAGCACTCAGACATTTGAGCAAAACCTCAAGTGCTTAGAGCCAATTCCTTTCTTCTCCCAAGTCTCTCCAAAAGCCCCCAGCTCAGCCAGGTCCAAACCACATTGTGGGTGCAGCAACTCTCCCAGTGACTGTCCCTCTTCAAGTTCTCTGAAGCAGCACTTTTCCACCCCACCAACACAGTCAAAATATGCCAGAGCTTTTCCAGTGAATCCTATTAACAGAAATACATCTTAAGGAGACTGCATTTTTATTTAATCTGCAAATACTAAAGTAACAGAGGTAGAGTAGCGCTGAATACATCCAGAGTAGCTCCCTCCCTCTGCATACCAAAAACAGCTATGACAAATATAAGTCTTATTGCTAAAATACACCTCAGAGCAGTCAAAGCCACGATGATTGGGATATGAAAGTCAGAACAGATTTGAGACACAAACCTTTGTGTTCAGACGTGTCTTCAAGGGCCTGGTGTGACAGTATGCGAGGTGGACAGGGAGGGAGTAACACACAGCAATGGGCTTTCTGCTGGAAAACTTTTTGTTCCCCTTTCATGCAACCCCTAGATCTCGAGGACAAAAGGTGGCCTTTCACCAGGTCTTTTACACAGTTGTGTTTCTCTACTGCCCAAAAGTGATTACAGCCAGCTCTCTTGCACCACCACGCTTACCTACTGGCAAAGCACAGTTGCAGATCAGTCCCCGCACATCCTTTGGAGAGGTACTTGCTCACCCGCCATCTAGCCAAAAGCAGGAGGGAGAGCTATGAAGCAGCAGCAATAAGCCAGGGGCTGCAGCCCTTAAATCCAAGACACACAGATATAAAATGGGAGTGCGTGACAAACAAAGGAGACCAGTATCTTCCCCCTTTACCTTCAAGCATACAGCTAGGAAGACAGACGCAAGGAAGGCAAGGCTGCTCATATCCCCCACAGCACACTTTGTGTGCAGACTGTGTCTCAGGGTACAGCAGAAGTTTCACACATAAATACACCTCACTACAGAAAACAACCTGCAATTTAGATATCTTCTTAAATGAGCATCGTTCTTTACAAACCCTGTCAAATAATCAGTGAGGAAATCTCTCTTAGAGATGCTGTATAAACATAAACTATACAAAGCAAAAACTTTTAAAGTTTGTTTTACTTCCAAAAGAAAGCCCTGCTCTGCCCGATTCATTTCCCCTTAAGCTCCAAAACTGTGATATTTATGATTTCGGTTAGAAACCAGCAAGTAGAGTCCTTCAATGTTAAGGCAGTTGATTTCTGTGGTGGATGGTACTGTCAAGGCTTTCCTAGTTTACACCTGCCCGGAGCTTCCATGGCCTCCCACATACCAGGTGGGCGCAGCACATATGGCTCAGCCTGCCCTTTCCAACCCAAGGGCAGAATTTGCTCTGTGCAGGAAGAACAGCACAGCTTCCAGGCAACAGCACCCAAAAGCTGCCACCTGAAGGCACAGCCACCTACTGAACTAGTACACACAATCAAAAAGATATTCCTAATAGTCTTTGGAAATTTGGTATATTGGTCCAGGGGAGCTTCAGAAAGGACAGCAGTAGTACAGATTTCCTTGGCCCAACTCTAACCAATGTATCAAAGACTACCTGGGAGGAAAGCCACCAGCCTGGAAACTCCTGCGCTCATTAAAACTCTGGCTTGTTGTCCTAGCTGCATTGCCATCACCACACGCTGAGCACTCAAACGTATGGTAAATTAAAACTGCGTATTGGATTCTGTCCCCAAAGATAGCAGATCCAATTACTTATCTGTTTTTGATTTCCACAGCTGTTCACCAAGTTTCTAACCAGAGCACAGATTAATTTTAAGCTACCAACTTAAACATTTTCCATATGGTATCCAACCGCGCAGCTTGGATTCTTCTAGTTTGAAGCTGGGATACTTGAATATTATTAAGGCTTTTTAGGAATAGCACATAAGAAATAAAAGCTAATTTCCCCAAAAGTCAGGGACAGAAAGTGATCTAATTAGTCACCTGCCTCAACAAATCTGCATAACTAATTATCACTAGTGTGCATGATAACATTAAAAGTAATGGACTTTCAGAAGTTCCCACTGTGCTACATGCTGCTATCACATACATAAAAAACACCATTACTTTATGAAGATTGCAAACCCCCTGTGTTCACCCATAGTTAACTTTGCCTAAACAACCCTTATTGCTGAAATTTTCCAATTCTGGGTATTCCAATTTCCAGAACTTTTTCTGGAAAGTCTGAGAAAACTCCTTTCAGCTGTTTCCGAAACACGTGGGAATTAAATTCCCCTGTTAAAAAAAAAAAAAAACACCACCAAAACAAGCAAAAAACCCCAACAAACAACTACAACCAAAAAAAACCAACCAAAGCAAAAAAACTCCAACCCCTTACACATTCAACCACTCACAAAAACACCCCTTTTAAATTATGCTGGATACAACAGCAGCATCATAAGCAACTGAAATATCTCGTGTACTCTTCAGTTAATAGTTTATTATTAAGACAGATAATAAGCTTTCTTATCATGCTTGTTGTGCTGTGCTTCACTCCTAGGATATATATCTCAGCGAATACATAATTTGGGCATAAATAAATTAAAAAAAAAAATCAACCTCTCTTAAATGGGTACATTACTGAAGTAAGCAAACATGCTGCAGGAGCAAATAGAGAAGCAAACAGGTTTGCTGTGGAGCTACCGGACTAAGGGAAATTCCACCAGGCTTAGTCTATTTTATCACAGCATATTAAGAAACAAAGAGGTGAGATGAGCTGCCACCTTTAGTCCTGATGTGTGAGGAGATCTGGCAGAGGACACTGAAAATCTCTTGCAGGTTATAAAAAAATTGCTTTTACTCTCTTGTCTTTACATACGTCCAGAGGAGCCAGACTTTCACAGGGCAGAAATCTGGAGGAGGAGAAAGGCTTCCTTGGAATATACCAGGGAGATTCCCTAACAACACTGCACGTACAGGGTCAGGTCATCTAATCTGCCGATTTTCCCCCACAGCAGCTGGGATGCCAAGAGAAAGCAGTGCAAGTATACAATAGTATTTCCCTAGTGTATCCTCCCAGCTCTGAACTTCCTCAACCAGAGACTGTATCTACTGTTCAGGATTTGTGGATCCTTTGTGGATTTTTTTCTTCCATTGACTTGTGTAATCATGGTTTGAATCGTTTGGCCTTCAAAACATCCTGTGGCAAGGCATGCCATCATTTAATTATGTTTCTATGGAAAAAATAAGGGGCTTTTGTTTATTTTAAACTTGTCAGCTGATTATTTCATTTTGTACTTATAGTCCTTGTGTCATGAGAAATATTGAATATGTCTTCAGTAGTCACCTTTTCCATACCTCCTCCAATGTTATGAACTGCTAGGATCTGCCTTTCCCACCCTCTAACTCACATCATATCTCCCGAGTTTAAGAGTTGCACGTCACCACATCCTACATCTTCACATAAACTTCTGAACACTACAAGAGGACCAAAACCACATAGACTAAGCAAGGCGAGAACAAAGCATGAAGTTACTAGCATGATGATGATTTCTCTTTTATTCTCCTAGTATTTTTTCTTATAGTTTTTTTTGCCTTTTTTTATTACTGCCAACCAGTCCTCTGTGAAAAACTAATGTTATACTCCCAGTTCAATCTCAGTAAGGAATTCTGAGTGTGTATTCTGGGGCTTTTTGTTTGCTTGTTTTGTTTTTTTTTTTAAGGAGTTCTAGTACTCTAACAAGTTAGACTGAGGCTTGGCCACTTCATTATTGGGACCTTACAAAAATATGATAGATGTGCAGCATGGCTTCTTTGTGTAAACACTGTGTGAACCTCTCCTCTTCAGCACATCCATGTGTCTACTAATTCTATTATTTATTGTAGTTGCCTAATAGTTTTCCCCTATAGAAATGCATCCTTATTCATCTTAAGCTTCCCAGACCCCCTTAAGTGGTGGCATGCATTTCCTACCTGCTATTCCTTTGGCACCAAAGCTAATTTAAGTCATATATTACACACCACAGTTAGCAGCTCAGTAATTTCATATTTCAATTCCTTCAAAACACCTGGGGTATACCATTTGGCCTTGACGATTTGTTACTACTCATTTTTACGGATTTGTTCTAAAAACATCTACCAAGATCTCAATTTGAAAGCATCACAAAACCTTTGTGAGAAATAGTTAAAGTCAGTTAGACCATGTCACAGCAGCACACATGCAGAAAGAGCAGAGACTGTCCCACAGAAAGATTATGCAAAGAGAGGACTCGGAGCCATCGTGATGTATTATGCAATTAAAAGACAGCATTAACCTTAAAAGGGCAAATGCCAAATTTGGAAAGAGTCAAAGATCTTTCCCATCACTCATGCAAATATTAATGCTGACATCATTTATAATTTGCCAGAGGAAATTTCCAGGCTGAATGGTAAAACATTTTGCTAGTCCAATGTGCTATCAATGTTTGGAGACTAAATGTTACTTTTATCTATAAGCATTACCTAGTAGGATCACATTATTTGTGGCCAGGGAAAGTACAAAACATCAAGATTGGAAGCAATACCTTTCCAAAGGTAAGCAAACAACAAACTGTTTTGTCTTGGGTTTGTGTTTTTTTGTTTGTTTTTAAAAGGTCGCTATGCTTAAGAGGAATGTTACCTAAAACACCACAGCAAAGCCAAAGACTACATGTTTTCAGGTCTAAGTTTTTGTAGTGCTATAAACATCTTAAAACATGAAAGCAAAGTTTCTTAAGATTATATAATGAGGGGTATTTCAGATAAGAGGAAAAGAGAAAAAGAGAAATAAAAAGTATTCTATTCCCACAGGCATCTTTCTTTTCCCGACATCCAATTCTTTCCATCTCCCTCTATTTTTCATTTAAGTTCCTTCTGCTTACAAACAAAACTCAAGATTGTTTCTTTTGCTTATTCTTGAGGTTTGGAGAGAAAGAACCAGCACAACCAGAGCAACAACTGTGCTTATTGCAGAGTTTTAATTAATGGAACAGTTCCTATTAGAGGCCCTCTTTTCCCAACAGATCCTCTACTTTAACACTCCAGTTTAGTATTGTTGCTGCTGTTAAACTGATGTTTAGTCAGTTATTAAAACTGATGTTTTAGTTGTTTACTCTGGTGGCTATCATGCCTCCTGAAGAGGCATAGCCCTTAGTTCTGTCTTGGTATGACACTAAGAAAAAAAAAAAAAGTAATGAGGACCACCTAGTAACAGATAATAGTTAAGGATCTAGAATCAAAAAGAGCAGTGGGGTTTATCTCATAACCTACATATTTGTTCTCCAAATGTCATGGTAACCCTGCATGAAGCAAAACCACTTTCAAGCACTGCCGCTCTGCCTGATCTCACAGCCAGTGTTGTCTACTCTTCAGAGGAAGGTGACTGCCAGGAGATAACAAGTCACTAGCACTAAATAATTCCTTCTCAATATATCATTTTAAGGACCACAAGTAGATCCATGCAAGAAAAACAAAACAAAGAAAAATAAACCCACACAAATGAATCCCAAAACTATCTCCAAATGCAGAAGACTGTAATTTCACTAAATCTAAAAGTCTCAATCCTTAGCAAAATATCTTTTCAATAAGGTGAAATGATATTTGTTTGCCCACAGGGGAGGCTAACAAAATAGGGAGGATTTCACATCCTCTGAGTTATTTTGTCAGGTTGAATTTGATCTTACCCACATCATCAATTCAGACAGTGAACATCGAGAGCTCCAAGGGAAAGGGAGCCAGACAGTTCATGAGAAGAAAAAGTATCATGAATATCACTGAATATCCCATCCTATCAGGCATGTACATATGCTAAGGGTATTTACCATCCTCAACCTGATGTAGCTTCCTCTAAATCTCTGTTGTTTAAAGATCACCATCTCCTCCTCGAGTTCATATACTCTTATTGTCTGCCCTGGTGGGTTTTAAAAACCCAGAGCCACAAAAAAATTGCTCTATAAGAGGGTTTACAAAACCCAGAGCTATATCTACAGCAACTCAACACTAACTGACATCCCCACTCATGAACAGAATCCATCTCCTTTATCAGAAGGTCTGTAAAAGACAACAAGACATTATCCTTCTTGTGCTTGTGTACCAGGCCTGGCGAGCAGAAGGCTCAAGTTTGATTCTACAAGTGTTAAAACAACCTGAAGAGCCACCATCTCACAGCTCTACAGGGACTAGTTGGCAGTGAATAGGCTGCTGTTTCAGCAATTTGCATTTTCGCGACCTGCACACTTCTCTATCCCTCCCTTGGGAAATCAGGAACTGAGCAAAGCAAGGAAAAACTCAAAATACCTTTCTATTCCAGGCTGGAGATTAAAAAAAAAAAAAGCATTGTCCAGATCCTTTCATTAGCACCAAGACTCAGACCTTCAAATATGTTAGTGTGCTTAATTCCTGTTGAATTCTTTATAGTTTAGGCATTTAAATACCTACAATCCAGTCTTGATTGACTTAGGTGATCTATGTGTTTTCTTTAGACATGTAATCAAGTCTCCGAGTCATAATACAATATAATAAATAAAGAAAAACATATTTACAGAGATAGTTCAATTTAAAAGGCAGCAGGAACTAGCAATCCTAAAAGCAGCACTCATGCCAATTAAATAAGGCAGCAGTGTCTCTGCACCTATTTACACACTCTTCCACCCTACTGTGTTTTTTTAGTTATTTTTGCTCAGACTTTTTGGTCAACTAAGAAAAAGTCAAATAGACATGAATTACAGGAATCTTTAAATTATATCTTTAAATACACAAGAAGGGCAGCTTGTCTCAAGACATACAAATCACATCACACAGGTCAGCAGGATATAAAGTCTATCCATAGTCTATTATGTGACTGCATGATTAGGCCATGTGGGTCATTATTAAGAATAAAAATTAATTGAAGGGATTTGCATAGTCAGAGAAGAAATGATAAAAGTGTAAAGACTGGAATTCAAATTAAAAATGCTTTTAAGACTAGAAGTAGATTTTTAAGACCTGACAGGACTGCAGAAAATGCATGTTAGCGTTCTCTGTCATTGGAGAAAACAGAGCATTAGTAAACTGAAAAAGAATTGGTCTCTCAATATCATCCTTATATTTCATAGATCTGGGCTCTCAGTATCACTTCTTTATAGCAAATAATAGAGATGTCTTAAGAAGGCATGGAATGCTGGCATCCACAGTCACATAGCTGACAAGTCAGAAAGGTCCTTTTGGCTGTGTGTGAAGTGAGCCTCATTGCTCTCCATGAGCAGTGAACATCTGAAGAGTTTGCTTGGCTACTCACACAGTGACCCTATCCCACAAGAAAAGGGAAACTTGGTCTTTGTCAGATGCATGCAATAATCAGAGACGCTCTCATCGGACCCAGCAAATCGAATTCTTCAGCACTGCTGCACACGAGCAGAGCAATTTCACAAACACTGGCTTTGGGGCAGTTTTTGAAGTACTAAACTAGTACACCAGGGACCTATAGGATAAGCCTTAAGTTATAATTAGTGAATAACACTTTGCTTCTGCCTCCTGCTTACAAAGTACATAGTCAGAGCATCCTGCTGTTTTGCATCCTGCTAAATGGTGCCAAATGTTTGGCACCATTTATACGCACAGAACAATAAACTGTTGGAGTTATCCAGAACTTGGAGAGGTCATGTCCACCTAAATTCTGTCCCTTTGCACACCTGAGAGCCTTCCAGAGGACCACACACAACCTCACTCAGCACCCTATGGTTTGCAGTAGTGTCAGGACACACCAAGCACTTGGCAAACAGAGCGAGACAACATAGAAGTTGTGACAGAGGGCAGATTTTAGCAGTACTCATTGATATGGTAATCTGAACAAACCAAGAGCTTCTGAAAATAACCTGACCAGCAATCTCAGAGCCTTTGTGGAGGCAGACCTATTTTAATTCTGTCCTTAAGCAGATCTGAAGGTTTTGACTGTAGTGATATAAACCCCTTTTATAGCAAAGATAGATACCTAGGTCCTTTATTTACATGCACATGGGATACACAAACCCAAACAATCCGTCTTCACTTTTAAACAATTATTTCAGTCATGCTGAGGGCAATAAACTTCAGCTAATACTTATGACTTGCATCTCTAGGAACTGACCTCTATTTTTGAAGGTGGCACATCACAAGGAACCACATCCTTTTTTGGAAACAAGTGCCTAAAAAGGAATGTGACGGTTCAGGCAATCTTCCTAATATAGACAAGCTAAAAATCAGGTATTAATTCAGACAGTATTCTTCCCACCTCTGAAGCTCTTTATGTAAAAAACCTTTATCCACAGTGGGCTAAACTCTAGCAGAGTCATGGACTGTCTACTTTCCCTACAAATGTGAGTAGCTTTTTTCTCCCCACGACCTGTTTTTTATTGCATCTACATTTCTGTATACCTGCAAAAGGTCAAGCTTTTGAAAGTCATGGCTTACTGACATAAGCACTCATTTGCGAAGCCAGTAACAGCTTGCAGGTCTCTGGCTCAGGCACAGCAGCGCTTGCAACAGCTACTTTCTTCTCATGGAAACAGTTTTACAGCCTCACACGTGCTGAGCCTTCAGCCTTTTTGAGTGTGACTCAAAAGGTCATCATTGTGGGCTTCCATGTGTATCAGCTCACTAATTTCAGCCACCAAGTTCTGCCCAGCTTAGCAGTACAACATAAAATACAAATGTTTCCTTCTGCTTTTGCAGAACAGGATGATGCAAACTGCACTAGTGGAGAACAATCCCTTTAAAGTCCAAGTGTAATACCATAACGAGATTATCTAAGGAACTTTAGCAGCTTACAATATCTGTAACACAATATTTTGGTCCACTATTGTAAATATTTTAATAAGCTTTTTCTGTGCAAGTAGGGTTTTTGCCCATAGATAGGGTATGTCTGTAAATCTTAAGAAGATAACAATGGCTATTACTCAATAGACCAAAAAAGCCATCTCCAAGAGCACAGTATCTCCAAGAATATCCTATAACGGATACAGAAGGAAGAGAATAAAACCTAGAAAAGCACAGAACTCTACTTCCCCAGAATAGTCCCTCAGCATGCTGATATTTGCTGCTCGGCATCTTTCTCAGGCGGAGACCACAGCATCCAGTTTAATAACTTCAAACCTTAATAAAAATCTTATTACAAGAATAAAAATAGCGAATGTGCCCCTAGCAAACTGGGATTTCAGTTGTGATTATGGTTTGCAAAAAACTATGCAGTGCCTGAAAACAAGAGGAAAACTGGATACAAGTCAGTCAGAGTTCCAGGACCTGTGTAGCACCTGGCCTGTGTGAGAACAACAGTTTCCAAAACTGCAGAGGCAGCTCCAACTTCAGACAGGGACAAAATGCCATTACACAGTGAAAGGGAGAGGGAACAAGGAGGTTACAGGAGCAGCCAATTTTACTTAATCCCCTCTAGCACACCTTGATGCCATCTTATACCTGCATGAAGCAGCAGCTCTCCTGTCCTGCAGGGGCTCGGGGGGAATGTGATGGCACTCCAATTGCTTCCATCAACAAGGGCCATACAGTGTATTCCTTTTACCTCCACATACTGCACCAGCACTATGGCAACATGAAAAACAAATAAAAAGAAAGTCAATATGAACTTTGAGCAGAAATTGTCGTTTTCATAGCTTCTGTTGAAAAATAGCTTTCGGAAACTTTTAGTGAATTTCCGCATTTCCCATTCTTTTGCCAGTAATTCAATAGACCCTGAGACTTGGTCTCTGCCTACGCGTTGCTTTCACAGGCAGATTCCCAGGTAGTAATTTTGCTTCAGCAGTTTCTTCCAGGGAACTTTTCATATATATTTTATAGAAGCAGTGCCCAAAGGCCAATCCACTGTTATGACTGTTCTTTGCAATCTCTCCCTCCAGTTTCAGGTGGCAGCAGCTGCCCTAAGACAGAGAACACCACAAAAGACTAGGAAGCAAAGCAACAGACCCATTAATATGCCCTGTAGCTTCCAAGGAACAGACTCTTGAAAATAAAGCTATGCAGTCTCTCCACCTTCAGTTTGCCATGTCTCAGTGACTCTGCTCATTGTGCTTCAGAAGACTTTTACTTCCAGCACCTCCCAAAGGCACTACAGACTAGAGACTCAAAACATTTGCACTTTGCCACAGAACTACCATTCTTTACAAACACCAATGTTCCATATGAAATATTAGAACAAAGCAGCCTACTTAAAATGCCACCCTGGTTCTCAGATCACCCTTCAGCTTTTTAATGCAACCTTCTCTGCTATCAGAGTTTTTCTTCTTACACCATATGACCATACATGCATATAGACAAGTGCAAACACTTGCATGTACAGAGAAATGCACATCAGCCAAATCTGCTGAAGAATCTGGAAGACTATAACACCTTTTACTGTCTTTTCTGCTTAGAGCATCTACTGTGCTTTTAAAGACTAGTGCAATGTTTGTCAACATCAAGGGTTCTATCAGTGAGTCTTTATAGCTTCCCAGAAAAAAACCCAACCAAATAAGAAAAAAAAGCATAAAACGCACCCAACTAAGGTTCATCTTGTATTTCTGGACTTAGCCTCGTACAGTTGAGGTAACAAGGGTTATTGTGCGTGTGTTGTTGTATCCGCAACTCTGCCTCCTGCTCCTTCTTTTCCTGCGCTTCACTACTCAGCTGAAGCGAATGTCAGAGCTTTGAGTGCACCACCATGGGGCATTTTTGCCAAATCAAGGATTGAACCAGTGACCCAGAAAGCTCAAAAGCATGAGCTCTTTCTGCTAAAACACCAAACTCTCAAGCAAATGCATCCCATATGCACACATCCTCTGTGAACTGGGCACAGCTGGGGATACACACCACATAACACGCCCACGCGCTGGTCCGTAGGTCACCCAGCAAATATGTGAGATGAACAACTGAAGTCAATGTTTGAATGCGGTGAGTCATATCACAGTCTTCAGACCATGGGTTCACAGCACGAAGAACACATTGCTGTGCAAAACACTAAAAACTTTCCACCAGCCACCCCAGACAAACAAGCAGCAGAACTCAAATTCCATGGTCTACTAGGTTTTTGACCCATCCAAAAAAAGCTACCAGGGTGTCCCCTTCTACCCACCCTGAGCAGGCCATAAGATGGAAGGCATGTTTTCCTCATGTGTCACAGGCATCTCCAGACAAATATGCCTAAAACTAAGCAGGACTGGGAACCTGCAAAGCTCTTGTCCCATGGAAACATTTTATTACCTGATAAGGTAACGTAACATATCTCACCACACTTACAAGTTCCTCCACCAGAGGAGCCTGACCACAACATGATATTCCAGTCCACAAAACATAAAATAAATTAACATATGTAGGAAAAAAGAAATAACCAAAACATACCATAAGTCACAGAAGCAGTACTTAAAATAATACCTTCCTCCTTTCCATCTTCCAAGAGCAAACAGGAAAGCTGTGAGAAAAGATCTCAAAGCCCTGGAGTCACTAATAAGCCTTAATTGCCCTGACCAGCCACACCCACACCTACAGCCACGGCCCAGGAGCTCCCTTGCAGACTAGGTTGGAGTCATCAGTCCCTGAGCACACCACAGGGACAAGACCCCAAGGTTGTCCCAGCCTGTCCCATGCCTTGAGGCCAGCATCCATAGCCTGGCACAGAGCTGTGTGCAGTGACTGGTGGCCCCAGCTAGGGCTGCATTGGAGGAGTCCTGGGCAGGGGTAGGAGGGTTAGGGCCCGGAGGGAGGCTCACTGGGGAGATTAAGGGTGATTAGTGCCCTTCAACCTTGGAAGAAGAAAAGCAGCTGTGGCTTCTGGAAGACAAAAAGGAAAGGATCTCATCTCATATTGCCTCTGAGCTGCTGTCTTAGTTAAGCTCTTCTGTTAGGACAGATCTGGTTAAAATTGGCCTTTGACTAGTCATTCTAGGCTTCTCTTGAATTTAAAAATAATACATAAAGAAATAAATAGAAATCCTATGCAATATTTGCAATGCACTTGTTAATGACTTGTCCAGCAGGGTTTGTACTTTTGGTCAGATGGGAATATAAGCCACACAGAGCTCACAGGTAAATGCATTTAGTGAGCTTTGATGCTCCTGTGGTGCCATAGGGCCGGGGACTGTCAGCTGTCTGGCAGCTCAAAAGGCAAATCCTGTGCCTTTACTCTCTGAATTTATTTCCAGTGCAAGCGGCAGCTTTTCTCTTGCCTATATTTGTTTACAGAGAAATCCTGGAACTGCTGATTATGCTGGCTCCTGCTTTTCTCTGTCAACCAGCAACCAAAGCAAGCCACCCGTTAGCTTACAGATGCAAAGGCAGAGATTACACATTGCTTTCAAACCTCAGTACATCATAACAAACGCAGGAATTAGAGTTCAATGGCTGGGCATTAACCTGCAACAAATCTGAGGCAGCAAACAGTAGGTACCAATTACTATACAAAACTCAGGCATGTGCATGTGGGGAATGATTAGGCACCTGCTACTTCCACTAAGGCTAAAATTGTGTAATAGTTCCCTTGGAGACATTCATACACAAAATTGGTACAAAACCAGGTACAGATGACCCCTGTTTCTTGTTAACTACCAAGGACAGACCAGGGGCTGTTGGTTTAAACCAGACCCTACTTCTGTTGGCACTGGTTCAACTTTCTGGTTTCTCCAGTGATGAGACTTCACTTTGATGAAAGACTGAGATATTTCAGTCTCCACCCAAGATGTCCAAACCGAGAAGACCCCTTTTTGTCTTGACCACCTCAGCTTCCTTAAGCTACCAGGGTCAGCACTTGCACAGAAGACCTCAAAATGAAGCAGCATGTTGTTATATGAGAGCAGCTTTCCTACCTCTCTCGTAGTTCTCCTGCTTCTGTGTTATGCCCCAGCACTAGTCAAGGGATCCATCTCCTCACAGCTCGCAGGTGCCCGACTTTCTTTCCACATCTGGCAGCTCAGACCATTGTCTTCCCTTCTATCCCATGGTGAGATTTATTGTCTTTACCCTTCATTCAGGGATGCAGAGCATAAACCCCACCATATAGTGTTCTGCTTGCTTTGCTGGCAGGCTCTGGGCCATTCTGTCTCTTATTCTCAGCGTGACAGTCTGCAGGCAGGCCCTGCAGAGATGCAACACTGCTCTTAAATTCTGCTTGGGAAGTTTCCATTCAGGCTCTACCACACCTGTTATAGGTCAACTTCTCAGCTGTTAGATAGATTGGACAGGGGAGAGAAGTACTAAGGCTTTGAGATGGTACCACAGCACTAACAGCTGGCCCCATTAGCTGACTAGAAAAACCTGTAGAGGTGCAGCTAAAATTCAAGCCTTCTTATAGGTTCTGCCCAGTATTTTCATCCTTCCTGACTGAAAGGAATTTTATTTTTCCCAGTGAAAACAGATGTGTAAGCAAATGAGCAAAATTACAGAGACTGTTGTAAGCAATCTGTCTTTCCCAAAGTGGTCCAAAAGCCTGCGCTTAACAGTTGGCGTTTTATACAATTTTTCCCTTGACTGTCCGCTGCTCCTTCCCCAGTACTAGCAGCTACTAAGAAAAAGACAAGACAACTTCTCATCAAAACTCTTAGGTCTGTTTCCAGTTAAGGGTGCAGTACAATAACATGTCATTTATAAAATCAGATGGAAAACCCCAAAGAACAATTTAAAGATAGGCTGGTTTCTTCTCAGAAAAATAAATGTCATCCTAGCCCCACCTTTTCTTCTATACACGGGACAGGCTGAGAAGAAAAGAGGTCAAATGGTTCTTTCTGTCTCATGAGATGAATATTTCCCTTATTCTTGCACTAGAAAAATTTTTAGCAGCTAGCAGCACCTTTAACAAGCACATTGAAGCAGTGAGTGAGATCCAATTATTGTCCTCAGGTTGGTTTTATATCTTACCACAGTTGCCAAATGACTAATACCTGCCTACATGACCCATGTCACACAAACTACATACCAGATTATTTTATCTCATCTCTCTGGTTACCACATCTCCTCTCCAAGACTGCAAGCTCTGTGAGTTGAGCTGCTTTTTTTCTCCCTTCCTTTAGAAGCCAGCAAATGAATCCCTGCCTTGACAGATTCATGACAGTAACGCTTTTAGTCAAAAATATTATTTACAAATTTAAATTAGTTGATGATTCCTCACCAAAGTAAACAAAGCCAACGTGGCTTTGACTTGAAATACAGTTGCTTCAACAAAATGTTTGCTTCTTCTAAACAGCAAAAGAAAAGAGAGGTTAGGGTACTTCATTCCCTGATTAAATCCAAGAAGCAATGGATGCAGACTAATTGCTACCTGGGCCCTGAGGGAATCCACTTCTCATATGAGTACTATGGCTGCCAGACTACAGGATACCCAAATCTTACAGTGTCATGATGTTCTTGTACAATTCTATACAAGTTATAGGTACCAGAGCAGGAACTGAAATCCAATATCTTCTTGCCTTTGTGTATTTGCTAACCACTGGGCTAGAGAATATTTGTAATTTCTTTTTCTCTGGCTCAGGCAATACATGTTTTATAGCGTGGGGACACAGGTCCAATGGGAAAAGCTGTGGGCATACTGCCCTTTCTTCCTAAAATACCCCAAAGTGATGGAAATTCAGTGGGATTGAATTATCCAGCTGCACCCAAGCACAGACTGGAACTGGCTGAGGGACTCCCAGTTTCTGGGAAAAAGCATTAACCCCTCAGTTAAGTAAAAGGGGAAAACGGCTGTGAAGAAAAACCCCTTCCCAGAAAAAAATAAAATCCCAGGAGTAAGTAGTTAGAGAATTTGCCCTGAATTCATAAACAGTTTTGGGATGACCTAAATATAATTTTCCCAACAAACCTACAATTCAACAGAATTTTTTGTTGTGATTTTGGAGGCCAGTTGACTCATTTGCGCTGGCTCGTTATAGGCATTAAACAACAGTAAACTTCAGTAGGTAAGGGGTTTTTTTATGCAGATTGGGTAGAAAGGAACTCACTATGGGATTCCTTGGTCCACATGTAGAAAGCTGTAGTCTGGTTTTCTAGAGTCGCCATCACTGCAAAATTATCACTGTGAGGAACATGGCAGACAAAATGACCACAGTCAGCCTCAGGAACGACTTTCTCCCAAATTAAAGGTCACAAAATGCCTGACAGAATTGCCCTTTTCAATAGTCATTGGAAGTATCAAGACTCCTGAGAACAGAAGATGACAGGGTATCATCCTCAGATATAAAAAATGAAAGGGCACCTAATTAGAGGTTTCACAAATATCAACAAGGCAAAGTTGAAGCAGACCTCACTCTGTGGGGAGGAATTGCTTCTGATTACCCCGTGATTGAGACCACAGCTGCGATTGCTGCCACCACCACAGACCAGCCATGTCCTTCCTCCACCTGCATAGGCATGGCCACCAGGCAGTACAAACCCAGTAACAGGGCCTCCCCGTGTTCACCAAAATCCTCCACGTTCTTTTTTAGCCTTCAAAAAGGGGCTTTGTAAAGGAGGAACAGACAACAGAGCTATTTGCATTAAAGATGCAGCAATGATAAAATATCCATTGGATAAACTCGGGGCACCTTTCGCTGGGCTTTTCAGAGCTGGGAGGCTAACGCTATCGGTTAATAGGGCTTGACGAGCCGAGCAGAGATGTTACTTAGACCAGGGATATGTAATTAAGCAACAAAGTATACCGTGCCAAGGCTGCTGGGGAGTAATAACATGCCTCAGGGAGTATGAAAAAGCATAAAGCTGTGAGCAATGGCACCTGAGAGCTGCAATTATGGAGAAAATCACAAGGTTTGCTATTCTTCTGGTGGGCCTGCATGGCACCTTCCACCCCACCGGGACTTTCCCTCAGCCCCATGGGGAGGCCTCTTCCGCCGCCCCTCGCCATGGCCCTGGGCCTGCCACCGTCCCTGGGCTCCCCCGGTGCAAATGGCCTCTGGTGGAGACATCGGGGCTGCGGTGGGACGGACACCCTGCCGGTGCAGGCTCACCACAAAAACCTCCCAGAGATACCCCATGGAGGTGCACTCGCGGCCCCTCACCGAGGTGCATGCCGCTCACTAACCTTGCTTGGAGGCAGTTAATTCTCATTTTACAGCTTTTATTACCTAATGGCTTCTCCTGAAAATCTGTCAGTGCAATTAAAAGAGAGTTTTTCAATAATTCCAGTTGCTCCACACGCATTAACAAAACAGCTGGTGGGCCGCATGGAAACACTGTGTGGAGGCAGATGGGTGGCCATGAGAGGTGTCCGCCCTGTCTCTGTAATTTACTTTACTCATCCCTGACATATTCATCCCATCTGGTGGCTGGAAGGGGGTGTTGGGTCAGTCCAGGGCCCCTACCCCACCGGGCATGACCCTGGCGTCAGGGTGGCCCAATTCCTCACCTGTGGAGCCAGGGCAGAGCAGAGAGAAAAGTGCATTGGTGGAAGGCAAGTTAAAGGCAGGCTGTGGCTTAATCCACCATCAGGGGCATCTGTGACTGAAGGCTGGGAAACTGGTGTGAACTGGACCAAAAAAAAAACCCAGGTTCAGTGCAAGGAGAGCCCACTGGCATGGCTGAAGTGCTGGGGGCAGCCAGGGCCACCAGAGATTTTTTTAGGGGAGCCTCCTCCAGTGAGATGAGCCAAAACCCACTCATTTGTCAAGTTGACAAGATACAGACAAAGCTGAAGAAATAGGTTTTATTTTACTATTTTACTTATACTCCTGCCATCCCTGGAAGTGTTCAAGGCCAGGCTGGATGGGGTTTGAGCACCCTGCTCTAGTGGGAGGTGTCCCTGCCCATGGCATGGAGGGTTGGAACTCAATGATCTTTAAGGTCCCTTCCAACTTAAACCATTCTATGATTCTCTTACCTACAGAGGGAGACCTCTGGTGCTGAGGAGGGTGGGGGAGCCATGGGAACTGGAGTGATGGGGGAAGATGCCAGGGAACAATGCGAATGGTTACATGTGCGAGGATGAGCTGTCCTAACAAATCTTCAGAGCTTCTATTTTAAACCCTTAGCCAAAGAAGCCCATTCCTAAGCAAGCAAGCTGTGGTATTACAACTCTAGCATTCATTTTTCAGCTCTGTCTGTGCTTTAATACACAGGTCCCATGACTTCACGGGGAAATAGTGTACTTCAGGCAATATCCAATAATTAGTGGAACAATGACAGCAACTGTCCATCTTAACAGCATAACTCACCTCACAACACTTGGGGTATATATGAATTCATTATTTCCCCACTCAAAAAGCATCAACAACAGATCTTGTGAAAAAAATCAGGAGAGCAGGGAAAAAAAGAGGCCGAAGGGGGTAGCTGACGTAAGAGCAGGGTGCTATTTTCACTGTGTCACGGCTCAGCTGGCTGTTCGCAACCCAATCTTTCCCTAGGGCTTTGTAGTGCAGCCACTTTTATGGACCCGTGCTTAAATGGAACAGTTTGGCCTTCAGATGCAACAATAGCTTACGTGCAGGACTCCCTAAAAGCGCAGGTCCCTGGAGAGGAACATGAGGATGTCTACAGGAATGAGCTGGCTGTGGCCCGAAGCAGTGGAGCAGATTTGTGTAATCCTATCCCTCATAGACCAAAGAGAGGAGTTAATCATTTTCCAGGCAGTGCTTCAAATTGGATCACTAGGGATATCTGTGAGGATTCCAAAAGAAATGTTCCTGACGGCCATTAATGTGTTCCCAGTGACGTACAAGATGCACACTCACACACACACGCGCACACAAAGCAGCAGTGAGCCTGGAAAAAAAATCAACTTGTGTGCAAAGGTGCAGTTAAAGCTAATTACATCACAAGGGACTCATTAATTTCCAGGACAAATAATGACTCCCACTGCCCTTCCGCGTGCGCTCCCAGCAAAGGGGCGCAGGAGCTGAATGCAGGGCATGTGCATAGCCCAGCTTCCACCCTTGAAAACTCCAAGGGGCCACGCTCTGTTTCCATAACACTTTTTACATGCTTGCTTTTATGGGTCTCTTGATGACAATCTAAATCCTGCCTGTTCTTCAATAAACCATTAATCTCCCAGATAGAGTTCAGGGAAGTTGCTGTGTAGCAATAAAGTGCATGTTTCCAGAGCCCAGAGGGAACAAAAAGAAAAAAAGTGAAAGGGAGTGACATTGTTTCTGGAAGACAATTTCCTGGCTTGGAGGAGATGAGGGCATGCAGGGTTATCTCCCAAGACCCTACCTGGAACCTCCCCTCACCAAGCCCTAATGCCACTTTGCCTTGTAACATTTGTGAGAGGAAGGTCTACCCCTCCAAAATCAGGGTCAGCATAAGAAAGAGGCTCGTCACCTCCGGTACCTTCCACCCTGATAGCCCAGGAGCCTTTGGTGGGTGGTGCTACCTGGGACTGTGCTTTGGTGAGCAGACACCAGCTGGGGAGAGTCAGTGCTCACCACTGCTCGCCCCAGCCCACCAAACCTGGCTTGGAGGTCAGTGGGGAGGGGACTCCACCGGTTCCCCACCAGCCAGCAATTTCCCTGGCTAACTCACATCACCCAATTTACAGGCTTGCTGCTGCTGCTTTTGCAGATGGAGGCATAAGATGTTTCCCTTTTGTCTTCAAACTACTTCCTTTTGGTGTGTACCACCAGTGTCACAGAGCCAGCCTCACAAAAGCCATTCGATCCCCACGCCAAGCTTGGCTAGTCCTGTCCTGGGTTTGCATTTGAACTGGTGACCCACAGTAGAAGTAACAAATTCTGTGCCCTACTTTATAACAGGAAAAATTAACACAATCCCTTGTGCTTCCAGGCCCCTATAAAATTGATGTTAACCATATGTCAGTGCGTGAATTGTGTGTAGCCATTAGGAAAGCACGTACAGCACTACTCAAAAGCAATGGTAGCAGTCAGCATTAGAAAGTGGCAAGGAACAGGAAAAATAATTTTCGACCTGTCTTAAATGCCCTAAGCTATGTCTTTTATGCAGAAAGGAAAAAGAAGATAAGGAGAGTCCTGAAAAAACAATTACCCTGGGCTACAGTCCTGTAGAAAAAAGGCAGTGAGGGGAAAGAAAATAGGCACATCAGAATCGTACATACAAATAGAAGTCCACTTATTGGACTATCCCAGTTTAAACTGGCACAGCTCTCAACAGAAAAATGAGGGAAAATTTGCTCTCTGTCTAGACATCATAAATACAAGGACTCAAAGAGTCTAGTACTTTTACTCTTAACTCCTGGGTCTGTGATCCTTCCCTGGCACACATGTATCTTACAAATATTCCTGTACAGGACACTTTTAATCCCAAGCTCTGCCTATTCCATATGAATTTTTTGTTCCCTTCCTTCCACATGAATATAATGTTCTCAATGTTCCTGATGATAGTACTTCACAGGACAAAGTAAAGGTCATGGAAGAGAAGCCATGGAAAAAATTATTTTCACTGACGAAAAGAATCCTGTGATATTTTGCATATCCTTCATGAGTTTTATTTTAGTAGTGATGCATAACTAAGTATGTAAATATCCACCCAAACACTAAGTGCAGCATCTATAGCTCACCTGAAGCACTAAAAACATAGAGCAGCCAGCCCTAAGGCAAGGTTTTTGCTTGCCACTGCAGCAGGATGACCACGGATGACAGCTAGCTCTGTCAGCAGCCATTTGCACCTCCTTAATGATGGCTCCCCACAGAGGCAACCTGCACAATCCTTTTCATCTGGTGATTCATTCTTGATGAATATAGGAGAAAAAAAAAATACAGTGAGAATTCATCTGAGCTACACATCCTGGCCAAAGAGCAGCTGATTAGATATGACTTTAGTTAATTGTTTAGCACTGAACAGCTAGACCCCTAGTGAGAGAATGTGACAGAGCTGTCACTGCTGTGTCCTTTGGTGAAAGCACAATGAGCGGTTCCTGGGTATCTATGGGTAGGTGCTCCCATCTCATCACCCGTGTGCCTCACTGTCGTTTCTTAGACAACACCCACCTGTCTAACCAAAGTCAACAGCAACATAAAGGTCATAATCAGCATCCTTTGGTGTAAAATCCTGTGCAACTGAGCAAAATTAACATGTATGAACAGGATGCATGCACAACCCCAAACATCCCACAGTGCTCTCTTGTGGAAAGTCACATCTGGAGAAATGTCCCGGTGGTGCCTGGGCTCGCAGCAGTCCCGGCACTGCTCCATACTTCTACAAGCGTCAAGAGTGTTCCCTGCTTCCCATTGTGGCAGAAGCACAGTGCTAGCTTGCTGGAAGCAATTACTGACACTCATTAGCCTGCTGTTGCTGACAGGATTGGCAATAGGTCGTTTAGTAGCATCAGGTATTTGTAAGGAAAATGATGAGATGGTGCTCCATTAAGGACTTGAAAGAGGCCCCAGTGTGTAATATTGAAGGGTAGTCTGTCTGCTACTACACAGCTTCATACCTATTATTAAAAAATAGTAGCAACAACACTTTTTCTGTCTCCTCTCCTACAGGAAACCTTCCTTGATCAGTTTACTGTGTTCTGAAGAGAGAGGAGGGGGATATACATCCTTAGAGGCACATGGTTTACATTTCCTCCGGAAGAGAAGGAAAGACTGGTCTTTTGTCTGTTCTCTAGGATGGGATTCAAAACCTCTTGTGAACGCTGTGTGTCTCACATCCTCTCGCCTGCACTGCTCAGCTAACGTTTTCATTGCTGGGATGAGACACAGCTGGCCCAGGGAGGGTTGGACTGGGGACCAGCACCACAGCAGGCGTACTCCGGTCCCAGCGTTCATGGGTAAGCTGCAGGGGATGGAGGCATCACATGCTGGCCCTGGCTAAACAGCTGGACTTCACACCAGAGGAAGTGCTTTAATTTTGTGGTTCCTTCTCTGAGTACAAAGAGTGGCAAATCATGTCTTTTCTCACTTTCCATCAGAGCTCAGCACCCTGAGATTCTCAGCGTAGTTATTCTCATGTCAGCCTCAAGCAGTGAAGATGTACTCTTCCTTACAGTTTATAAATGAGAGTCTTAGCCAAAGCAAGTAATTTTCCAGAGTACCACAGTGAGCCTGGAGCAGAAGAGGAAACCAAATTTAGTCTCCCACATGCCAGGGCTACTGCTCTTCTCACCAGCACCTCCTCTCTCATATCAACCAAGCCAAGGCCCTGATACATGGCTTCTGCCAACCTGAGAGGTCCAGTGGGGTTAGCTGCATTCTTCCAGATAATCACAGACGCCAGCAATTGTCATTTGTTGCCAGTGGCTACTCTAGTATCTAACAGCATAAAGGGGAACAAAAAAGTTTGTTATTCCTAGGTGTGCAAATGCTTTTATACCATATCTTTCATTTGAGAATCACAAGTATTTCATGTGTGTCAAGAACACATCAAATTCTCACAGGAAGGAATATAAGTAGCATCGTCTGCTAATCAAGTGAAGAACAGGACAGTTAAACAAATTACTCAGGGAGAGAGTAGCCTGTAATACACCACTGTGAGAAACCAAACCCTTCCTGACAATCAGACCAGGACCTGACAACCATTCAATAGCCTTGATTATCCTTCTTTTAGTCACTTACTCGGGTGGCAAAACCTCAGTCCAACCTGGCCTAATATAAACTGGAACCCTACCCAAACTAAAATAAAATTAAGCTTTGAAGAACTCTGGTGCTCGTTGATTTTTTTGTTATTTTCCATTTTCTTCCCTAGTTGGGAGGGATACAGAAGTGTCAATATAATAAGAAGGCAGCTCATCTTGCAGCTATTTTTGGCTACATGCAGTAGGAACTGCAGAGGGTGTGAAAATGGAAAAAATACAAAAACAAATCAACGAAGTATACAGAGACAAATAGGATCAGTGCTTAAAAACAAATAGCCTAAAAAATTTTATTAATTTTTATACCTCTTAGATTCAAACTTCGTATTTTAAATCTAAAACACAACTGTGAACTCAAGGAAAAATAATCTTCCTACTAGATCAAAAAGGTCCAGAGAGATTATAAGGTGAGCATGGTAGGTCAACAGCCACAGCACGTGTCTGAGAACGGGACAGATCCAGGGGAACCCGCTGTGAGAGGGCCAAGCTGGGGAAAGTTTTGCAGCGAGTAGTAACACATAAGGCTCCTGCCCTTACTTACCCTGATCTGTGACCTTCACTCTAGTCCTGGGAAAGAGGATTCTCTCCTGTTCCTTAACCTTCCCGGCCAGGTTAACCCTTTTCCTGGCCCAGAGCACGGCAGTAGAGCCTGGGAGAGCTTGTGCCTGGGGAAGAGATGAGTTCTGCATTTCCACTGCAGTTATTCAGCAGGTTCAGTCCATTGAATGAGTAACCTCACAGGTGTATCTGGGTGAGAGCCACCAGTAGGGTTCAGGACGGTAGATGAGCCAGCTGCTATCACAGATCCCAGTGTCATAATCTTCAGAGCTGGCACTGATGTTTACAGTAGGTCCTGGAGCCAGACCACGTACACGTGGCACATGAGGCCAGCTTTTTCTGCTCTGTCAAAGGTGGGATGCATTAATATTCCAGCAAACATATGAGATACAGTCCTGCTGAGAAGTGGGAGCCTAAGTGCTGCATTCTTTTAAGAAAGAATACATTTGTAAAAAGAAAAAAATATAATCTCCATCTAGTCAAATTACAGTCAATTATCGTTGCCCTCAAGCCAAGATCTATTAGCTGTGAATCTGATTTAACTCGGTTACTGAAGCACACTGGAAACGTTCATCATTTTGGGGGTTAAAAAAAAAAATTACCTTTTTTTCCGTAGTAGTCAAAAGAATTTTGAAACAAGCTTGATAGGGGCAATTTTCTTCCTTCCATCTGTAGCTTTTCAAGGTTAACAATGCTTCTTTTAACTTGGAACAATAGCTACCCGGTAGTCTTGGGTCACCGAGCTGTATTCAAAGCATCATTGCATTCAGCTGCACGTTCAATTAACTTCCATAGCTAAAATACATTTTTGCTTTTTTTTTTTTTTTTTCCACCTGATGCCATCAAAATACTAATTTGGACAAAGACAAACACCATAGGACAAAAACAAATGCATACCAAACCATCACACGTACTTTCTCGGCCACGTTTTCATGCTTCCTAGCTCCCTTGAGTGTAAATAGACCCCAGAGCACACAGTGTTTCCCTTTATAGCAGCAAAATTTAACACAAGAAACTGCTGGAATAAGCTAGCTTTTTTGAGCCACAAAGCAGAGCTGTAATTTACATTTTGTCCTGTTTTTCCTTCTTATCACCAGTGTTGTCAGAAGTCTCTTGATTCATTATTGGGGCAATGGAAACACTGAAACACTGAGAGAGCGGCGTGGATAATGTGGAAGATGCAGCATTACTGACCCGCTATTCCAGGACACTGTGGGTGTCCTGGGAGATTACAGAGCCGGAGGAAAACATAGTCTTGCTGATGGGCAGCTTTAGATCCACAGAAGCTTGTGAACAGGCCCCAAAATTATTTAATAGGGAGCGACTGAAGAGAGCAGAGCAGGAGGAACAGGTTTTGTGGGAAAGCCAGCAGATACAACTTCATAGCAAGCTGATTTTTGAAACAACCTCAAATTACCCCATGCAAGTAGGTCTCAGCCTGGGTCTCAGCCAGACCCTGTACATACTGTCACAGCTTGAAGGAGATATGGAAGTGCAAACTTGCCTCTGAACACTTCCACCCTGCGTTGGGAGCCAGAATCCCCAAACCTCCCCTATCCCTAATGCTGGAAATGACAGAGCAGCAACAAGACCCGGGGTCGAAGTTTGTGACCAAGCCAGCCACATACCATGGCCCAGTACTGGAAATCCAGCGGGAACAGAGACCGGTGCCAGATACTTGCCCCTAACCTCAACCCACCCCCTTTGCTACAATGCAAATTTAAAACCAAAATTCAAAATGCGGACTTTGAGAGGCTGAAAAAGCGACAAGAAAGTTTTCGTAGCATCTTGTCAGTTTTGCCAGCCTCTCCCGTGGCTCGCCAGCACCCCCAGCTCTTTGCAGGAGGACTCAGGGCATCCCTGTGGCCCCAGCTGCAGATGGGCAGGAGCCAAGCATGAGGAAGTTGCCCAGTGTCCTGAAGAACCAGTATGGACCCAAGGCAAGTGCACAGCACCTGGCTCAGCCCACAGCGCTGTGGTGCTGTCAAACACAAGGCATCATTTCGAAAAGAGGCTAAGAAAAGGATCTGGTAGAAATTTTGCACGGTCCCATTACTGGAAATCTATTTGACGTAGTGAACAAACATGGAAACTTTCCCAGGAAATGTGTTTCTTTATTTAAATAAAAATTAGTGCCAGTAGAAACAATAAACTTTATATACATGAGACAATTATATACAACTCAATGTTAGGAATTATATACATCAGGTTTTTTTACAGATACAAATACACTTATACCACAAGTAAAAGGACGGAGAAAGCAATGGAAAATGTGACAACTCGCGCATGTCAGTCTCATTTGGAAAGTTTCAGGATTCAAGTGATTCCAGGCAAAGTGCCAAACTTAATTTGGCTTCTTACAAACTTAAAACAGCCCCTTTTGGATTAAATCTACCAAAAAGCTTTATATGGTCTGATCCAAAGTTCACTGAAGTCGATGGAAAAACTCCCACTGCCTTCAGTCAGCGCTGGATCAGGCCCTTTCCCGAGCACAATGGGGCTTTTGTTCTTTGGTGCCGAGAGAGAGACAGCGATACCTCTGCGGGCTGCGTCCCGCTGCGTTAACCCCCCGAGACAAACCCAGAGCCCTTCCTTCTACCCGGCAGAAGCACAGCAGACTCGCCTCAGCTCATTGCTGCTGCTCAGCGCTCCTGTTTTTCAAGCCGTCTCTCCGGCTCTAATGCCAGTGGATAAATCACAGAGCTATTTTAGCGCAGGAAATATGTGGAGACATTTTGCAAACATTTTTGCTGTGCAACGCTTTAGATTCAGGGTCCTTAGCCCTCATGGTTCAGAACTAATCCAAACATTGTAATAAGTTATTATAAAATATAAGGTATGATTGAAACAATCATACGTTGCTACAATATTAACACTACTTCTTTTAACAGTGCAATAATTTAGTAACTAATTTCATGAGCATTTGAAGAAAATCACAGTACCATTAAACTACGAGGGGAAGACTGTGGTGGTTTTTAAAACTAGTTACTAATGACTTTGTAGAAATGCATGTATTACATGCAAGCTGTTTGAAAAAAAAAAAAAAAGAAAAAGGATGTAATGCAATGTTTATCTACGCTGGCTTAAACAGCATGAAGGCCAGATTCTCCAATGTTGTAAATGAGTACAGTTTTACTGACCTCAAATTGAGAATTTAACTTCAACAGAGAAGCACAAAATCTTGTGCGTGTCCCCTGAAGTCCAGAGGACTCAGCTGATGACTTCAGTGGGGCCAGGATTTCACTCTTGTTTAGGGTAAGTTTTATTCTGCATTTCACCTATTGTTCCAGGGGGGCGTAACAGAGCAGCATGTGTTCAAGCTTTTCTATGTTTTACACCTTGTAACAAAGATCTTTTAATATCTTTTTTAACTTTCAGATCTTTGCCTTTAGTGATCAAATGTACATGTCTCTAAAGCAAAAAATAAAACCACTTTTCCTACTGGTAACTCAGTCAAAGACTAGATTGCAGCAGAAATTAGTGAACCTGACCCAGCCAGTACAGGTACAACTTAAGCAAAGATAAACACAGTGGCATGGATCTGAAATTGGCCTTTACAAGCCTCCTGGAAATTACTTACCTCTCTTTTTTTTTCATTATTTACTTTTTCTGTCATTTTTTCTTTGCCTAAAGTCAGTCTCACCATGCTGCAATCCCCCTTCAACTACAGCATCGACAAATTTTCAGCTTTTGAGGCCTCATTGAGCAAATCTGCTGTTGGCTGTGGTTTGTTATAAGAAAAATACAGGAAGAGTACTACTAGCCTGTCACAGTTTTGCGTGAATGAGCATCACCCATCATCTTTAACAACCAGGCATTTATATTAGGGAAATTCCCTAAACATTTCCCAGATATTTACAGACTTCTGAAACATGCAGAGACATGCCATAATTGTTACCTTGTTAGAAAATATATATATATATATTCTCCTTGTTCTTAGCTCTTATAGTAAGAAATAACAATGGAAAAAGTAAAATTAAGCATCCCAATTATGTGCAAGTTACACTTTGGTGTTAGGTACCACTGCTTCCTTGTCCTGCCAGCTCTCAGGAGCACCTCAGGCCCAGGGGCAAAGATACCTGTTGAGAGTTCATCGGAGAGCAGGAAAGTAGAACCACAAGTTCTTAGTGGGAGCTCTGCTCACGCTTGGGCAGCTGATCAAGGGAGCCCGGCGAGTGCTAGGAGTTCTTGTGGATGTTTTCCGCAGATCCCTCACTGCTCTCGTTGAGGGGTGTTTCTGACACTTCCCCCAGTTCAGCATCCAGCACTTCCTCCTGGATGGTGAAGTGCACATCTGGGGAGGATGATTCAGAGCTCACGCTGCTGCCTTCCATCGAGCAGATGGCGCAGGACAGGGAAGGCACCATGCTCTCCTGCAGCATGTTCAGCATCATAGGGATCTGCACAGATTTCAGCCCCGAAATGGTTGGTAGAGGCTTCACAGCTTCCCCCCATTCTCTCTCCTCATCTTTGTAGAGCAGAAGCAAATTGGACGACTTCTCTTTTCTTTTGGATTTCATATAGCCCAGCATTATCCCTATCAGGAAGATCCCGTAGAAAGACATGACAATCAGAATGTAAAAATACTCGTTGCTGTTGCTCTTCTCCATGTTGCGGGATTCAGCATCAAGCATGGCTTGGGTCATGTTTGCATGGTCCATTTTCGGCATGGAAAGTGTTTACCACAGCTAAAGCCTGGGGGAGAATGTGTACGCATACGTAAGATCAAACTTCAGATCAAAGACGTAAAAGACACCTGAAAAAAGATACCCCCAAACTATTCCTTGCTACTTGCAATCTGTAAGTTTGCAGGACACAGTTGATTGAAGCTTGCAGTCTATCATGCTTCTGCATTAATACTGTAACTGAATGAACTGTTATTCAAATATAGAAAACATTAAAGGAAAACAAAATATGTAATATTAACTCATGTTGAGTTCTGTGCTGAATTATAAAACCCCAAATCCACACAATTAAAGAAAGAAAATTATATAGAAATACTCTACCAGGCATTTAAACATATTTTTTTTGCTACTTGACCATGTTTTCATAGCAGGGGGAAAGTTAGAAGTATTATTTTATTCAATGGTGCAGGAAAAAAAAATCAAAAAGCAACTTACGTTGGTATGCAAATAATTCCTCCTTTAGCAAAGCTCAAGAGACCTTTCCTCTACCAAATGCCGGGTGTTCTGAAAACTTTCCTCTGCTGCAGTTGGAATAAATAGCTCTCAAGAAATGTTTCATCACGTGTTTTAGGGGCACAGTTTATAATAGTTTTGTGTTGGAGTCAACAGATGAACTTGAAGGATTGCAGTTCAACCCACTGAACCCTTAACAGCTGTGAAAAGAAAAAGAGTTGGGAATTCGGATTTTACTCTTTCTTAACCAGTTCAGCACCGGTTCTTTCAGCTTGTGAATCTGTTCCTTTCACTACCATCCCAGTTGCTAAATCTAACCTGTTACCCTGACAGCTGCTGCACAGAACAGAAAACCTGCAAAACATTATTCTGTGTATGTCATAAAACATAGAGTAACATACACATTAATTTTATAGTAGAGACTATCAAGTTATTTCCATTAAGAGATGGGGGAGAAAAAGGGTTGTTTTCTTTGCCTGGGACTAGTGACAGAACTTTACAAAGCGTTTGCAAAACAAAGTGGTGACTTTCAACTTGTGCTGTGGCTCTGCTTTTCCACAAAGCGTGGGGCTGTGGAGAACTGGGCCCTGGGTCTCAAGTGAGTTTTGGATGGAGGGATACTGGTGCCACCTCTCTTTAGCCATCAAAATGGCAGCTATGAGATTTTGGATCCCCCCATAATCAGTGGAAAAGCACAAATTCCTCCCAGGGGCAACTTAGAGCTCCTAAAGCTCGCAGCCCCCTTCTGCCAGCGTTTGTAGAAGCAGCCAAGGGTTGCATGGCCTGCGTGTTGTTCGTACGCAGACCAGGAGTGCTGAGCTAATGCAGACTTTAGCATGAAGGAACGTTAACAACTTCTGGGCAGAGGGATGCTCCACGAGTGACTGCTGGAGGCTGTTGCCGCTGGCTGCTGGGCTCCCAGAGCACTGGGGAGGGCAGAGCCGGGATGCAGGCTGGGTCGCGGGGCCCTCAGAGTTCCCAGTCATCAGCGCAGTGGTACAGGAGGCTCCGGAGCCCTTTTCAACACGTAAGCAACAGTACAGGCCATGGGAAGCAGGAGGCCCAGCTTGCACCTTGGGGATTTCACTTCCTTATCCTCGCCGTCCCCGTTCTTCACACACAAAGCCCAATTAGTCAGGCCCCACATATGTGATGTGAATGTCACCCCTTCTGCAAAGCTTCAAGGATGTTTATGTAACAGGACACTCCGCTTCCAGAAACTGGTCGACTGGTGCTGGAGTTTCCCAATGGTACGTCTGGGTTGGTTTGTTTTTTTCCCCTGCAGTCACTTGTGGATTCTTTGCATAGACGGCGAATTCTTTTCCAAACTCTGCCCTCACGATCCCTCTGAGGTAAAGGCAGATAGGATTAACCTTTCTTCACATGTAGGAAAAAGCAAGAGAGAGGAGTTAAGCAACTTCAAATGAAGTGAAGAATTCAAGAAAAGACAGAATCATATCTGTGTTTGGAACCAACATTTTCCATCATTTCTCTGAACGACTCCATAAAGGAAAGAAAAAAAAAAATTTACATTAGCCAGATTCCCTTTTCTGTCCCTTAAAATAGAGGATCCACCCTTTAGGATGTTCATTTTATCTCCTTGCGCATTCCCATGTGATAGCTCAGGAGCTGTTGATGTTGGACTAATGTCTACTGGGATTTCATCTGACAAAATCTGTCTGCAGCACCAGCTTGCCAAGTCTGGATTCTTCTTCCCAGTTCCCGACAAATTACAGAGCAGGCAGTGAGAGCATATTAACTGGTAGGCTAAACCATAACCCACCGCATGGTTTATGGAATTTTGAGGAATTTTTATTTCACATCTTTATCAGCTCCATGTGATATTTGCTCCCCCATTCATCTCCAGAAATTGGGAATTTGAGAAGTTAAATACAAGGTGTCAGGTCTCACCAACACCCTTTTATGCAGGACTTTCACAGAATGGTGAAGAAATACCCATTGTTTGCTCAGTGAAAATTGTTTCGGTGCAAGGAGTACTTTCTCTGTGCCCGTGAAACCAGCTCGGAAGCTGTTTGATTCTGGGACCTAAAGCCTATCCTTCTGCCTCCTGTTTTCAGTGCTATACACAGCTTATCACCCACCTTGACCCAAAGAGCACTTTCAGGCATCCAGAGGCATCAACACCCCATGGGTCCCACCACTGAGCCAGCTGAGCAGAGGCAGACTGGCTCTTCGACAGGTGCCCACAGGTGTGAATAGGGTCTCTTATTTGCTCCAAAGCCTCATATTTTTCTTGTCATGTAGGTGAAGGTCTGTACACAGTTACCAAGGTGAACTGCAGCACTCAACAAGAGCAGAGGACGACTGGTCAGGAGCATCCATGGATTTATGCAATCCTCCAATCAACTGCAAGATGACTGACTTGCATAATTATGCATAGTTATTGCTGAAAACTCTTTGCAACTATATTTACTTTGGCTCGCTGCTGACAACTCTTCTCCATCTGTTAGCCCGTGATCCAGAAAAACAGTTTAATTTTAAAGAGGCCTGGAAAGAATCCCTGAGCCTTCTATAGACATGAAGAGGAGGGATAGGAAGACACTGGGGAATAACCACCTGAAAAACATATGCCACTCATGTACTGCTGCCATAAATCAGCTTTCTCAAGCTGTACCCTGTAGAAATTGTATTTTTGTCTAGAAATAAGACCTAGAAAATTGAAAATTAGAGCCTTTTAATTCTGTTTCAGAATTAGTTTTGTTGATAATTATATTATGCATTCCATAATGTAAAACCATTACTCATGGCAAAAATACTTACTTAATTTGAAATTATATTTTTTTTTGGAGTTAAGGTTACTAGCTATTTCTTATTTGAGGTTTCTTTCAGATCAATTTTTCCCCTCAAACTTCACAAAATTTCCCCTCAAATTTCACTTACAGGTCCCTTGGGCTGTCAGTAATCGCCACTCATGTGTCCCTCTTCACCTTTGCATCACCTCCAACCTAGGCTATAACACTTAAGAATAATCTTCCTCATGCTGTTGCTCCCACCTTCCAGATTTCCTCTTTGGAAAACATTCAGACTAATAAAGCAGAGCAACAGCCAAGCACTCCGATGATGAAAAGGTCACAACATAGTTGCTGATGCCAGATTTTTTTTCTCAAGGTCCCTGTCTCCTAGAGAGCCTTTTGTGGCAGCAACCTCCGTCACCAAAGGACGCAAAAGTTGAGGCTTGAGGCATCCCATGGGGCAGAAATTCTTCACAGCATGGCTTAAGGGATAGTATAATGTGAACCCTTTCTCCAAATAAAAATTTGAGGACAGTCAGAAAAACTGAACAACAACAGAATCCATTATGAAGACAACATGAAACATCCTTAGAGACTCAGATGACTCTCTGCAGGCTGCCATGGAAAATACATGCCTAACTCTTCATTACAGGCATAATCCATGGTCTGCATTTATCTTTCTTTTTCCACTTAGTGAGTTAATAAGACTAAAGACACAAGACAACTGTTAAAGGGCTAGCTCCCATGGGAAGCTGAGCCTGATTGATAAGTGTGTACTAACAGTATGACTTTAAAGAGTATCTGAGCATGTGCATTTTTGGAAGTAAACAACTGACAAACTGAAAGAAAAATTGAAAGAAAAGAGAAATTGGAAGGACAGAGGGGTTGGGGTTTTTGTTCTTCCTGCACAGGCACCTTTAATCAAAGTAACGTTTGGGAATTTACCACTAGGGAGAAAAAGTGGGGAGAGCTTTGCCATGCAAATACTGACTTTGTTACAACTTAGATAAAAAATAGCTTATTTAACTTATCCCATAAGTTGGGAAAGGACAGCAAAGGTGATCAATGTTTTTCGGTCACATATATCATTTCAATTAAAGTAAAATTAGAGCTCAAAAGCTGGGTTTGACACCATGAAGGGAGACAAAATTAAAAGAGGTGTTTGTGCCCTTGATTTGGTCTTGTGTTTAAAGATCTGCGATGCTGATATGTACATATTGACTTTTGGTCCCGCTGCAAAACACAAGCCTCACAGAGGACCTCATCCAAAGCTCCCTGAAGTCAAAGCCCCTTAAAGTTACCGGCAGTCCCTTACCTAAAGCGGGTGTCAGATCAGGCGTGGCGCCTGCTCCTTCCAAGTTCTGTGCAAAACAGAACTTTTTCAGTAAAGCCTGTGAGTGCATTGGAATACAAGAGCTAGTTCAAAAGCAGCAAACAGGTCACACACTCATTCCCAGAGCGGGGAATTCCCAGAGTAGAGAATGAGTCGCAGCCCAACACAAGCCACGTGCCTCCTCGCTAACAAGCCTACTTACAGTGTGGAATTGATGAGCTTTACTATACGCCCTTAACACTTCTATGCCTCAGTTCACTCACTTACAAAATGGATCTAATAATAATACCTACCAATTACATGTGCTGTGAGGGTACAGCATGGTAAAGCACTCGCAGATGACTACCTGAAAAGGTAATAACCATCGTGCTAATAAGCACGAGAGCATTACCACATGGCTGGGCTGCCATCTGAGCAATTCTTACACAGTTCAGTGTCATTTTCCATCACTCTTCCCTATTTTCCATACTGCAGAAATAGGTGATATTTTTTAATGTACTTCACACAGGCAATTTCTAGAGGAAGGCAATTTTCTCAGTGTCATCCACAATATACCATGTTACCATCTGGATGCCAAATGGAAGTACCACCCTGCCTAGTTATTAACTGTGAAAAACAGTAAAACGCTCAGCTCTGTCTTACAATCTTCATCAGTGAAAACATGTGGCACGGAAGATGTAGGTAGGCTCAATTTGAAAACTTTTTTTTTCTTTTTTCCTTTTTTTTTTTTTCCAAACAGAATTATCTGTTGGATGCATTATCTTTATAAACAAAATAAATCACAAGCTTTCTTTGCTGTCAGTGTCAACGCTAGATTTAGTTACACTGTATGTGATCAACTGTGTTCAGCATATTTATTTCTATTTGGGATTTAAAACATTTAACAACATAACAAATTTTGGATGCCATTAAAAAAAAATAAATCAAACCCCTCTAAATTGATTAGCAGTATTTAGAAGAAATTCCCTGACAATTCCAAACACACATTTCTGTTTCTTCAGTGAACAGTGCTTACTCTTCCAGCTATAGAGAGATACCTTATGAAGGGACATTCACCTTCTCTCTGAACTGACTCTGACTCTAATCAGCTCAGAATTAGCACGTTGATTTACATTAGAGAAGGCTTCTAACAAAAAAGAATTGTGGGCAAAGGGATATGAATGAATATTAAAAGGGATTTTGAAAAATTCCTCTGCACTCAGCATGAAGATCTCCCCTCAGTTTTCTTTTTTTGTTCATTTTAAGATTCTTCATGATCTGAGAAGCTCCGCATATGCCAGTAATTGAGAAGCATAAGAAATAAAGGGGACAAAAACACTGAAAACATTCGAGTGCTTGACTTGAACCCTCACCTGACTACAGGGGAGAAATCCAAGATCTTTGATAAATACCTGGGTATCCAGATAACTGTAGCTGCAGTCTCCAAACAGGAAAGCACTCGTTCATTCCCTTGCGCTGGGGACACATCCCGTCAGGTCGCGTTCGCTTTAGTTGGGACTCTGCTGCCTTCTTCACAAGGAGCTGCCACCCCACTACCTGCCGGCCCTTGTGGAAGCTCACACCTCCCCCTGGTTACTCTCTCTCTGCTTCTGGTTCTGCTGCTGCGTGGAAGCTCAGCACGGCTCCATCACTTTGCTTCGGGCTTGTTTGAAAATAGTATTTGGAAGCCAAGAAGAACAGGGGAGCGGAATGCTGTCTCAAGAAATGAATGGGGCAGGGTTGGCACACCCAATGACCAACCCCGCGCTGGGGAGTTCTCAAAGGCCACCGCACCTGGAAGAGTTTGAGAAGAAAACCAAACAGATTTAACCCCTGGGGAAACCCCAGACTCTGAAGTCAAGGAGACAGCTGTTGCTTAGTCTCACTAAACGGCAGCACTGCGGTTTTAATTTCCATACATCAAGAAGGGGTAAAGACCACAACGTGTAGGTGAGTTCTGAGATGTGTGCCCAGGACTGAATCCAGCGGGATTTTGATAAGCACAAAGAATAAAACTGCTAATAGAGAGCAAAGTACCAGTCTGGCTGCCTGCATGGACAGTGTCGCGCTGTCCGCCTTGAGATTAAAGCGCCTGCCAGGGTATAATGGGCATTTCATACCCACCTCTGCTAACACTGCTCTTCAGGACAGGGTCGAATACAGAGCGTTCAAAAGAGATTGAAAAGAAGGGAGGGAGACCATCGTGACAATTACCACAAAAGCAATTATATCCTTTTAGGAACTGGCGACAGCACCCAGTAAAGGATACAAGTGTCACAGTGATCTGCCAAGGAGACAAACACACGCAGAGGGAAGTTTGCTCCCTTCTCCCAGAAGTCAGTGCACAGCAGAGATGAAAAGGACAGACAGTGCCACAGAGAAAGCACCGAGTGAGGCCAGCTGAAGTGAAAGCACTTGCAAGGCTGACAGAAACAAGCCACATTTTTCTTCATTATTATTTTTTCCTGTCCTGGAAAATTTGTTCACAGAGTGAAGAGCAGCCCATGCTGTTTCACAGCCGTGTCAGCGTAGCATCCCAGGTCACCGTGACCTTCAGCGCACACGGGATGCTTCACTTTCACATGGATACCAGATGTGGAGCCCTCTCTCCCTCTGATGTTCAAGGCCCTTGGGCCAACATCAGGCTCTCAGCATCATGTGCGTTTGTAATACTCCTTTTGAGTTTCTGTTGTGAAACCTCCACATTTGCTGTAGCTGTTGCAGCAAACATCGCACTTCATTAATTTCTGCTCTCAACCCTGTTGACCTGAATCTTCACGGGATTGCAAATGCAGTTTAGATTTCATCACTGCCTTTTTCTACAGCAGTTCCCTTTCAAGCTGAAGCAACTAAGACAGCACTTCAGTTTGATTTATTACATCTTGGCATCTGTTAACCGTACTCACTTTTAGACCATAAAAATACTCAGAACAGCTATTTGTATTTTATTGTAAAAAAGTCTGCTTTGGAAAACACAACACAAGGCACAAAATAGCAATCGGGGGCGGGGGGGGTGGTGGTAAACAGCATCGGTTGGATGAACCTCAGGTGTGCAGCACAGAGGACAAAGTATACAAAAGGAGCAATGGCAGCACACGCATCCGCTCCGCAGGGAGGGATTCTGCAAGGCAAAGGAGGGAAAGCACAAAGATGTGATTTCTGAAACCTGAGGCCAAACTCCCACTCTTAACTAATGAACCCATCAGCGGTTTGCCTTTGATTCCTGTAAGGGCTGGATTTCCCCTTTAGTACCCCAGATACAAGAAGCCAAGATAATTCCTGAAAATGAGCTGAGATCTGTTCCTGTGTTTCTGTATCACCACGGAGCCACGGCTGTGAGCGTGCAGAGCATCAGCCCCTAAATGCCTAATGCAGAGAATGGCTTGTACACAACATGGGGTCACACCAGCTTTAACAGAACAGCATTTCTTCCTTCTCAACTGGTAGAAAATCTTCATTTCTTTCATTTAACACAAGCAGTTATAATCCAGCCTCATGTGGAAAAACGATGGAGCTCAAATGATGTAATCTGCCATTACCAGGACCCTGCTCAAGGTAACAGTCCCTCACACCCCTCCCATACCTCCTGCATAAACAAAATTTCTAAAGAGCTTCGAGATACCTGGAAAAGCTCAAGGGGAATCCCTCCTGACATTTCCCAGCAGATGAGGTGCAGCCTGTGGGTGCCCCTGGCAGCAAACTGAAGAGACAGAAAGCGTGGAGCCCTCTGGGAGCTGCTGCCCTGTTGCCCATGGGTACCAGAGCCACACCATCCCACGGAAAGCTCCCCCTGCACTGTGAGCTGGACAGAAAGCAGGGAGAGGGCACACCTCGACAGCGCAACAAGGTTGATCAAAGGAATCAAAACCAACTCCTCAAGCTAATTTTTAAAAAGCAACGCCAAAGAAAAGAAACTTAGTAGCATGTAGATGTTTAAGCAGGGGTGACTTGCTTGCAAATGATAAAAGAAACCGGAGGGGATGTATTTTTCAAGTGCAGGCATTTATATCTCAGTGGGGAGACATCGTCCCTTCTTGAATGTATTTTATTAAAGCAAAAACAACCATTGGTTTGATGGAATTGCGCTTTCAGAACTTAGGGGAAAACAGTCTCTGCTCTTGGCTGCTTGTAACGTGAATAATCAGCCAAGAGTAAACAACATGTGGTCTTCTGTGGTCTTTTTTCTCCTCATATGAGGCTGGTATTTCACTCAAATTTAGGAAGCGACAGGAAGTAGGGAATTCTGCACAGCTACGGGAGATCCTGAGCTACCCTAACAAGCTCTAGAAATGTAGCATGCTTGGGGAAAAAAATATTGCTGTTCCAGATGGGAAATATAAAAAATAAAAAACACATCTAGACACATAGGATGAATTAATACTCCTTTGAGCCACATAACTAAAGAATTTTGATGTAGCTATATCCACAAAATTTCCTGACTCTTTATTAAGCATTTGAATGTTCACGTCAATGGAGTACTAATCAATTCTTATACTGAAGTGTTAAAAGGACCTCCTGAAAGCAATTTAACTGCTGTGTCATTTGTAAATATAGCTCATGGTGTGCAGGGGTTGCTCCCATAAATGATCCGCTTAGAGAGGAGAAATAGTGCTCTGGCTCGTGAAAGGGCTGAGCACAGCAGGGTCCGTGCTTCCTTTGCTAGGGCACTGCGGGCAAGGATCCTGGAGCACAAGGACTGTTTAACACACCACTGCCCATTTTAAAGCTCCCATAGTCCTTACCTACTTTTCAGGATTTACCTCCTCCTGAGGTACAGCACCCGCCCCCTTCTCCCCATCCATGACCTTTGATTTCTCCCACGTTATCTCATTTTTGCCATCGATGTCCTTTCACAAACCACGTTGCCAAAGCGTCTCCTTCAAACCCCTCTAAAACCCACCTGCTTGGCCACAGAGGTAGGGGGGGAAGGGAAATAGGAAAGAGATTTTAAGGAAAGTCGCAATAAAAGATAATGAAAAACACCCCCCCACATGTTACTCAGCACCATGCATCCATGGCAAGGGGGGGCTGGAACGAGATGATCTTTAAGGTCCCTTCCAACTCTAACCATTCAATGATTCTATTCCTTGTCCATGTCCCCAACAGCTTTTCTCTGACATTTCTGTTTGTAAACGTACTTGCTATGTCACATCAAACCGCATTGCTCTGTTTTCGCTGGGGCAGGACTGTGTCTCTAGCGGGATACCTCGCATTTTTCTGAGCCCTGAAATAGCAATCACACCCCATACATCTGCGAAGCGCATTTCACTGGGACAGCTCTGCAAAGCTCCGAGTGGTTTCCCAATATCCCCCACCTCTGAAGAAAAAGCTGCCAGAAACGGTCCTTTCCTTCTCCCGAAAGATAAGCTTTCTGCCGCATCTCCCTGGGGGGGCAGCTCAGCCCCTCGCCTCCCAGTGGCGGCGGTGCTGGGGCTGGTGCAAGGCACATTCCAGGAATGCTTCCAGGCAGCAAGGATATATTTTTTTTTTGGTGGGGTTTTAAAAAATTATTTATTTTAAATAGTTGCTCATTCTTGAGCAGAGCCGGGTGCATCTATTCTAGAATGTTCCCTGCCCAAATCCTCATTGCCTGGTCTATCTTACTTGAATCAGAGCCCAGACCTAGAAAACGTTCATCCGAAATCATTTGTGTTTGTAAATAACAGATTAAAATGAAAAAGTGCATGCAGATTTAATTGCTGTGGGTATAATAATCTCAGCAGTAGGATTAGCTCGCAGCATAAGCAAAAAAACCAAAACCAAAACCCAACAACAAAACCCCAGTTATCTGGGATTAAGTAGTCTTGACGATTAAGCTTTATGATTTGCTGCTGAACCAACCAACACGTCTAAAGTACGTCATTGTTTTTTCCTAAATCCAAGAATTTATGAGGTAAAACAAAACAAATTCCTATCAATATTTCAGTCTGTTATAAAGTCTTTTTTTTTTTTTAAATATCAAGCTGAATTTCTGAACAATTAAGCAGAAGATAACTAAAGAGTAGGCAACACAAAATCACCGTGAAACTGGGTGATGAGCTGTGCCGGGCTCCAAGTTTGAGGTAAGGGAGGGCAGAAGAACCTTGTTCTGGTCTCCTGAGGGACATGAGAATGAATAAAAAAAAAATGTTAATCTCTTAATTTTAATCTTAAAACCTTAAGACCTTAAAATCTTTTTTTTAAAAAAAAAAAAAAATCCTGTCCATTTTTATGAGGATAAAAAGCAGCTGCAAAAATTCAGGACAGGGCACAGATTGGAAACCCTGAGGATGCCCCACCACTTTTTTTGAATCACAGTTTCTAGAAATTCTGCAGGGGTCAGGCTTTTGCTGTTCCTGAGCGTTGGACAGCAGGCTCCTAAACGAGGAGCTGGGCTGCTGGAGAAGCAGCAGCTTTAAGGGTCTCTGCAGGGGCTGATTACCTCCGGAGCTGGCGGGGCTCTGCTGCAGCCTACGCTGGCTCCAACAGCTCTCTCCGGAGGCAGGGCCGGCGTGATGGATCTTACTGAATCCCGAAAGCTCCCAGTCGGAAGCTCCCAGCCCCCGTCCTCTCTCACGTACTCCCACTGCACTTGATTTCGAGGAAGGAAAGTAGCTGTTCTATTACAGCCAGTCGGCAAGCGCAGGCTCAGCCTGAGAACTGCTCATTTCCATTGGACCCAGCAAATCTTCACAGGGGTCGCTTCCCACTGAAGTCGCTGGGTTGGTTTGTTTTCCTATAAGGTGAATCATACTCTGCTCTTTGAGCTTAATAACTAAATCCTTTTCTAGATAAGATTCCCTTTAATTCGGCTCTGTAAACTGCCAGCCATAACCTCGTATCCCGTCAACATCAATAGCAGCGAGGGTTGGTCACCTCTCCATAGTGCCCCAAAACACCATATCTGCATTACTACAAATGTGTCCCCTTGCCAGACATCACCGTGGCACCCCATTAAACTCACAGTTTAATGTCTGCTGGACTCTGGTACAACCCTATCATCACCTCCCTCTCAAACACAACCCATCCGGACCCTCTCTTTGGTACCAACAAACCACAACATCCTTCAACACTTCACACAGAGGAATGTTGTCAAAGGTCCTGTCTCATCGCTGGAAAGCTCAGTGGGGGGAAGCCTAGGTGGTCGCCGGAACAATGAGTTGTCCTTTTAGGGGTTTTGGTGTTGGTTTGGTTTTTTGTTTTGGTTTGGGTTTTTTTTTTTTCCTTTCCCCCTCATGACTGGTTTCAGGATCTGATCGGTCTCACAAAGGAATAAAAGAGACAGACATTGACTCAGGTATCCAGAGCTCAGACACTTCAAATAAAATGCCCAGCTTCTGTCTGTAATTTATCCCAGGAAATCAGCCAATTTGCTAAATTAAAGACTTCAGAAGCCTTACGAGTAAAGTGAGCCTAGGCTTTGCCCCCTAATTTAGCAGTTTCATTTCATTTCTCTTATCTTCCCTCAACCCCTCATTTCAGAACAGGTCAAGTTTCAACCGAGTGGGTTCGTTATCACATGGAAAAACCCACGTGCTAGACTAGTACTACAGACTGCACTAGTGCCCTTAAAAATAATAACCACAGCCGGAATGAGCTGCCCCTCCACATCCCTAACGCGGGGCAGCTTGGACTTCCCTGTCAGCCCTCGTTGCCATGGCTACGAGCGATGCTCAGAAACCAGCCCTGCTACCGAGAGGAGATTGCCATGACACTGAGGCAGGCGGGAGGCTACGCTGGACAGGTATCGTGCCCCAAATACTGGATATCATCATTTCAATTAATAAGGAAATATAATGTAGCCACTTAACAGGCAGGTAATGCAGAACTTCAGTAGTGTTTCTGCTGAATTAAACTTAGGAGAGGTTTTAATCTAGCTTTGAAAATAAACAGCAAGAATGCAAGGTCTTGTTAACAAAACAAATTACAGACAAAATATATGGGGTTTCTATTGTTATAGCAATAAAGTGGAAACAATTAATATGCACTAAACAGAAGTAAAAACCAAATGAGGATCCCTTACATCTGTATTAAGTACACAGTACTGCCTTCCTAAAGATGAAAGGTAAAGGCTTCCCAGCAGTCAATTACAGAGCAAGAGAAACCAAGCAAGAAGCAAACTCCTCTGTACCAGGATTTTCAATACTGGAAAGCTGTCCATGTCTCGGGGTGTACAGGACAGCCTGTGTGAGCCACAAGCACACTTAAGCACGACCCACATTACCAACTCCCCCTGTTTCACTGGGTACCTTGCGATACTGAAATACTCATCTCATGCTATTCAGTTGTTGCCAAGACACCATTCACACTTCTGAGACTCCATTAGCATCAGCTAATAATCTTCTGCTGGCTGGTTTTCAAAGAGTTCCGGAAGGATTCAAGGCTTCTAGAAGAAAAGAACAAGGCAAAAGAGAAAAGCTGCTTGCTCTTGCAGTCCAAAGAAGTGTAGCCCATGGCTTTTGCATGCCTCAGATAACCAGGAAACCAGAAAATAAAACCCCAAATCCATTACTTTCATAAGCCTAATCACTTGGGGATCTGTGTTGTGATTTTTTAATAACAATTGGCTTACAGTTAGCAAAAGCAATAAAACTTTGAAAACGCAGGCATGACCACAAGTTCCCTGTTTCCACCCTCTTCTCCCTCAAGTGTTAAACAAGCTTTCTCTTGCTTACATCCACAGCTGGGTCACTCCTCCTTCCCTGGAAGCCCAGAGCACAGCCCCTACATTTCTCAGCCCCTTCCCTATGTTGTTCCAAACAGATAGTTCAAGCAGAGGTTCAGACAAGGGCACAGAAGTTGCTCATCCTGGGCAAAGCTTTGGGGAGCCACGTCCCAACCCCAGGGCTGGGGGAAGCCCTGCTGCAGAGGCCAGCCGGTGTGGCTGCGGCTCACAGATGGTGGGGTTGGCATGGACAAGGTCAGAGACACTGAAAAATTCCAGCCAGCCTCATCTCCCCCCGTTATTTCGCTCTGCCTGAAGCAGAGACGCTGTTATCTTTGCCCCTGCTCTCCTCTGAGGATGCGCTTCTGAAAGGCAGCTGCTTCTGCAACAGTAAATCCACAGTGGGGAGATCGGACCCACAGATCTCGGAGCCTGAGCAAAAGCTAAACACAGTTAGCAATCACCACATTTATAAGGCTGTATATTCTAGGCTTTGCTTTGGTGTAACGTGTGTTTATCACTCGGCAAGGAAGGTAACGGTGGCAGAGAGATTAATACCAATTGCATTGGTATTAATACCAAGAGCAATTAATACCAATTCAATGCTATTGAATCATAGCAGGAAGCCAATGATCCAATAAATGTCTGACTTCCCAACCTCTTCTGTAGCAACAAGACTATCCCTACCCTCAAGTAGAAATTTGTTTCAGATCTTATTTCAGCTTAAATTGATATTAGCCTTCAAAACAGTTAAAAAAAAAATCTTACATCTATTAAAATAATATTGCAGACAAATGAAAGAGCTATGAGAACCCCAAGCCATACATTTTGTTCTGGGTTTAGTGTGAAGATACATGGGCTAGAGAACTGAAGATTTCTGATTCGCATCCTTCGTTCTGCCTCTAGGCAAGTCACTTGCACCAGGATTAAGAGGCAGAGCATGACTGGGTCACTGCCCGGGAAGGAGACATCCTCCAGGGAGGTCAGGAGTTCCTCCCTACAGCAGGAAAACTACAAAGGATGGATTGAAAAGAGAGAAATATTTTTTTCTGTGTTTTGCTGTTGTGAAGACGCTCAAAATATTTTCAAAATAAATGAAACAGGACTAGGGAGAGGAGTATTTGCAATACTTAGAGGTATTGCTTTTTTCTAGATCCAAAATGCAAGGGAATCAGATCAGAGCCACAGGTCTTTGCACTCACACAAGCTTCTTGCATTCCCAGGAAAATGAGTGTCGCTGCTGTTCACCAAATCATCTGTTGCACACAAGTGGGTAACCCAGTCACTGGCAAATTACAAACATTTGCCACAATTTATTAGTTCTGTAAGGTTTGGGGTTTTTTCCTCTTAGTGGCTGAGAATTAAAAACCTGAGTCAGCTCTGGCACAAAAACCTACTCTTCAGACACTAGTGAATGGGATGAAGCTTGGGCCCTTGTGGGGTTTTCTTGTTCACCCTGAGAAAGCAGGTCTACAGTTCTGCAGGCACCAAGGCCCATCATCCCTTTGCAGCAGGTCAGGCCATGGGCACCACCTGGGTGCCCAAATCCAGCTGGAGAGAGAAGGGAGAAGTCCAGAGACTTCTCTCTGGTCACCTAAACCAGCAAGGATTAGGTTTTACAGGTTGGGCTGAAGCAGCATAAAGCAGGGGAGTCACTCTCTCAGCTGCTCTCCTCAACAGACCCACATAAGTGGGACCTGCCAGGTCTGGACCAGAAGATTTTTGTAGGTCACTCCCAACTCTCCCCTTACTTACAAGAGGCTCACACTGCTAGGACAGTCCCACCACCTGCTTCCACCGGGGGTGGAGAGAGAATCGCGCTCTGTGGGTGCAAATCTCCTTTCTCCCTCGATACCTTCTGCTTGCTTTGATGGAAATTCTTAAAGCAGGTTTTTCTAGAAGCAATCAAGTTGTTGCCTGAGCAGTGAGCAGCCTTTCTTGCTCAGCCATCTCCCTGTGAGACTCGGAATCGTCCAGAACTTGTCAAGATAGTTTATTTTTTTTGGATGCTGATGTACATTAAATATTTAGATACATTCCTACACTCCCAAGAGTGCCCTTGGTGGGATTGGGAGAAGATGGCTGGTTTGAAGGGGTTAGGCACTTGGGAATGTTTCTATGCCTGGGGAGCACACAGCTCACCAGCCTTGCCCACCCTTTCCCTTCCCCATCACAGTTATGATTCATCCTCCCACATGGATTCTCCTGCATTCTCAGGCATCGCTGGTTAAAAATAGCTCCCACATCCCAATTTACGCAGCCCCACTAGCCAGTTCCCTCAGCACTCGGTGTGGCTGACACAAGCACTTTCCTCTGCCTCCCAGACAAACTTGCCCTTCTTGAAGCTTCCTTCCTCCAGCAGAAGGCTCACCTGCAGCAGTGCTGGTCATCCTCCACGCCAGGTCTTCCCAGAGGTGCTCTTGGGCCGATCCCTGAGGGCTCTGTCTCACGGGGAACTTGCAACTATTGGAGTATTTAGTTTACAGATATTTTAAGCTATGAGTTGAATACAAAGACCCTGTATTCTTATTTACATACATATAAGCCTTCCTCAACCATGAAAAGGAGTTGTTCTGGATACTAAACAGTGCGCCACATAATAAATTGATAATTTGCAAAAATCCTACTCCAATGTAACATTAGCAAATAGGCTGAGATCTTATTACAGAATCACAGAACGATATGAGGTTGGAGGGGACCTCTGGAGATTATGTAGTCCAACCCCCCCAACCAAAGCAGGTCCACCCAGAGCAGGTTGCACAGAAATGCATCTAAGCAGGTTTTGAATGTCTCCAGTGACGAAGACTCCACCACCTCCCTGGGCAGCCTGTTCCAGGGCTCTGCCACCCTCAAAGCAAAGAAGTTCCTTCTCATGTTTAGATGGAACCTTTAGATGTTTAGGTTATATTCAAGTTTGTGCCCATTTCCTCTTGTCCTGTCACTGGGCACTACCAAAAAAAGACTGAACCCATCTTCTTGATACCCACCCTTTAAGCATGTATAGACATTGATCAGATCCCCCCCCTCAGCCTTCTCTTCTCCAGACTAAAAAGACCCAAGTCCTTCATCCTTCCCTCATAAGAGAGATGCTCCAGACCCCTCATCAGAGGAATTACCCAGAGGAAAAGCAGATCTCTTTCAAATTGCTCAACAATGAAAGCAGGAATGGTTGCGCTCGGCAGCAGAGGTGGGTGGGATGGGGCAGCAGAGGGCAGGACCTGCAGCAAGGCTGCGGTGTGGGCAGGGGACAAGGCATGGACACCCACCATGCTCCCCAGAACAGCCCCGTGGCCGGGCAGCACCGCAAGGCAGAAACAGGACAGACACTCTGCTTCGAAGTAAAACACACCAGAACAACTACAGCAGGAGATAAAGGCGCTGTGTCATGCATGGGAGCGGAGAGAAGGCAGTCACGCTCTCCTGGAGTGGCGTGCTGGGACAACCTGCACTGCCAGCCCCTGTCCATCACGGGGACACCAGTATATCCCGCTGTCCACTGGACTCACACCTCCACCCACGCAGATGAGGCTAAAATCAAGACAAAGCTGTGAAGAAAACAGCATGAGAATTACTCCCCCAAGGAACATTTTACACATCACTTAAGTGATATTTAAAATAGCATAAATATCTATTGCCACCCTTCACACCTCTTGTCAGTCATATTTTCTTACACTGCAGTTTGAGGCTGTGAACATTCGCAGATTGTGCCCTAAAATATTCATTTAAGACAATCATGCAGACCAGCACAGAAAAATCAGTAGAGATTTTTGCTTTGAAACTACTAACACTTCATCTTATTAGTGGAATTATTATGAATATATTATGGGAAATCATGAAAAAAACGATCAGACTAATTATCCCAGCCTCACATGGGCTGAGTTATTGATTCCCTCCAGCGCCACAGGAGTATTTACTCCCAGAGTGTCACTAGAGCTGCAGTGACAAGGGGCTCTGTGACAGTGATTTGGGGATCTCTCCAGTGTCACATGCTGGTTGGGGACCCTACCCCTAAGGCAGGCAGCAATTCCAGTTACAGAGGAGCTGGGCTGCTCCAGCCCACGGCTTCCACCTCCGCAGCCACCTCCAGAAGTGATGCCTGGTCACATCCAAAAAATCCAGAGATGGCTTGAAGTATCAACTCCAGGACAGAACAAAACAGGTCAGCAGGTGAAGAGAGGGGGTAATGAAGAGAATTAAAGTTTCACTATACTAAAAAAAAAAAAAAAAAAATTGGCAGGAATTAGATATTAGATATCAGGTTAGATATTAGGAAATATTTGTTTACTGAAAGGGTTGTCAGGCATTGGAATGGGCTGCCCAGGGAGGTGGTTGGGGCACCATCCCTGGAGGTATTCAAGAAGCAGGTTGACATGGTGCTCGGGGATAAGGATTAGTGTTGGGTTGTTGTTGTTCTGGGTGTGGTGTGGGAGGTTTTTTTGTGGGTTTTTTTTTTTGTTTGTTTGTTTGTCATTGGTTGGACTAGATGATCTTAAAAAGTCCCTTCCAACCTAGGTGATTCTGTGATTCTGAGTTCCATCTACTCAGTTAATAGGTTCTTTTGCTGCAGCCCATGAATCCTTCCTAATTTCAAAAGATTTATAAAGTACGGGCAAGATATCAGATGTGGAGATGTTACAAGTGTCTGAGATCTATCCATCTTTAAAGCTATTTGGTGCTGAAAGCTACGAGAAACATTTTCACAACAAAATCAAGACATCATAGTAAGAAAAAAACTAGGGCAAACAAGATGCTACTGGGTTTCTTAAGTGGAGCTGGGATGAAAACCCAAGCTGGACTATTTACCAGTGGAAGCCAGGTATAATTTTCTGAAGCCTCTTCTAAAGGTGATCACAGCACTGCCCGTCACTGTTTAGGAAGAAGGAGCCCTCACAGAGCTTAATCCAAAGGTTCCTGCTGCCAGGAGGAGAAGCTCCCCCGGCCTCGCTGAGTGCTGGCACCAGCCCTGGCTGGGGAGCTGGCTGCAGGTGGTGACAGGGGGGGAAGGCACACCAAGGCTCCGCGCTCCCCGCCAGAAGGCCGGCATCACCGCACGCACCCGCTCATGGCAGCGAAGGACAGACACACGGACAAACTCCCTGAGAAGGGCGAATGGGGAGTCCCTCCACCACCGGCGTTCCCCAGGACACAGCCAACGCGGCTGGATCCAGCCAGAGCCTGAAGGAGAAGGGAACACCACAGGAAACCCCGAGGAACAGGCAGATGCAAAGAAAAAAAAAAAAAACAAAACAAACAAAAAACCAAACAAACAAAAAAAACCAAAACAAAACAAAAAACAAGAGCATGGAAGAGAATCAACCAAACACTTTAAAAAAATAAGTCTTGGTTAAACAAAAATGGAAAGAAGCTGGGAAGTGAGCTGTAGCCCCTAAGCTGATCTCCTTCTCCTGCCTGATGGTCATCCCTAGAGCAGGACCAAAAAGTTATCTACCTCCATTTCCTTCAGCTGCATCAAACAGGAAATTCTTAGTTTAAAAATTAAAATTAAAAATACACAGCTAATAATAACATTTTTTAAAAAAAACACCATGAAACTTCTTTCCATATGCAAGGAGGAAAACCCATCTTGCAGATTTCTCACCCAAACCAGTGAGTGCCCATCACAGCTGCTGCTCCTCCCAGTGACGCCAGTTTCAGAAGCCCCCAAAGACATGAATGGTTTTATGTGGCATTTCCACAAAGTGACAGCTCCTGTCAGGTAACGAGTAACTCTGAAACACAGAGACAGTCAGGGATATGTCTGACAGGTAAAGATGTCCTGGTCATCAGCATTGGGGTAGGGTGGGTTTTTTTTGGTTTATGATAAACAAAAAACCCACGAGTGGCACTGAATGACTGCAGCTATTCTGCTCTTGGGTCCTCAGTCCCCCAAGAGCTGGCTGGTGTCACCAGCCCTGCAGCTCCCCAGCCTCAAAGCTTTGAGGAATACAATGCCTGTGAGCGCCCATGAAGCTCGTCCAGGGCTCAGCATCTCCCCCCTGGGACATCCCAGCACTCGTTCACAGCAGCCCTGACCCCAGGTCACAGCCCAGCCACCATACAAGTCCTGGGGCTGGGACACACCAGGGGTCCCAGAGCATATGCCCCGCAAGCAGGATTAGACAGATTTCTGTCTAATTTCTAATTTCTGTAGCCTGGGGAAACAGTCTGCCATTGGCAACGTGCTGCCGACAACGAGACCCCTCCTGGAAAACATTGGATAATCCATTATTAAACACATGGAGGAGTAACCACGGGTGAGACTTCAAATAAAAATAAGTCTCTGAAAGAAGCATCAGCACATTTTGCTCATAATGTCCTTGGTGAGATGTGAAGCAGAAACCACCATCCTCCAGAAGCTCCACGCTGGTCTGCACCAGGTAGGGACAATCCAAAATCTTCTGGCCCTAAATCCTGCCCCGTGGCAGGTCACCCACACAGCAGGTGCGTGTCAGCGAGCTCCAGTGCATATGCACGTGCTGCTGGCCCAGTGGAGCTGCACTAAATCACAAATGTAGCAGCCCATTTCGATACAGAAATTATTCTTGAAAATCTACCTCCCCCCGATTGTTATATGGCTCTTATGCAACTTTGGCAAGAAGAGGGAGGAAAGAGGCTGCGATGCTGAATAGGCCAGATTGCTCATTAGCATTCTCAGTCTGCCTGATAATTTTGTTACGCTACTTTAGCTGGAACAGACCAAGTCCTGAATTGCAACACAATTAAGCAAAAACCTTCTCATTTCCAAGAAGGCTGGCAGTAATACCCAGTAAACATGGGTGAGCTCCAGGGAACTGATGACACAAAATCCTTCACAAGTTTTAGCAACTAATTTCCTTGCAGCTTGTTAAACATCCACAACCCACCTTCCAACTACACTAAATAATGGAAACTATGCTGTCCAGGTCATTCTTAAATCTAATACGTCATACACTTAAGCTCTAAAAACAACTATAGATACATGTGGTACTAGGAAAGGTATCAAAAATAGTGAGTCCCTTCCAACCTAGACAATTCTATGATTCTATAGTGACATGGTTTAGAGATGTGGGTTTTTTGGTTTTGTCAGGGTTCGGCTGATGGTTGGACCAGATGACCTTAAAGGTCCCTTCCAACATAGACAGTTCTACGACTCTAAGATCCCTGATGCAAAACTTATTTAGAAAAACCTGAACTGCATCTATTCAGCATCATTAAAGTAAATCTCTAAATCCAAGTCTGTATCCAGAACTATTTACCAGGTTGGGATTACTGTGAATTTTATGGGATTTTGATACAACGGACATTCTCTTTTGCTGTTAATATTTTTCATATTTCTCAGTTACGTTACTTTCTTCCTCACCCCCACCAGAATCCTGAGATAGCAGAAACTCTATGGCAATGTAAGGGTCAGTGTAAAGATCTTGCCATTCCAGGGGGATTAAGGACACCACCCTCCAGGCCTGTTGCCAAACACAGTTGCTGGGATTGCCTATCAATGGAAAATCGTATGAACTTTTCCATTAAAACCATTTATGATCATAAAGTTGCCTCTTAATTGTCTTGAAATAATTACAAAAAAAACCCAACCCTAATAGAAAGCATCACCGTTTTCAGAGGAAAAGAAAACCTACACACACCCCTGTTGTAATTAATTGGGAGAGTGCCTATCGGGATACATGGATAGACAGGGACTAGGGACTAAAATGTGGCATGTGGCTTTTTTCCTGCTGTTGCACTTAGCAGCACCACATAAACCCAAAATCTGGAATAAATGCATCTTTTTGACACTCCATGCATGGAATATTTCATTATCGACAGCTGTGCCACTCTTTCAGGTAGGTGTGTGTGCAGCAAACACTCCCCCTCCACCCCACGGGGGAAACGGTGCCTGCTTTTCTCCCAGCCATCTCATAGGGAGGCTGGGATGAGGAATTTGGGGATGCCAGTCCAGGACCACAGGCAGATGCGAGTGGTGCAACACCCAGCCTTCCTGAAGGGAGATGGGCAGTTAAATTCCACCTAAAGCAAGAATGAAATGCTGAAATGCTTGGTTTAAACCAGTATATAATGAAATTTGGGATTCAAACCCTACTGACACTGCTTGCTGAAAGTTAGAGGTGTCTGTTTTAACACCCATTAGGTTCAGCAGTGAAAACACTCACAAACACTCTGTCTGCCCCTGCTGTCCCTCCAGCCCCAGCAGCTGGATCCCACCTGGAGAGGCACACACACACCAACAGCAGCTCTGGCCCATAAACTCAGATTCAGTTCTGCACCTCTCTCCCAGGAACACTTAGTAATTTCCCAGTTTCCACTGGCACCTCAGAAAGCAGGCGAAAACTCAACCCTTTCCTCCCAAACAAGAAATATTCCCACCACTGGCTCTCCAGCACAAAGAAATTCACCATCTGTTCCCCGAGTGCAAACAAATCCACTTCATACGTACCATTTCCAGGGGAAAGAAGTGGTAATTTTCCGCCCCATTTGCCTTTCATCCGCTGCGGCTCACTAGAGACGGGATGGCCAGCAGACCGCCTCAGCAGGTCACAGCTGGCCAGGACGCCCAGCTGCTCGGCCAGCTCCAAACTGGTGCAGCGTGATGCACCCAAGAACAGGGACAGCTGTCCAAGTGCCACTGCGCTTGCTTTAACATCTATTGCCAAGACAGAAATTGTATATACATAGAAACATTAGAAGATTTTAAAAAAATAATATTGCTATCCATTTATTTGTTTATTACAAATCACTCACTTTTTCATCTATTTGGGTACTCCCTTTCCCTGCTGCCTCCCCTTGATTTTTTTCTGCTGCAGAGAACAGCAGCAACTCAGGACTTCAATGTTTTTATTTGTAATTTCATTGTATCTATTCTTTTGGTTCCTCTGCCTCTCTAATGGCTTCCTTAATATAATATTTTCTGGAAACTAAGGCTAAAATGGTTACACGTTTATCCTTTCTGAAATTAGTTGCTATAATAAATTACCTACTGTAATAGTTCAGAACTTGTTTACTTCTCTTGATTTTATTAAAGAGCACCCCTTAGGGCATTTTAGCAGCTGTGGATGCCTAAGGAGAAAAAAAGTAATTTAAAAAAAAAGACAAAAAAAGTATTAAAGTGTGTCATATTAACTTAAACGAATTCAAAATAAAATATTTTCAGTCTTAAAAAAACAACAGTATTTTTGATGGAAAGAAAACAAACAACCACGTTGAATGTAACTGAAAATCAGGCGGAAGCTGGAGCCTTCTCATGGCTGATTAACGGGATAAAAATAAAGATCAGCTATTCAGCAGGGAAGGCTTGACATTTAGCCAGCACGATGACCCCAGGCATGTGGGGAACATGTAAAGAAATACCAAAAAACCCAAAAGAGAGCAAGACCTCTATTAGTTGAGATGCTTCCAGGTTGGACAGGCACCAGCAATGGTTTGTGAGCTTGTAACCAAAACCTTCAATAAAATGCTCAATGATCCTATAAAGTCCAAATGCAAGCACCTAACACCTCTTGGGGATCTAACCCTTCAGCCCACAAACTTTAAGGAAAGTTTAACACCAAATATAAATGCTAGTACACCTGGATAGTGAAAAAAACCCACAACCAAAACCACCAGAAGCTTACAGCTTTACAGCCAGAGATCTCCAGTGCTAAGTGGCAGGTCACCTGCGGGGTGGCAGAGACCCAAACTAATGGGATAACTCACGTTCCCGCATTCATCTTGACACCGACACATTTATTTTGAGCATTTGTCCAAAGACAGGAGTTGGCTACATTCCTGCTGTGTGCAGTATCACCTCTACCCCGAGTTGAGAGGCCTGGAGCACTGAAGTGATCATTGCCCAGTTCAGAGGTGTAAACCCACTACCAGCAAAATCAACGCACAGGGAAAGACACGAGCAATCTCCGTCCAGCACAAACAGCCACACACTCACCCAGCGTGGCTCAAAACTCAGGCAGTTACAGCCGCAAATTAGGTAAGGCTCAGACAGATAAAAATGGAATGCCACTTCAAAGAACTGGACACATGGGCCCTAACTTGCGAAATTAATTTTATTTTTGAAACATGATATCCAATTACAAATAAATAATTCATACAATATAACTCAATTAGGATATACAATGTTCAGGCAGTTCATAGTAACAACCAAGATCACATTGAAAATGAGTTTACATTAAATAACCAATTACAATAATATACAACTGGTCACCCAATTAACTTTTCAGCCTGGCCCAAGGTGTATGCAAGTTGAAGATCATTCCTCTTCCCAGTAAAGAAACAGGTGGTCACAATTCTATATCAAGTCCAAAGTAGTTAACACATCGCATTAATGAAAATTAAAAATGCTGCATTGCATCACCCAAATGTGGTTTTAGTACAGAATAGAAGCTTGTGAATTTTAGCAGAATAAAGGTTATTGCAGAGGAGTCTTAGGTCCTGTAGCAATTGCTCTGTAAAATTACAAGCCTTAGAGGACGTTCTTAATGTATGGTTTCAATTCCATACCCTTCTCCACATCCTACCTACAGAACCAGTAGGACGCAGGTATGCATTACGTCCTTTCTTCCAGTTGCACATTGCTTTTTGCTTTCATTTCAGCAAAATATTTTTACTGCCAGGATACAGCTTCCCGTTGAGGTATGGCCCTGCTTGTGTGTAAACTGCAGCAGTAGCAGCACCAGTGAACTTGCAAGGTCTTTTTCTGACACCTAATTTTTTTAATTTCCTAACCTACTCCAGAAATACTATTCTCTGCGAAGAACATTTATGACACCTCGATTGAATTTACTCAAAGTCCTGAAATATTTTTAAATAATTTTAGGAACTTAAAAGAGATTCACAGCATCCTTGGAATTTCTTGGTCAGTCATTTTTCATAATGAAGTAAGTAAGTTTTCACAGCAGAGTAAGTGGTTACAATCTCTAATGATTCAGGGTCCTGGGAAGTCTTGTATTTACAAAAGCTTTGTTAAAAAAAACCCTTTTGGGGGTCCCTCAGGTAAGATATATACCCCTTCTTCTTGGTTCGAGCTCAGAAAGACTGTTTAAAAGTTACAGCTCTTTCCATTACAAAATTCCCCACCTTATGGAGATCGCTACTTCCAACCATGCACTTTTCCTAATTTTCTCTGCAGCTGCCCGCAGCCTTTGGGACACGTGTGCTACATTCCAGCAGGTACTTTTGTTCTTGTTACACTGGGCATGGGAAGACACATTAAAAAACGACGACAATAACAAAAAAAATCCACACCAAAAAGAGAGAGCAGGTAAATTCCTGGCTGGCATATAGTGCATCTGCACAGGGTCCCAACAAACCCCCCTGAAGGTCTTTCTGCTCAGCAATGTAGGAGCACAGGGCGAGAAGGTGGTGGCAGCCAGAAGTATCTCTCGGCCCCCGCAGCCTCCAGGACCAAGGCTGCCAGAGTTGGAAGCCCCTACATCTGAACCCCAATCTACCGTCCCGCTACAGCCACTGGGGTCTCACAAAGAGCTGGGACACCCACGGGACAGGTGCCCTCGACGGGACATGGAAGGACTCAGAATGCAGCGGTATTAAAGTCTGGGGTTTTGCTATAAATACAAAAAATAATAAAAATAAAAGAACAACCCCATACTCGTCACAAGTATTTTAAGCTCATACAAGTATTTTAAAAGTGTTTTTATCTTCAACGCTGAGGCTAAAATTAATGAACCGCTTTATTTTCACATTCTGTAGAAGAAATAAAACTCCACAATGAATCTGATGTCTAAAGGAAGAACTACATATCTCGACAGCATTTTCAACAGAAAAAAAAACAACCTGTAAAATCAAACACAGAGTTAGACTGTAACCCAGTCTTGTGACTGGATTAGAAGAAAAATTAAAACTACTATTTTCAAACCATTTTAAAAGTTTAATTTACCAAAAGTGGATTTAAACCCTTAGCAGAATAAAATTTTAACTTCAGATTTCTTCCAAGTTCACAAAAAGCAGATTTATTTTCTTAAATCTGCTGCACAATGCATCAAGTAACATATGTGGTACTTCAGCAATTATTAATTTTCACTAAAAATAACAAAAAAGTATCTGAACAATGTACATCCTGTGCTGAGTGTGAACTATTTAAGAACCTGTTGATGGAGCACAGATATATACTTCAGTATTAGTAATGTCTATTATACAGCGCGACACTTCCCTACAGACTCAGCAATTTCCACATTCGGATTCTTCAGCCACTTTCCAACATTAGTCTTAGCTCTATTTGCCAGAGGTTTCAATTTATGATCTAGATACCTGAGGGTGTTAATCTCATAAATACGGTTCTAATTTCTTCTTGTTGCTTGTCTTTCCATTTGACTAGTTACACCAAAATTCACCGAGCAGTAGCAGTTTGTCATAGATGGCAGGAGGGGAGGTGGTAACATAACACACACCTTCTCAACAGAACTAAAGCACAGGGAACCTGCCCGACAACTTCGGACTCCTCTGAAACTGCTTTCTAGAATCAATGCAAAGTGTTAATTTAAGTAATATTTCAGATTGGTTTTTTTAAAGAGAATTTGTATGCCAAACACCTCCCAGAATTCCCGTGTCACAAATGCTAACAGCAGGAACTCCTTCCCCTAAACAAAGCCTCTGTAGTGCAGAACTGCTATATGCTACCACCACAGGGTACTAAGTGACCATCAAGACCTTGATTTTTTTTTTAATACTGCAAGTAAATGATACACATGAGAGAATAATCTCCAAATTAAAGCCATTTTAATATTTGTTCCATCACAAAGTTGACTGATGTACGCCTTTTCACATTCTCATGTAACCCTGATTAAAACATTCTTTTCTAGAAATATTTTGAAAATAAAATTCACATCCGAGGCAAATCTAGACACTCTCACTGAAGATGAAAAGATCCCCCCATAGTTCTTGAAACAATATTCACATATTTATAGTAAAACAGAAATTGAGACTCCTTCCCAAAGTAAGAATTGGGTATAACAAACCAAGTAACATAAATAACTCTGACTGACAAATACCTCAAATATCTGTTTTTAAAGCAAAAAAAAAATGCTAACCAGAAGAACATAGAATGAAAGGGAGATTTTTAATGGCACAAAGGGCAGCTGGGCACTGTGTGAGCTGAGAACATAACTGTTATTATGACTTTAAAAATCCCCCCAGATGATTTGGGTTGCGGCTCGGGCAGAACAAGGGTCTTGCCAGGCTTTCACAAACAAGGAAAGAGCAAACCCAGTGTAATGTCCAGACCTGAAGAGAAAAGACAAAAGCTGTAACAAGTCCCTATGCTAAAAGGACACTGTCAAACCTACAAAGTGTTTAGTGAAATTAATGCTGAGAGCTCTTATTAGCTCTACACAATTCAACTACTGGATGAAATGGTCACCAGCGATTCAAAAAAAGGAGCTTCTGTGTTTGAGAGGTTATTCTTCGGTTTAACTTCTGCTGTGTTAATAGCATCTTTTGTATTAAACAAGCTCTAACTAACACCTGCAAGAGTACCTGCCACGACCATCTTTTCATTTTCAGACAAAAATAAAAGTAACCATTAGGCACATACTGAATGTGTATTACACAAGCTGCAACATCAAACATTTTCTCCCTCAGATTTACACAGGAAAAATAGCACAGCAGCAAATAACCTGGTCCTCTGTTCAACAATGAAAGCATTTTAAAATGTACATAATGTCACAACATCAATACCTTCTTATCTTTAAATAATTAGGTAAAAAAGGCCCCCAGTATAACCATTTCTTATATAGCCAAGTTCTCTCTATATACATCCAAATTTTAAAGGTACAAATAAAACATTATACAGGATTTATAAATGTTTAAAAACTTGAGGCTTCAGAATCATGGTTTCCCAAAAAGACTCGGGAATATCCACAGACTGACAAGGTAGCAGAGAAAACTGGAAAAAAGGAGACAGACACAAGTTTGCTGCCGTAACATTTTACTAAACTTGCCAGTCATCACGGTGATGTTATTAGAAATAACAGTTTAAGCTGCAAACGACGAATGGTGGTTTTGTTGTGTTGATCTCAAGTGTTGAGACAGGCAATTCAAGTATTTCCTATTTGATCCAAGCTCATTGTAGCAAAGTGGTGCAGAAAAAAAAATAATTATTTTACGTTTTTTCCATACATTTGATCAATGTCCATTTGATAGTATGCCGTTAGCTCTTTGCGTTTTAGTTTGAACGCATCTGTCACTAGACCAGTCTCAGGGGTCCAAGGATCAGGGCTCAACCGAATTTTTACTGGTATTTCAAACTTCTCCAGATTAGCTGTAAAAATAAACATTTTTAATACAAAATGTAACTGTAACCATTTTTCTACAATTAAGCACAGAAGGAGGAACCGTACTTTCAGAGAAAAGCACATAACACAAATGAATAAGAGTTCCTCAACCCACCATGGTTAGCTCTGAAAACCCGCGTGGTCACCAGTGGAGTGACAGGATCCACCAGTAACTGTTCTCCAGTTCCCACAAAAATACCTAAAAGAACCCCAGCTGTTTGGGTGTCTGTGCTTATCCCTAACTTCAGAAAAGCCTCAGTGCATGGAAGTGACATCCTCAACATATACACTGCTGTAGCAGTCTTATGACACCCATCTTCTGAAGAGAAAAATCTTAAAATCCATACTACTTCATCTTGAAAAAAAAAAGGCAGCGCAACCAGTATTTTTTTGTGTTTTTTCCTGACAGTCCTACAGCTTTCAAGGAAAAGTAAGTTCATATAAGCGCTGTTCCTCTTACTGAAACAGAACAGTCAGCACAAAACACTGTATCATTTGCAAGAGCTTCTGCTTCAGACATAAGAGAAGAAAAGCAAGTAACTCTTAGAAAGGTAATCAACCGATGGGCAGTATTAAAAAAAAAAATCATCTATTTTCATCTTAAATAAAAAAAATAATCCATAAATGTATAATTATCCTGTGTAAGCTGTCATTTTTAGGTTTCCCTGCACCTTTTACTCCACTTGACATTAAATCACCAGGTTTGGGGTTGGATTTAATTTTTTGCAATGTAGCACTAAAAATCATAATATTACTTCAGAAGTAAAGCCTATGATACCAAAGTGGAAAACAAATATAAAAAAACATAAAAGCACATGTAAAAATGCCTTAGGATTAAATTAAATGTTCTGCTTCATCGTGTGCTGCACAAAAATGAAAAAGAAAGCAACTTCGTACACATTCTCCACCCCAGCAGCTTCTTAGAATGACCCTGCCCATACGCTCCACGCAGCAAAGAAAAATGGACCAGAGACGTGGGGCCAGGAAAAAAAAAAAAAAGAGTCTGCTGCAGTGGCGAGACTGCAGTCATCGTAGGAGCCTGCTCCTCTAACAGAATTCTGCAAATACACTAATCACGGAGTTTAACATGTTCACAAGTAATATGGAGAAGAGATGCATATTATAAGACAAAGACTGTTAAGTAGCATAACATTATGGAGGGTAGGAAAGGACAAATTACTCAGAGGTGCAGCAGGGCACCACGACACTGAGCGACTATGAAGCAGACAGCAGAAATCATTCATGGCAAAAATGCATAAAAGAGAATGCGTATGGGGGGAAAAAAAAATAACATCCACAATGACTATTTAAAAAACATTGTGTGGTCATAACCGACAGCTTTATGAAAAAAGCTCAGTGCTTAGTAACGGTCAAAAGCATAAACAAGGCAGAAATTATTATGAAAGAACAAACAGAGTATCACTGTGCCACTGCTTAATTCTGCTCCAGAACAGCTAAACAGACTATGGCCAATTAGCATGAAAAAGATACAGCTGAGGGGGAACTATAATAGGCACTGAAAAAAACCACACGACTGCCATTGTGAGTGTTCTCTGCCCCTTCCCATACACGAGCTTGGCAGAACCAAGCCGGAGGAGCAGATGGCAGGGGTACAACAAACAAGAGGCGTTTCTTCATGTGAACACAGCCGAGCTGTGCAACCCCACCAAGAGGTAATCTGGATACTGATACAGAATATTTACATAGCTTTAAAATGCAACTAGAAGAGTTAATGGAAGAAAAGTCTACTGAAAATTATTAATTTCAAAGACACTACTTTCAGTTTAGGAAACCCCTCAGGTGCGAGTCACTGGAAGAGCGGACAGCCCCTGTCACCAAAGGCTTATTTCAACAGCACATGAGACCATGCAATACCCAGCACACGCGTACCATGGATCTACAGATGACCCATGTTCTTTTGGGCCAGCAGCTAAGGACAAAAAGATACTACAGGATATCTTAAAGAGCACCAGATACAAATACTTACATAGGAACTGAACTGAGCTTGTTAAATTTGCCCTGGTTTTTTTATTCTTTCCTCAGCTATCGGCCATAGTCAAAAAAATAAGTTACATAAACCAAAAGGACTGAGTCGACTCATGTTTTGTAGGGCTTTTTTTTTTTTGTATGAAGGTTTCATATTTCCTTGAGTATGTATATTTTATAGAACACATATTTTTAGGGTCTATGCTTATGTATTTCACAGACATTATGGTCCACAAGGTTGATACTATCTGTCCAGCTACTCACCTGCCATGGCAGCCTCAGCTAGCACCTTCAGTACCTCTTTTTCCATCTCAGGACTGTTACAGATCTCTTCCCAGGTTCCTTTAAATCCTTTCTTTCGAGCTAGTTCTGCGAGCTCCTTTTGATTTGGCACAACAAATCCAATGACATAAGAATGGAAACTGAGAAGTATAATGCACTTTAGTATGAATTTTGTAAAGTTAACACATCTTCAAAAAAAAAATATTTCAAGTTGAGGGGTTTGCACTTAATAGAGAGATATTGCTCTTAACAGTTGGCTTTTGTTCACCTGATAATCTTTCTGAAACAGCACACAAATTACCATTGCCTGCTCAAAAAGAAAGAGAAGCCACTTACCTTACAGCAACTGGACTGCTTCAAGGTGTGCTGTCCATATGCATATTCCACTGTGCCTCACGCTCAGAGATTTGGGGAAGCAGTCCCCACACGACAGCAATGCGCCCTGCCTCTCCTCATGCTTTGCATCCCGATAGGAAGACTGGTGGGCCGCTTCCCTACCTCAGTTTCCTCTCAACTGCAGATCCAGTTACTGTGGAGGAGTAGAGGACTGCAGTGAAGAGGGGATGGAGAGCAGTTTGTGGAATGAGCATATGCACAACACATCTCAAAGAAAGCCTGCGTCTGTAAGGGAAGTGACTTCTCTTTCAGATGATTGTCCATACGCTCACTCTCCTGTTGGCAATCTTTGTCTGCTCCTGGTACGCCTAGAACCTATGAAGCCATGATTTCAAAGTCTTTGAAACACAATCCACCCTGTAAGAGGTACTCGAGGTTTTTGAGATGGTATAAAAAGTTTAGGGAAAACGTGAACAGAACCTCACAAAGCAACTCTATGTTGCATTTTAATAAAGCTGACCAGAGTCAGAGCTGAAAGGGATCTCAGCTCACCACCTAATTCATTCACCTGCCTTGAAGGTGATCCTTCTATAGATGATTCAAATTTGCTAGCTTCTTCAGTCTTGGAGGTTGTAACAACAGCATGAAGGAAGAAATTCTCAGAATTTGGTCCTCAGGACCTCCTTAGTCAAGTCATCTCCTCCATGTTAAGACATTTTGCCAAAAGGTCTCTCCTACGCTAGGAATCTTCATTCCCTTGCTGTTCTTGAGATCCCAGCTGAGTACTGCTCTTGGATCTATGGTAAGAGACACCTACAATGGCACTGTGTGCTGATATCAGCATGCTGATATCACTCTGTGAAGTCTGGTACTTATCTCCTTGAGCTTCCAGTTGAGAACTCTCTTGGGTTTTTTTGCCATGTTTTCTCATTTGTCAGGCAACTGAACGACTCATTTTCCTGACGTAAAGCTTGACATCCACTGAATACATTTTGGATGAGTGAAGTGCTGATAAAGCACTAGAAGTCTCCTCTGAAAGAGCTCTAATCGTGATTCCTTTCAGCAAACATTTTATTCCTTGTCTCACTGAGCATTTTATCTGAAGTGGCCAATGCGCACAGCTTTTGAAGCAGTGACACCCTGCAAACACTTCTGATTCCCTGCTACAATATTCAGGAGATGTGCACCCCAAGATATAAGGTCAAATCACAGATTTAACCTATTTGTAAAAGTCTGCCCTCTTTGTCCTTTTGCATGCGGGAGGTAAGACAGCTACAAATGAACAACTCCTCTCACGTAGGAGATCAGGCAGGCAAAGTGTAAGGAGAGACAGGATACAAGAGAGGTCATGGACACTGCAAACAAAAAGTCTCTGAGCTCAAGAGTGCTGAGGTGAGTACAGATCCACAACGGAACGTGCATATGGACAATCATCCGGAGAATCTGTATTACATGGCTGCACATGCGTGAAAGTATTAGGAAGTACAGCAGCAGAATAACAATTTGCAATGCACTTGGACTCCGTAAGCTGCCTTTAAAAATGACTCAGATTTTCTTATTTTTAAGTAATAGGCAGGACACAAACTAACAGAGTCAAATGCTTGACAAGTGCATTTTAGTCTCCTATGTTATGCTGGCCTGGCAAAGTTAACACAAATTTGATAGTACAATTCCAGTAGTAAACTTCAACCCTAGAACAGCAGAAACCACCATCTGGAGGAGCCTCTTTCTCCAAAGACTACAAAGGGTGCTCAGAACAGGCATGTAACCACAGATAGCCAAAGCAAGCAAACATGAGACTTGCCCAAGGCGTCTCCTTGGGCAAAACCACAAATCAAACCTAATGAAACAGAAGTTTTCTTGGCAGTGACATGCCCAGTGCATGTTAGCCTACTGATCCAAAACTGTCAAAACTGAGATTACAGGATGACTATCATTAGTTAATAAAAAAAAAAAAAACAACAACAAAAAAACCAACACAGAGAACCAGGTGAACAACCCAAAAGTTAGTTTTCTATTTTAATACCACCGAGCAATTCCCTGGTATGCTTGTACTGGCCTTCTTCAACCAAAGTTATCAAGCGGGGTTTTTTTGGCCATACTGGAAGTCAGAATATTTCTCCAAAAATGACCTTCCAAACATCAAAATGACAACAAGAAACAATGATCACATGAAGTATATTTATACATTTAAGTCTATATCATATACAGGTAGCAAATTCTAGGAATAGAAACTTAAACCCTTATATGCCTAATTTGGGAGTGCACCTAGAAGCAAACAGAAAGGACATTTGATCACCATTTATTGTATGTTTGCATAGTATTTACAACGCGTTTTCTTTCAAGCTTCAAAGCTTCTGCAAATGTACTGCAGGGGTTAAAGAAAAGTACTTTTAATGAGCAAAGCAGCTTCTGGGGTGTTGGTGGGGGGTTTCCCCGTTTCCTCCAAAGTACAACAGTACGTCCTCTGCAGAACAAACCCCAGCTAAATACAAAAAGGAATAAGGGACACCTTATTCCTTATATAGGTATATATATAGGTATATTCCTTATACAGGGTTTATATAGGTAATAATCTCTAAAGTGCTTGAATGACACAGCCAGAGCTCAGCTGCTTTTCAGATTGGGAAAAAGGGAATGAAAGAAAGACTTATTCTTGGCATTTTCCAACAAATGATGAAAAAAAATGGGAAAAGAAAAATAAAAACATATTTCAGATGTTTTAGTTTTGATAAAGTTATGCAAGTGTATTATAAGTAAAATCCTTTTCAAATGTTTTAAAAAATTCCACACATCGAGTGGCAAAAAATTTTGCTTACAGCTTCAATAGGACAGACAAAGAATACAACAATAACAAAATATCAGCTCTTACTGATTACTTATCAGGCCTCTTACCTGCTTGCATACGCACAAATGTTATCCACCAGCGGAAGATTCTTCAGAGCTGCTTCTACTTTGCCAAGAGAAACGTATTCTCCTGCCTGGAGTTTTACAAGATCTTTTTTACGATCTATTAAGGAAAAAAGGAATCAAATGTTAATTACAGACACAAAACTTTTAGATGTTATGTTGTATTTTTCTGAAAAAACACATATAAATGCCAAAAGGTAAGTTGACTCATGTTTGGTGAAGGTACCAGAACCGTTTAATATCAGGTTTCCGGACTTGGCATTTTATCAATCTGTCCCTCATTTAAACATGAGACATTTTGATCCCATGCATTTTCTGTCTTTAGAACAGCATCTCCTGTAAGACTGCACTGGCATGTGAATGGAAGACAACTAGGATTATGCAAAAGCCAGTGTTTGGCCAGAAGCACACGCTTTATGCTGTCTGGTCCAGGCGCTTAAGGCAGGAAATGCAGCATTTGGTGACATTTTGGTATTTATTCCCAGGCTAAAATCTATATTTAAAGAGCAACTGTCCATCTGCTGTTAGAAACACAACAATAGGAACTGAAAATTAAGCCCAAATTACTTGAGCCTATTGTACACAAGCCAAAGAAGGAGCAGGGGAGCAGAGGGCCTTACCCCCTGAGCTGTGATGGCCGCCAGCCGTACCTCTCCCTGGCCACAGGCCTTCGCCCTGCTTCATGCAGCCAGGCAACAGCTGCGACGGGACATCAGATTCTTCACATATAGTAGATTAAATAAGACTAGCTTTCAGGATTGAAAAGCACCCCAAGTCACCCACTGACTTCAAGAGACGCACCTGGCAGTTTATAGGGTGCCCAGTTTTGTGCCTAGAGGTGTCAAAGAATTATGAGCCTATCACACCTTATGTGCTTTACTTAACTCTATTTTCCCCATAGTTCCTTTATGGTAAAGGGATATTCTTGTTATAAAGAACAGCAAGATTTAAAAAAGGCTTATTTAATTACTGAGTACATATTACGAGAAGAGACCTTTCACCGAATCAAACACTTAAAGAATTATAAAACCTAAGGCAGCTTACATAGCCCAATTAGTCTACATTTTACTCTCTAATTACTACTCTATTCTCACTAACAGAGAGTCAAAAGACTAAAGTAAATGTTAAAACTGTTTTAAAAGGAAGCAATTGTTTTAAAAATCAGTTTTTAAAACAATCAGGTTGAGGGCAACATACCAGGAATTCCCAGGATACATGGCAGGGCTTTAGACTCCACGAAGATATTTTTGTGGGGGGGGAAAATTACAGTATTTAGCAGCCTGTGTATGTTCACCTGAATTTATTAACTCACCAATAATTTTTAGACATCCATCTTGATGAAACTCTCCAATGTCTCCAGTATGGAGCCACCTCTGCCCATTCTCATCAACACTGAAATCTTTTTTGGTTCGTGCTTCATTTTTGTAGTATCCCACAGTCACATTTTGCCCTCCAATAAGAATCTCACCTCTAGGATATGGTTTATCAGTGTTGTAATATCCACCTAAAAGTACAGGTTTTATTAAGTTATCAAGAACTAAAATACATTCCAAAGCAAGAATTCCTAATAATTTTACTGTTTCAATATAGAACTAAAGGGCTTTAGTAAGCCCTTCGCCAAAGTTACCACTTGCCTAAATAGTTCAGCAAAAGAGGTGGTTCCAATTCTTTTCAGCACATAAACAGCTATTTAATATGTTTGTTTACAAACAGTCAAATTCACACAAACCCAGAGGGCAAATGCCACCTCTATGCAATCTTTCTGCCAGGACTAACAGTCTGTCAGTTTCATACAGGCTCGAATCAAAAAAAAGTTTCACCTCACATTTTAGGAAAGAAAAAAGCTACAGGGTTTCACCTTAGCCCAAAACACCCTTAAATATTGTGTGTTTCTACTCAACAATACTGAAAAGCCTGTAGCCTAAACACATTTCAAACTTCATTAAATATATTTTATATAGCATCCATTAAGCTTCCATTCCATATGCAAATTTTTAATCGATTTTATTAATAATTGTATTATGAAGACTATTTTAAAATTATTTCTTAAATGGCAACATGCATGCACTTCAGTTGAAGTCTCCTGAATCCAGCAGCTCTAAGACACAACATACATACAAGACCTGCATTCTGTCCTGCAAGAATACTGATCTAAATCAGAGGTACAATATACATTTACACAATTATAGTGACTGGAATAAAAGAAATAGTATAGTCAAAGAGAATCATAATACAACCTTGTCAAAATGCCACTTAAATTGATAGCTTCTGTCTAGATATTTCTAAATTCAAAGACCACTGAGGAATTTATTTCGCCTTTGTTCTCCCCAAGGTGAAACTTAGACAGGTGAAAGGGGCACGAAAAATTTAAAAAGCCAAGAAACAGTCTTCTAACTACTGCTGAGCAAAGCCCAACAGAAAAATAGTGATACAAAGTTCTTACATGCACACTGTAGTTTAATCGCATACAGAAATTCTCACCTTCTTCCCAGTTCATTAACTTGATTTCACAACAGACCAATGGTGCTCCCACTCTCCCTGTAGTGTAATCCCAAACTAGAGTTTAAAAAAAAGAGCATTTTTCAGAAATTACCAAAACTGAATTAGAAAAAAATCTTTGTCGTCATGCATCTCATTTAGTAAAACTAACTGCAATTTATTTCTGAACTTTAATTCATACAACAGAACTTGAAGAAAACCAATGGATCTATCAAGGTAATGGCAGATGAAATCCTTATCCTGCGAAGAGAAGAGATGGCTGTATTTATAGATACCTCCAGTCATATCAACACAGCTTTGACAGCAAGCTGTACATGCGGATCGTGCTTCAGAACTTTAAATAGCATTTGCTGGACTCTGAAATAAGCAGCAACCATTCAGGGATTCTATATTTTGATTCGCTTTCCTGGCATTTCAATTCCCAAACACTCCTGCATCCAAGTACCTCCCCAAAAGAGCATCACTGGAGACTACATCATTTGTATTTCAGTTCCACTTTCCCCCCCAACCAAGCTACTGGAGAAGCCTTTTCCAAAGTCCTTGTGGAATAAAACCCACATCACAGCAATTTGTGGATCACCAAGGAACGTAATGCAAGATCTACAATCTGGCATTATCTCGCCATGAACCTTAGACACTCCTCATATTATTCCTAGGTAGATCATACCATTTCCAAAAAATAGCAAATCTGTTTCTCCCACCACAGAATGTAAGTGAAATTTTAGGACTAAAAGGCAACTGAAGCCATGAAGTTCTGTTATATATAAACTAAAACCTGGTGCAAGCTTTTGCATTCCATTTTATTTCCCTAATGTCTCAATAGACTCACCAAAGTTAGAAATAATTTGTTCAGTTCAACTGGTGAGTGCAATAATGCCAAGATCCCATGCACACTATTACAGCTTTCTCTACCACAAATGAGAACATTCTTTTTATATCTAGGTCACCAGCTTTAGCACAACGTGTCAAAATCAGTACTCCTACTGTTTTACGCATTTATGATTACTTGTAATTCCCAGGACTCCCCAGTTATGTTTGGTGGGATACACCAACTGAGGAGACTGTCAAAGAGGACATAGGCAGAGGGCTCAGCGTGGATCACTGACACCAACCTTCTGTGATTGTTCCAGCTCCCGCTGACTCAGTCAGTCCATACCCCTGTCCTACAGGGCAACAGAAACAAATGTTCATAAACCGCTGAGTCGCTGCAGAGAGCGGAGCTCCTCCACAAAGCAGGATGCGGATTTTTCCACCTAGCAGCATTCGTACTTTCCGGAAAATAAGGCTAAAATGCAAAGATAAGAGTATATATTTGTTGCTTAAAAGCTAAACAAGCGAGTAAGCAATTTTATATCTGAACTGAAAGTTTCCATCAACTTCAAATAAACTTTTATGGCATTCAAGAAAAATCTTCAAGGAGCATATTTAAATTTTCAAAATCACAGGCAGAGATTTTTAAGATTTGAAGATGGATTAAATGTTTTGAGAATGTCGACTTAAAGTTCTGTGATTTCTCCTAAAAAATAATTTAAATAAGCTGTATAAGTTTTGCAGTTATATTATCCTTTAGTCTCACTAAAGTTGGATTCGATGATCCTTATGGGTTCCCTCCGACTTTAAATACTCTATGATTCACTTCTGTGAAAATGTGAAGTCTACAGATTTACAGGAATAGACTTCTCATCTTACCCCAAAATTGTATAAATTAATTTTTAAAGTCTTGATGAAAATAATGCAATGAATATAAATCTCCAATCAGTTTCAAGTTAAATAACATTCACTTAAATGATATCAGTAAATATTTAAAACCATCACACAAATTACTGATTTGTTGTTTCAATTTACACTTAATTACAGACTTGTTCATGTTCAAAGCATCAACATTAAAACAAAGAGAAGCACACCAAAAAACCCCAGATGCTGCTCACATGATAAGACTTTGATAAGCATTTCTTTGGTGCCATTAAAAGTAAAATTAAAATTACCTATCACAGAGTGGGGTACTGTAACCTTTGGAAATCTGTTCCATTTTGTAGTTGTAGGCCAATATAAATAGATTCCGCTGGAAACTAGTCATTTCATTCACTTTATTCATGACATTTTTGTAGATCCGATCCATAATTTCCTAGTTGCACAAAGAGATTAACTTTAACTCAAAGTAACAGAAATCCTAAATTCAGTACCACAAAAAGGAACATAATCTAGGAATTCTAGCACATTTCAGATGACAACCTGCTCCCAGGTGACTTCCTCTTCCACTGCTAAGCAATAACAAGATGCTCACAGAAACTGAGGAAGCAAGCATCTGAGCAGGAACGCTTGTTAACCCCAAGCTGCCTGATGCCAACTATCTTTATTCCATTAATTTACTATTACAATACATTACTAATTAAAATGTCTATCTAATCCCCACAGCTATTTAAAACATTGAAAAATGTTGACACTCATATGATAATGTTTATCCTCAACACGCAAATAAATATCAAAAATATTATTTAATATAGCTTAACTTCAAAGGTGCTACCTTTTTTATTTACATGCTAATATAATCATAGAGCAGTTTGGGTTGAAAGGGACCTTTAAAGGTCATCTAGTCCAACCCCCCTGCAATGAGCAGGGACTTTTTCAACTAGAAGAGCCCCGTCCAACCTGACCTTGAATTGTTTCCAGGGATGGGGCATCTCTCACCTCTCTGGGCAACCTGTGCCAGTGTTTCACCACCCTTTTTTTTTTTTTTAAAAAAAATCCTTCTATCTAGTTTAAATCTACCCTCTTTTAGTCTAAAGCCATTGCCCCTTGTCCTCTTGCAACAGGCCCTGCTAAAACGTTTGTTCCCATGTTTCTTATAAGCCCTCTTTAAGTACTGACAGGCTGCTATAAGGTCTTCCTGAAGCCTTCTCTTCACCAGGCTGAATAAGTCCAACTCTCTCAGCCTGTCTTCATAGCCCTCTCATCATCTTCGTGGCCTCCTCTGGACCACCTCCAACAAGTCCATGTCTTTCCTGTGCTGAGGACAGGAACCCTGCACTTGGGCCTCACTGAACCTTATGATGTTCGCATTAGCCCACCTGTTGAGCTTGTCCAGGTGCCCCCGAATGACATCCCATCCCTCAGGAGTGTCAAGCACACCACTCAGCTTGGTGACATTAATTTTGTCATTAAAAAATTGAATTATGAATTAAAAAATCATTTAAAAAATTATTTATCCTTCAGTTACTTACCGGGACAGCTGCCATTAGGGTTGGCTTAAGCGTAGTGACATCACCTTTGCTTCCTTTTTTTATTTTAGAGGACTAAAGCCAAGAACAAGTAGGCACATTTAATATTTTTAACATGAGAAACAAAATCACATAGCACATTTTTCAAACGTTTTCATTTAAATTATATTTTAACAATTAATATTAGCAAAGAGTACCCTGTCATAACCAGCAATACCTTGCTGCATGAATTGTAGAAAAGAAAATTTGTTGCGATATTTTTAAAGAAATATTACAAAGATATGATGGGACTAATTTTTGGTCTTTTTTACCATAAAGGCTTATATCAACAACATACCTGGTCAGCTAATGTCTGAGGCGAAGAGTAACCGATGCGGCATCCATGAGACAGACACACAAGTTCAGCGCTCAGCTCCAGAACATGGGCAAGAGGCAAATAGCCAATATAGATGTCTTTTTCCCTGTAAAGAATTTTTAAAAGATAGGTTTATGCTGTACCATTAGAGGCCTTCAGCTAAATTTACACAGAGCTTACTGCAGAACTGGAGGAAGTGGAAAAATGCCCTGGAGCTTGAGAACATATTTCAAATATTACAAGTTTTGTTTCAAAAGCTGCGCACTACATACCGTAGGTTTAAGGCACGAACAAAGTGTAATGTTTACTGATCCCAAGACAATTAACTGTGTATTATGGCTGCAAAGGCAACTCAGTAGACAAGATTAAAGACTGCACCAAACAAAAAAACCACAGAATTTAACACTAACCAAAGGAAGTACTGGTTAGGGAAGCTCCCAAACACCCTAGTGCAAGGCGGCCCCACAGGCTTCTGTGTCTCCGTCTTGCCCACATACAGAAGACAAGAGAACAAAGAGCAGCACATGAAGCAGTCATGTCATTTAACGCAGTACTGGAAGATGCTCAGACATCACTATATAGTATGATGTGTTCACAGACAAAGCAACATAAAACAGTTAACATTTTACACAGTAATTTAATCTGAAATCGTACGCAACTACATGATTTCTTTAATTGCTGGTAAGTAACTATTGGTACATACCCCAGATTCGGAATCCTCTCAGCCATTCCAGTTATCCCAGCAATTATGTTGCTATGGGAGATCATAACTCCCTTGGGAACTCCTGTGGATCCACTCGTGTACATGATCACCGCGATATCGGAGGGCATGGGTCTAGCCTGCTGCTTATTTCCTGTAATTTGTGTTAAAAAAGAGAATGTATAATTTGTGGAAGACTAGGAGATGTGACACACTAACACATTTCAGCAGTCATTCCAATACAACACCACATGGCTATGACATTCTGCTTTTGGTTTAAAAGATTGCGGTCAGGGTTAAGTGCCTTCACAAAGAGTAGGAGCTGCCCTGCATTAGCTGAGCAATACTGCCAGTGATTGTCCTGGTCTACCACGACAATGCTTTTTGTCATGTTTCTGCAGAGGAGAGAAAAACGAGCAGAGCTTTGGCTTCTCCAAAATGCCACCGAGCTTCACGTCCTTAGGAAGGGAAGCTGCCCTGGTTCCACGCTGCCAAGGGTCAGTCCCCGTTTGCAAAGGGCAACAACACGCTGCCTCATTCACAACACCTGCAGCAAGGCACCACTCAGCCAACACGAGGTCTAATCTCTATAAATGTTTAAATAAAGTTCAATAGCTTCAACAGGATAAGGATAATAAAGTGCTTTTAAGATACTTGCACTGAGTGCAAGAAGATACCAAACAATCGTGTTTGTTCGGAAAACCGGCATAACGCACAACACACATGGCACACCATTCACACTGAACGAGAAGAGTGAAAGCATATTTAGTAATTTCCTGCTCACTGAATCCTGTATATCCTGTACAACAAACAACACAGAGGAAAAAAAAAACCCATAAGCAGCAGCTTATGTACTTAGTATAATATTAATTGAACATGCTGGACCATAAATAATTCATTGAAGTATTCCACAGTTTATGAACGGTGAAGTCAACAAAGATAGTGTTCCTTTGGGTATATAGTATGCAATACTTAAAAGACTGAAGAAAGAAGGATTAGACGCTTTTTACATAGCACACAGATTAAGAAATCTCAAGGAGCTAATGAATTATAACCATATTTTTTCCTGTTCGTGTTGCCTGAAACAGTTTTAGTACATAAAAGTGGTACATCAAAAAGGGAAAACATCTTTTAAAGAAATTAAGGTCAGTGTTGGAAGCAAACCTGCTGTTCCCCTGAACATCAACAGCAGATGGATTAACCACCCACCCTACTCCCCAAACAAAATTCAATCCAACATTCCTGTGTCTTCAGAAGTTCAAAGATTCTGAAAACACAAAGAATAAAAACAGAAAAAGTAACTACTGAATATAATGAAATCTTAAGATACGAGGTTTAGCAGCTCTTCAGAGCCAAGAATAAAAACTTGTAATGTAACAGTTAAAATACTTTCTGAAATTCTGAATTCTAATTCTAAAAATGTTACATAGATTGGAAATAGATTTCAAGAAATTTACAAAGTAGACTGATGCTTTCAGAAGACTGAAACTTCCAGAAAGGCAATAAAAGTAACCGAGTTCTATCAGATTTAAATTACTATTTTACATTTTGTTATTCGTGAATTTAATGAGACTTGATGGCAGCAAATTCCTGATGTCTTTTGCTATAAAACACATGCAGTTTTCTCTGCATGCTCTGAATAACCTGGTTTTAATATGTCTGATCATAAAAATGCTTTCTAAGTTTCTATCCCAGCCTAAATGCTTATCCTAAAAATTATTCGTCAACACATGACACTTGTGGAGAAGACAGTTTATATTAAAAGGGTTTTACTCTAGGGTGCTGAAACACAAAAACCAAACAAAAAATCCCACACCCCAAAATCCAATCACAACCAAACAAAAAACCCCCACAGATTTTAAAGAAAAAGTAGATGACAAAAGGTTAATGACAGCATAACTTTTTTTAAATTTTTTTTTTTTTTGAGATCTGCAGTTTTCCAAAGTTTACTCAACAGGGTCAAAGCAGGACAACAAAAGCAATGACGCAAACAGAAAGAAGAGATAACCTACCGGTATCTGCCTTGGCCCCCATAGCTTGCACAGAAGCCATCGTGTGAACAATGACACCCTTGGGAAACTCTGACCACGTTGTTGGTTTGCCATCCACTGTAATAATGTGTCGCAGCAGTGGAACCTGAGAAACAATCTCCTGTGGAAATGAACATGTGTTCAGAAATCATACATGAGGCTTGTGCCAACAAGAAGAAAACAAATTATCTACTGTATATATTAAAAAAGGCATTGACATAAAATACCTGAGAATTTAACATTTCAGAGGATAAACTTGTCTAGCTCAAGCAGCTGCAAAGCCTGAAACTTTCCATATTTAGATTTGCAGGACTGATTGAAATTTCCACTTACAAGTCCAAAAACTTTTCCAACCATTTACTGATCTTGGTCTTATTTGAAGAAAAGCCCACAAATAAGACTGCAATGATTTGTAGAGATAATTGACTTTCCATTCTCATAGAGCACCGAGAGAAGCTGGAGACACTGAGCTTACAGTAATCCTTATGTTGCTCTGATTACTATGCCATTTTAAATAAGTAACAGCTAGCAAAAGTACAGAAAATTATTAGTTAAGCACAAGTTAAGTACTTCAAGCAAAATGTGAGTTTGAAAACATTTATCAGTGTTCTAGTGGAAGAAGAGATGACTACAGTCTCTAGCAGAAGAAATTAATTTTCCTACTGCAAGCTGAAATAAGTTTGCAGCATACATATCTGTGATTCTAGTAACCAAAAAAGGTTTGGGAAATTCTCATTCAAAATTCAGCAACATCACACAGTTTTTAATTAAAACAATTCCCTTAGGTGATATGTCTAGTTCCCCCAAGACACATTATGGTGAAACTTATGCAGATTGGTTGTTCCACTTGTGTATTCAATCTGGTTCAGTAAGTCAGAAAAGTTTTTTGACCACTCTAATGTTTAATAAGCTTTCCCCTGTACTGGAAAACAGCTCTAACTCTTCAAGCACCCATCTTTAGATTTAAGAGCCATTCTCTGCCAGGAAAATATCCAATAATAAATCAGGAGGATGGTCACATTTAGCTATTCGTATACAGTTTATACATTTTTCTGTTCTTCCCATTTGCTTCAACTGTTAAATTTATAGGCACTAAATACAAGAAACTGCTATGGTATCCAGGTGGAAAAGTGTTGTTCCAGGCAGCACTGCAGGTCTTCAATACTGCAAATTGCTCATCCTGTTCTCCAAAGTCGTTGCGGAGTCTAAATCCCACTGAAGGCTACCTATCAGGGTTTTTTGTACACAATAAATAAATCTTATTCTGAAAGAAGCATCTACCCTACAGAAAGGCAATAAATCATTGTTCCATACAACAGAACCAGGTCTTTTAACAAGAGTGAACAGATACACTAGGAAGAGATAGACAAAGAACAGTTTTCTTACCTTCAATTTTGTTTGCATCAATTCCTTACTGGTAATGATGGTGGTCACCTCTGTCTCATTCAGCCCGTGCACTATTGCTGGGCCTCCCAGCGTAGCGTACAGAGTAACGACTGAAACACAAAATGGGGGCAAAAGGTGAGTATCTACATCCCACTTTCAAGTATACTTTACAATGAAGGGCTGGGATTAACCTACTCTAAATTAGGCAACACAGTGAAAATATTTGTCAACTAACATAACGGTGGTGTAGTTTTGTGCTTCAAAAAATACACATTACCCAGATTTAAATACAGCATAATCTTCAGTTACTCCCAAAAGGAACAAAGAATAACCACCGTCTATATGACTGTTAAATATTTTTCAAGATCTAACAAGAGGTATCAAAGCCCCGTTAAACCATGTTAATTATCTTTTAGAACTGCTATCATACCTTCATGGCTCTTAGGATTCTAAAAGTAGGCACCTGTTTAATACACTGCTTAACAGTACACAAGAAACAGTTTTCATTCACATGAACTTCTCTTTTCAGAACTCCCATGCTCTGCTACTCGCATGTAACAGAACCTTTTCAGGCTTTAACAATTGGCTGCTAATAAGAAATTACTATAACACTGTAATATGTGTTATCAGCAGATTAATTCTCATACTCTGTAATAAACCTGTGACTACAATCATCTCCCATCTATTTAAAACAACACGATAAAAGTATTATCATCACAGACATTAGACAGAGAACTGACAGCATGAGGATATAGAATAGCAAAGGAACAAAATATTTAGGGAATTGATTATTAGAAACAGTTTCCTGTATTTATGGACAGCTCATCAGCAATAGTGTTAAACCACAACTATTTCATATTAAGAATTTTTAAATCTTACTTTATTTCCAGACATTTTTATGATAACTGGATCAGAAAAGACAGGAAGAGACTGGAAAAGAAAAAGGCAGCTAAAAAAGGAAAAGAGGTATTGCTCCCAAAAAAACAGTAATTTCCTATTTTCCAAGCAGAATGCTAAACAGGGGCATCTCAAAAAAGTTGTAAGGGAAAGCAACACAATTATTAATTACAACATCAGTGATGGAAGTTTTGTCACCTTAGGTATCTGATTTTCTTGTGTATTTTAGTCTGGCCTTAGCTGAATATTTAAACAACATAATTATTAAAACAAGACAACCCATTGTATGCCAGAGCTGTAACTATACTATGTTCACCGCAGCAAAAATAAAGGCAAACTCTGTTGTATTGTAGGATCTGAAGCCCAGGGAGTTACTAATCCCGTGCAGCGTACCAAGGGAAGAACTCAAAAGCAGCTTTCTTACACAGAAAAGTAAATAGTTGACCTCTACTTATTTTTTTCCTTGTTAAAACAGTCCATCATAGTTCAGAACTGTTGCAGGGCAAACGCACATGCACTGTGTTTTCTTTAATTTGGTGGGAGCAAAGTCCCGAGGAGTGCCTCTACCCGTTCCCACGAGCTCTCTCCACTTACGGCGGTGACCCCTGTTACACAAACAGCTCGCAGGAACTCCGCTCCCCAGCCAGCCCGCGCAGCCGCCGCCACGCTCCGCACGGAAAGGCAAGCGCCATCGCCGAAATAACCATTTATGTAGCTAATTACTCGTCTACGAGTAGGTACATCAAGGACAACTATACAACAAGGACAGCTATACGGGAGAGGCAAAGAGAAAGAGAGCTATACCGTTGATATGACGGTGTACTGATGGCACGGAGAGGAAAGAAAATGAGCAATCGCTCTGATCTGTGAAATTCTCACTTTTTACATCAGCACCTTAAACCTTTTCAGGCAAACCTCAAAGTGTAGATATTTTTTCTCTCAGTTTTCTATTGAGGGCATACCAAGAAGGGGCTATCTTTTGTGTTCACCTTTAAGCGAGTCTCTGGTATCTGGATTTCTGCTAGGAGTACTGCTCTGACAAAGAAAAATCTCAACACTACTAAATTTGCCAGCTAATAATACAAAAACAAAGCCTTCTCCTAAAGAAACAAATAGAATGTTGGCCATTTATTTCAATGTAACTAAGATGTCAAACTGCATATTTCAGCATCCACCATACAAAAATAAAAAGGCAAAGCATACCTCTAAAGGCTTCAGCCAAATAAATTCTTACAAAACCACTTCTGCTCAAGCTTCAGGAAGGCATGATTGAAAAATGACACATAACCTTCCTATTTATTTCATTGTTTCGTTATGCACTCAGGTGTTTCACCTGCCCACAATGGTGAAGAGCTCTTCACACAGATGAAGAGGAGACACTTTGGAAGAAAATCTGGTTTTGTGTCAGTACTCTTTTTTCCATTTTTGAAAAATAAATCCCACTCTACCTCCTGCAAATACAAGACTTAGATAGCTTCAAACGATGTAAAATTTACAATCAAGTATTTCTAATCATTAAACCACTTGTTAGTGTGAGTAATGCATCACATAAAAACTACTTTCCCCATTTTAATTCCAGAGCACAAAATGCATTCTCTCCAACACTACGTAGGAAGCAAATGAACCTGCTCTCTTGGCATCAGTTCTGGGCACATCCCATCAGATTTAATACATTTCACGTTCAGAAAGAATGACACAACACCACCACAGCAGTTAGCTGTTGTGAAACCTGTAAACTGAAAAATGCTAATACAAAGTCATTTAGCAATGTCTTGCCAGACTTCTTCAACATCAGCTGAATTTTATAATTCATTCAGCAAGGCAACTACGTGAATTCTGCTTGATAATATCATCATCTGCCAACACACAAGTCAGCCAAGTTCACGTAAAATGACATACAGCTTAGATGCTAAATACCATGTCAGACAGTGTGCAGAAGCACGTCTCAATAAGGGAATTTAAAACATTAATCTGACAAAACCAAAAACACATGCATACCATTCTACACACGACATCCATCCACTATCTCAGATGACTTTTTTTCCTCCTCAAATTATGAAATCTTCCTAGGATTTGTAAGTGCACTTCACTTCCAAAGAAAAAATAATTGATACAAGCCTTTGCATTTAGTCACTAAGAATCTAACAGATCCCAAAAGCAATAAAAGGGAACTGACACAAAGTATTATGAGACATGTAGTTTAAAAGCAACACAGGCATTTCATCTGGGAGCAGCCTGTGCAGATCTCTGCTCTGGCAGGCAAGTTAGCAGCAGACCCTCCATGAAGAAAGGACCACAGGTATCACTGAATGTAGGTTGGAAGGCACCTGGGAAGGAACCTGCACAAACAGTTCATTACAGCAGAGCGCTAAGGGCTGTGGCCAGTCCGGTTTTAAGTATCTCCAAGGATGGAGATTTCACAACCATTCTAGGCTCCTGTTCTAGTATTTAACCATCCTCACAATGAGGGCATTTGTCCTAGTATCTAATAAAATCTTTCCATGTTTCAGCTTGTGCCTGTTGCGTCCAGTTTTATCAAAACACACCTTTGCACAGAGTCCGGCTTCATCCTCTCTATATGCTCCCGTTAGACAATTTTAGACAGCAACAAGATCTCAGCTCACTCATCTTAATGCTGAACAGACCCTGCTCTATCAGCCTCTTCTCATATGTCACGTCCTCCAACCCCTTCAGCCTCTTGGCAGCCCTCCACTGGACTCACTCCATTATGTCAAGGTCTTTTTTTTCTACTGGGAAACCCAAAACTGGACACAGTACTCTATATGTGGTCTCACCAGCATCCAAATGGAGGAGAAGGGACCACTTCCCTGGACCTACCTGCTACACACATGCTACTACCACCCAGGATGCTACTGGCCTTCACCACAAGAAGGCAGTGTACACTCATAGTTGACTCACCATCCACCAGGACCCCCAGGCCACCTTCTGCAAAGCTGCTCTCTATCCAGTTGCCCCCCAGCCTACACTGGTGCATAAGGTTATTCCAGCACAGACACAAAAATTTGCTTTCATTGAACTTCATGAGGCTCCCAACAGTTCACTTTTCCAGCTAAGAGGCCCCTCTAAACATCAGCCCTGCCCTCCAGTGTACTGGATGCTCCTACCAACTTGCTACGGGCTGTGACCTGCTGCGTTTACACTGTCCCATCATCCAGATCTTCAATAAAGACATTAAACAGTACTGGACTCAGCATCAATCCCCAAGGGCTGGCAGCTAACTCTGTCCTGATGGTCACAAGCCTTTCAGCCAGTGGACCAATGAATTTTCTATCCATCTTACCAGCTACTTACCCAGTCTCTATCTAAATAATCTGGACGCACAGATAGTATGGGAGGCCATGTCAAGGGCCTTACTAAAGTCACAGTATACAACACCCACTCTCTCCCTGTCCACAGGGCCAGTCATCACACAGGGCAAGCAGGTCGATTGTTAAAGGGTATGGGCTAGGGCAGTACATCCTGTAACCACCTCCACCCTTAAAACTAAGGGAATGATACTGCATAAGGGTACACATAAAATAAGCACACAGACCCACATTCAAGACTTATTTAAACAAAAACTGCTATATACTCATGAACATATGGCTTTTCGAACTGAAACAGACTCATGCTCAGAGCAGAGAGGGACCATTTAAGAGTTTATTTTGTTGTTGTTAGGCCTGCTTCCAAAATCTGAAAAAAAACTCTAACTGAAACACATCTTTAGTTTTGGTAGCTAGTAAATCACGGATTTCTGCACATCTGGCATTTACAGCCTGTATCTTATTGAAGGAGGGTAAACGCAGCAAGGGACAGAAGAGGCCAAAGCCTGTGAGGAACAGCAGCTTCTGGAGTGCCCTGTGGGAAAATGGGAAATGTCCCCATGAGAACGTCACAGAACCCAGTCATCAGGTGAATTACATACTAAGGAGTGATGATGAAACAGACATCCGAAAACAATTCATATACCAGTTGAGCGCAGCACTTCATAGGTTTCTCAACAAGATAAACAGGCCTAGAGTTCCTACACATATCCTTATGCCTGGGCTCAGCCTAGATTAGGTACACAGCAGGCTTTCCACCGTGGCAGAGTTGTACCTCAGACACAGTTGTGGCCCTCTACATGGCTCAAGTGACAGGGAAGCAGAGCTGGCTTTGCATTTGTCTCTGCCCTGTGCTGAGAAGCTGTGCAAGGACACCTCCAGCCAGTCCGACCTGTTCTGCTGCTCCTCAAAGGCACCTCCACCACAGCCCAGGGCACACGTCCTGCCAAGAAAGCACCTCCTCCACCCTGCCCCAACACAGTTACTGCTCGCCACAATAAAAGAGCAGAAGACTAAAGTGTAACTGGAAGTTACTGAGTGGGACTAAGACTGTCATCAGATAGAAGATCCCTAAAGACACTTCTCTTATGGTCACTCCACGAGAAAATGCGGAGTATCGTCCAGGTCAGAGAACCCAGTCTCAGCCCATTGCCACAGATAGGGATCCAGCTAGTGTATGATTAAACCAGATACTATGAATCAGAGTGAGACTGCCTTTAAATATCTCAACCAAAACTAAATAGTCTTAAGGTTTCTAACATGGTCTCTAGAGCTCAAGCTCGTCCTTAAGCATAGTCTCAAATCAGCATTCAGGGTAAATTAGGATGTTCTAAATGACATGCAATGGCCTATGAGAAAGTGGGCTGAAAGAAGAAAAATATATTTAAAAAAAATAAATCAGGCTCAGCCTAAGGTTTGAGTAAAGGAATGACTTACAGTTTGGTAGAGGAGTTACTAAGCAATTTTTTAATTCAAAAGAACTGTCCAAGATAAATTCAGGACTTACTCATTCTTTTTCACTTTTTAGAGATAACAGTACAACCAAAATCAAAATTGAAGAGTTGACAAAATACCCAGTTAAAAGAGAACTTACAGGCACAGACGAAGGTTTGACGTCAACTCCTGAAACTGAGTCAATGAATCGATGTGTGATATTTCTTTGTTTGTTTTTAGAAACTTGGGAATCTGTACTGATTTGAGATTAAAATTCATTGAGCGAGATCTGCTTACATACTCCAGCTGCAAACAGATACACGTTTCTCCACTCAGTAAGGCAAAACACTGCCAAGTGCACGGTCTTTACCTTATGCAGAATTTTCTCATTTGTAGTTTTAAACTCACCGCATACACTTTACGTATAAAGTGTAAAAGAAAGGTTTGTTGTCAGGTTGTGCTGCAAGATGAAAAGACATAAGTACTTGGGGAAAGAGGCGGACTTACGCTGGTAGTTGCACATGAAGCAAGCCTGCGCCGCGATCATCCACTCAGCCCTCGTCTCACAGAAGATCGCGATGTTGGTCTTTGGTTGCTGACCCAACACCGCTAAGCCTTTTCCAAAATTAACAGCTTTAACGTACACATCTTCGTATGAAAGCCAGGTGTACTTGCCAAGGATGACCTAATAAGAATAACAAATTCAATTTAGAAAATGAAAATCCTTAACACATATTCTACTACATCTTTATCCGTGTGAAGAAACCACAGATGTTTGAAGTAAAAGCTTCTTAAATTCTAAAAGCAGTTTATTCAAGATAATGAATTATATTCTTGCCAAAAACTACTGGGTCTCTGGAAGTTCCAACACAAATACTGCAATATCTCCATGCTTATTATCACCTCAGTTTCTGTTTTCACAGTAGGAAAGCACATGACTCCCACCATACTTCACAGCATCAGAAGCCCTCTAAAAGGCCATGGTTATCTGACACATATGCCTTCAGATTTTTTTATTTGTTTGTTTCATTTTTTCAGATTTGATTTCATTTTAAATAAAGGGTGACAAGCACTGGCTAGTACAATACGCGCTCCATATTTGCTCTCTTGGATATCTGGGCTACAATTCACATATACAAATAGGTGTCTGTTCTTATAAAAACCCAAGAAACCAGGGAAACTGGAATCCAGAAAGCAGTATATCAATTGGTCCTGAGTCAAATTGTGAAATCCCTTTCCCTTCATTTGTTCCGAAACAAATGTCAGGGGGAAGAAGAGTAATCTTTTTGTCCTCTTCTTCTGCTAAATAAAAGTGGAACAGAAAACTGGACTGGAAATTACTGGCAAAACTCAGTACTGAAAAGTCGTGGAAAAAGTTAAGCAATCTCACTGGTCTTCTATATGGGAAAGCTGGGGCACAGTGAAACTGGACTTGAATTTACAGTTCACTATCTATCATAGATTTCTATGTGCACACTTGCACCTTACAGCACTATTTTCTCACTAAGTTACAGCTGTTTCTTTGATGACATCCCAGAAATTTTCATATATAGATATGGTTCAAAGATGGTGTTTTGCACTAAAAATCCAGACTCAAGTTATTATACCTCACCTGCCTGACTATACCTTGACAGTTTCCTTTCGCTATACAGCATTAGCGATAAATGCAAGCAAATGATTAAAAAAAAAAAGCTGGAGAAACAAAATTCCCCCTCCTCCCTCCATTTTGTCCTCCAGACTTCATTTATCAACCTTAACTACATTTCAAACTTGTGGGCTGTAAAAATCTAACAACTTTTTGGCATTTAACAACATTTCTAACGAGTCTGTATTTCTATATCCACTTCCTTAATAAAATTTATTTTAAAATATCTCTCTCAGGTTCTAATAGGAAGATAAAATTTAATAGATTTATCAAAACACTTTTCCAAACCACAGAAGTTTACTACTGGGTAACGGAGTTGTACCCAGAATAGCCTGACTGCATATTGCTCATTAACCTACTTGTTTTGCAGGACAAAACTTTTCAGCTCGGGACAGGTATACACACAGCTGCTTGGAAATTTCACAAATGTCTCCATAGGTAAATAGGATTTACCATCACCACCACCCCCAAAAAAAATACTTGCCAGCAACAACACTTAGCAATTTTACCAGAAAATAAACATTTCACTTTCAAATATCTGCTCAAGTTTTCCTGTTTTATTTACAGAAACTCAACTCCATTGTCAAATACGCTGTTTCACAGCCAAAAACCTTGCTGGAAAAGAACAATGCCACTGAACTTCACTGCTGTAAGCACCATGGGGCAGGGGGCTCACTGCTACCAGCATTCACAGCTACAGCCCCCCAAGGAGGACCCACAAGTTCATTTTGGTTTCGAAACACCAAGATATTTCTGGTGTGGAAAATGTTTACTGCTTCCAAATAAAATATTGCATATCTTCCTGTCCATCCAGATTTCGGTAATTTGGAATTTAAATTCCAATTTGGGACATTTCCCCCTGCCCCAAAGGCAGTATTTTCATCAGACTTGGAAATTCCTGACAAGCTCATCAGTTGAAAACAATTTACAGAAATGATTCAGGCAACACCCTTTCCACCATTATACTCTACCTACAGTGTGGCCTCTGGGATGCTGCTCTCAAATAATTAGGCCAAGAAATACAAGCAGATTCTTGTTACTGTTTCTGGTATGTCTGCCAATCCTTAAATGAACAGGTTTTGGCAATTTACACCATTCATTACATAGTCACTGAGGTTGAAATAATAAATCATTAAAAGGTCAAAAATTGATCTTCTGAGTAACACTTGTGATTCTGATTTTATTCCTTTTATTCTCTTATTTAAGCAATGAGGATAAACTATTTAAGTTTTTATATAAAGTAGTGAAAGAAGGCCTTATTGGTGCATTCCTTTCTTAAAAGGTTAGAAAATTCACAGAAAGGAAGTATAGAACATTTAGCTTGTTATATTTCTACATATAGAAAAATATTTCTGAAGAACACTGATGTGTGAAAACAGGTGAGAAGACATATTTCAATGCAGCTATTTTGAGTTTTACTTTTCCTACTTCCATGTATTTCAAAAAAATAAAAAAAAAAATTTAAAAGCCTTCCATGTATTTAAATTCCCATGTTCCCTTCCTCCCCATGCTCAACGTTTCTTCTCTATTCCCTCTCTATCACATATTAATATACTGCCTCCGTCTGCACATTCCTTTCTTATACGTTTATTTAAATGCTTCTTTTGCAGGACATAGAGTGGGTTATGGTTTCTCTCATCCGTCCTTGTTTTTGAGTACATCTCCAAATCCATCTTCTGTTTGGCCCTTGTCTCAGTAGCTTTTCCTAATCTTTTCTAATGTACAGTTTCTCCTGTAAACAGCTGTTAAGACTGATGTTAAGTGCCATAATCTTTTAAACTTTTATATGAATTTAATTTTTCAGCTTTCAGAACTTATTTCTGTGAGATAACTACCTAATGCATGTAAAGAAAGTAGCTGTCCAAGAGTTTGCAAGGAGGGCCCAAGAAGTCACAATCATTGAGAACTGATTAAACAGACACATAAAACCAAAGACTAAATCAAGAGAGAGAGCACCTCTGAATGTTTGCTTCAAAATACTACATTAAATGGAAAAATACTGCCCTCTAGTGCACCAGCTTTTCAACATACTTAAAGTGCAAGTTATTAAAAAATATTTGAGTTACCTATGTAATGCATTGGAAAATATTATTAAATATCAGTACTGTGTTAACATTTGGAGATCCAGGGAAGCATGAAGACTAAACATTTGCTGCACGAATATTTCTTTAATCTGGATTTTAGGACAGCCATATCCAAATTTTTAGGATGAAGGTGTCATAAAATGTTGTTTGGGGTTTTGGTTTTGGTTTTTTTTTTAAAGCTGCAGGCACATGTAAAGTCATTAAGCTACCTGACCTCAGTTACCTTTCAAGGACTTCTTAAAAGTAGCTCATATGGCTCGAAGAACCTTAACTGTAATTTCAAAAACAATGATCCTGAGTTAAACATGCTTCCTTGTAGAAGATACATTAAAAATAATATATAGGAGGTTATTTGAAATGCCTATTTTCAGCCTCTTTCATATGAAAGCACAGATTGCAACTGAACCCCTCTTTCCTATGAAAGCACAGATTGCAACTGAACCCTTCTGAAACCCCCCAGTCCAAAATGTTACCTACATAGCACCATGATGTTGAAACAAACAGAAGCTCCTCTTACTGCTCGATGACTTGGCTTGGCAAGGACCCTCCTGCAACTTGACTTTTGGTATCAGCTATAACAAATTACATTCTGAATTCCCAAGCACTTGCCCATGTGCTTACTGCTTCACATAAGTCTCACAGGCTTTAGATACATCACTTTCCCCTACCAAAATCGGGTTCACTTTTCCCCATTGTCTTATTTCTTATGTTTCCATTAATTCTGGTTGCAAATCATTTTCGAAACAAAACACACACACACCTCTCAAAAAAAAAACCACCCAAACAACAAAAACCAAAAGAACACACAAATAAACAGAGCAAAATCCACATACCAACGTGTATAAAAGCAAGCACGACAATACAACCTATAACTAAGATGAAATAAAATACTCAATCAGCAGAATATAGTTCATCTTTTGGGCATCATAGAATTTAAGCGCTGCCTAAATCAATTTTTTCAATTAATTACATCTTAATCTCTGAAGTATTTTCAACATTATTTTATCCTGACTTAAATACATATTTTATTAAATTAATATTATTAATGTATTAAACAAACTGCACATGAAATATTATAAAATGCAACAAAGTGAACAGAAGCAATTATTTGTATTTCATTATCATCTGTGAATTTCTGCTACTTCAGCAACTACACAGGAATAAATAAGTCTTTTGAACAACATATCCTAAAAATTCAAGACATTACAGATTATCTGGGATATCATTGCTCTCAATAAATTAATGTTGTATCTGATCTTAAAGATGTTAAGTATCTAGCTTTAAATAATTTTAGCTAGAAGTGTGAGCACCCTTAGTTCTCCTAAGAATCAGAAGTTTAATATTTTACTTTTTTGAGATATATATCAACTCCATTAATTAATAAACAACTAATTAGACTAATCTAGCCCACTGCAATTTGCATCTTCTAACAGGCAATGGAATTCAGTACACAGATCCATGATTTACATTCGGATCTGCCCCTGACTTGCAGATGACCTCAAAAATACATCAATCATTCCTACTACCGTGTTTAATTTCTGAAAGGGAAAAAAAAATAGTTTAACAAGTTTGGCAACTCCCGTAAGGTACAAAAATTACATGCAATATATCTAAGACTTAAAGCAGTTGTTCACCTTTTCAAAAAGCTGCACCAAATAAACCTCAACAAGTTGCCTTTACTAAAAGGAACCCAGCAACAAAGAGATGCATGTTATGGAAGACAAATAAAAAAAAAAAAAAGGAAAAGAACCCTGACATTAAGAATCAACAAGGTATCTTGCCAAATTTTGCAATTTTCCTCACTTGCTAAAATATGTTATGGGTATTAAGAAACATTGTATTCCTTAGTGGGAAAAAAAAAATTAAAAGTAGACTTATGTGATAATGCCACAACTTGGAACAAAGTAATTTGAGGGCAAGTATGGTAATGGACCATAATGAACTGTTTTGTCAAGCTTAGGCAAAATTACCTAACTTAGGTAATTTCTAAGTCTAAATACTTGTTTTTAAGTAATTTAAGTAGGTCAACACCAACATTCTTCAGCTTTCCAATATTCAGAACACTGTGCTTGCATAATGGAAAAGGCTAAAACTCCTAAGTTCTTAAGCCTTACATTACCAATCATGTTTGAAAAACAGAGCACGGATCACAGGCAGTCAAAATTCTGATTTATGCTCAGAAACCCACTCTGTACAACATGAACCTTCTGTTTCTTTATAGGGCAATGAGGGAGCAAAACTCGCATCAAGGAGGATTATATGTACTCACTTCTCCCAGCATTTCCTTCATACTGGAAAAATGAACTCCATAGCTGGGAAGAAGTTTCACTAACAATTAAAGCTTCTATGAAGATTTTAACAGAAATAAACTTTGCCATGTATTGTGATATCAACCAAACTCTACTTTAAACATTTTACTCCTGTTATCAGAATTAAAATTAGCAGTATTTAGGGAATCCTTTATTAAAGAGATAATTTTTTCTTCTGCAGGAAGACTAATCTTAACTAAAATTGTCTTTATAGCATGTAGTTAACAACTTCTAATACAGAAGTGCAGAACTTTTACACATATCCACACAAATATACATATCTTGTTGAAAGTATATTAACTTGCTTCTTCAGGCAAAATTGCATTTTTAAACGTCTCTGAATAAATACAAAGTAGGAACTGACAACACAGTTCTGAACTTATAAGACTATAAAAAGCCAGTCCCTTGAAATAACGGAGTTTTATATTGAAATTATATCTCTCCCCACACTTACAACAGATTAGCAGAGAAAGACTTCACCCTAAAGGACACTGAAAGCAAGCAAGCAAGCAAGCAACCAACCGTCTTCCTATTAAAATCTCTGCAATCCTTTTTCAAACAAAGATTTCATTTAAGCCCTGAATTCACAGGGCAAAACAGTAAATCCTTAATTTATAGTTTAGTGGAAAGGCACATGCAAGTATAGGCATCCAGTAATTTCTCTATATTAATCTCATTATAGTTGAAAATAACAAAGGAAAACTTTTTTTTTAATTCACCTAAAAGGAAATTTTTAAAGTCTGTTACATCATTAGCTAAATATTAAAAACAAATACTTAAAACATATTTGTATTTTTTCTTTGGCTGAAACCATGCAAAAGGCTATCTACGCAAGAATGCAAAAAGAAGGTTTAGATTTGTTTTAAATGACAAGTAATGAAACATGGGGAATTACTTAATTTAACTCCTTCCATGACTACTTTATATAAGTAGAAAAATTGGGGTTTTTTTCCCCCACAATTTGCTTTACTGGACTAGAAATGTTACAAAAGAAAGTAAACCCACTTTGAAAAAGACCTACCTTTTTAAAAACTTTTCCTGATGGCTGGATTTCATCTTCTTCATTTAGGATTTCACGTGTTCCCAAGAGTTTTTTGTCCTTAAATTTAGTTTTAGCATATTTAAAAACTTTGTCGAGTGTATCACACCCAGGATATAAAACTGAAGCTAAGCAATGTAGACTGTTAACAGACCTGTACGCACCCCCAGGCTTGTTATTCACAGGTCTAGCTTTAACCTGCTTGGCTTTTGCTATAGCCTGCCTTGATCCTGAAAATATGTACCATGGGATGTACGTTACAAAGGAGTACACCAAGATTATAAAGTTTATAAACTGTAGAAGAACAGGGTTGATGTTATGCTTCAACTTCATTTTGGCTGCTTGTGAAGGTTACAAGGGAGGGCTCGGAAACATGGATCAATCAGACAGGGATCCAGAAAGATCTGAAAAGAGAAAAGAAAACAGTGGTGAACTTTATAGTTGTTGGCAGAGGGTTTGTTTTCAAACATATTATTACAACCTATACAGAAGTAGCTCTTTTTATGCAGAGATTAGGCGAAAAGTCTTAACCTCTAACACAAAGCAAGACACAGGCAGACGAGCAAAAACTCTTTCCTTCCCACTTAACAGACTGCAGTACTTCATATTTTTACTTCTCTGGACACCACACAACACAAACAGAGAACCTGAAGAACTCAGGACCATTTTTAAATAAAATGCACGCCATTCACATGTCATCATCTGAAAATGTTAAGTGATTATACAATTTAAAAGATAATCTCCAACCCCATCAGAATATCTACACATATATCTTCACTAGCAATCCCTACGACCTTTGAGAGTGTAAATCACCAGCCTCCACACAAGCCCTAAGAACACAAGTAATGCCACCGTGGGAACCCTGAATGTGCTGGAACGCTTTACACACATCACACAGCCCAGGACACCCGCATAAGCAAAGGTAACTACCACCTGAAGGTCCTGTACGCAACACAACTTTGCTACTCTTTTGTTATAGGGACTTTACATCAGGCCTGTGATTTCAGCCTCAGTACTGGTGTGCAATGGCCACACGTGTTATATAAATAAACATGACAATAAGTTAAGTAATATTTGCTAAACACTGGAAAATGGCTTAGAAACGTCCCCCAAATCCTAGCAACAGCACTATGAAAAGATACGTAACTCTTTCCAGGGTCCCTATTCATGCCAGGATATTCACTTCGACTTTTTTTAAAGCATCATTTATCATATCTACATCACATAATGATGCAATTTTCTAATGTATTCTCCTGTGGAGGCAAGATATTATGCCACATATCTAAAAGATTTAAAAAAAAAAATCATTATGGAAAACATGATCACTTTTCATAATGGCAGAAGACGCATTTCTGCAGTGGTGAATAAAACACCAGTTATAAAAATCCATGCTTTGCACATATAAACAAATTGAATTATAAATATATTTCACTCAGTTAACTTTTCAAGTGTATTGATACAACTGTATTAAAAGTAATACCAGTAAACAATACAACTAATAATTATGTATAAGATGCACAACTTGAATAATTCCTCCTAAATTAAGTAAATTTTCATTTGTAAGTTACAGTGCCGATACCATATTATTCTTTGCTGATGTCTTACATGCATTGACTCTTTGAAAACCATAATGAAAATACATTTTAGTTGAAAAAGTAATGTTTAAATCATATAAGGTCATTCAGTAATTATGGAAAGGAAACCTTGCTTCATGAATTTTCAGTTTGTAGATCTTTTTGGTAACAGATCAATTCAATATCCTTCATTTGTAGGATGAGACTAATTCCATCTTTCTCTAAACCATACAGTTTCTTAAAACTCCAAGCAAAAATATTTCACTATCAACTTCTTCCCTAACAAGCCGCTGTAACCTCATCGTTAACCCTGCCTCATTACAGGCAGTTCGAAGGAACCCAGCGACGTCAAGGTCTATCCCACAAAGCGCCCGGAGACACACACTCAAAGCACAGGAGCTCTGCACAGTAGGGACCTACTGGATGAAGCAGCAGAGTGGGGGAAAGGGATTTAAAACCTAAATTAAAAAAAAATGGAAGTGTATATGTTTAATTTTCAGATCAAAGGCAAAAAGCGATGACAAATATAAAAAAAAAACTTAAATAGGCTAAAGGGCAAATTCAGTAATCGTTTGAAGATTCTTAGGCTTAGGCTGTCACTGAAGGATACTTAATGGCAATAATCATGTGCCAGCCAATAAGCTACTGCAGTCCAGAAAAAATATGCCGTTGCTGATAGCAGAACAGAACATGATGCTTTAAAGCTGAATCCAGAGTTCACAAAACAGAATTTTACCCACTTTTCAAAAAGTTATACATTGTACTATAATTTTGTCTGGCCCAATTCAAGGGGTGACATTTTTTTTTCCTCCTTATAAAGCTGGAGAACGTCTCTATGCCTACATAGTTGTCACGGTTTAATTCCAGCCAGCAGCCAGGACCACACAGCCACCTGCCTGCCCAATTTTTCCCTGGGAAGAGGGAAAGGAAAAAAACCCAACAACTTGTGGGTTGAAGGAAAGACAGCTTAATAGAACAATATCAAAAAAGGAAAATAATAATAATAATAATAATAAATGACAAGTCACTCTCACCACCCAATGGATTGGCACCCTCCCCCAAGCAGAGATCACAGATTCAGCCCATTGAAACCCATTCTGTTGTTCTGTCTATGCTCCTTCTCCGCTTCTATGGGAAGCTGAAGAGAGCCTTTGAGAAGTATAAACATCACCTAGTAACAACTAAACCAATATGCATTACTGACTTTGTCATACCAAATCTGAAAACACAGCAACCAGTAGAAAGAAAATCTTTCCCACCTGAAACCAGGACAATGATAGAAACAGAATTTAACCAAACACTCCTACATGCAAAAAATGAAAGCAACTGATTTAATACCTTTTGGAAAATTGCTCTCCAAAGAAGTTCCTTGCGTGACAAACAATTGAGCCTGTCCAAAAATATTCACAACTTTCCTTGGTTAGAGAGGCACTGAGCCCTCCTAGAACAGCAGCTTCCCATTTGATTTTGCAGTTATCCCAACAGCTTCATTCCTACCTCAGAAGGAGAGAGCAACCTTTTCCACCACCTTTTCCACTAAAACAACCACATCAAGGTCTCACGTCAAGCTCTCTCTTCTGGCTTACCTAAAGACTTGCGCATAAACCTCAAACCTGGAAAGGTTTGCTTTGAATTGCAAATCATGAATTGTACTGTGCCCACCATTTCATAAAGGCTGCACTGCAAGAAAGGCTCTAAGGAACTCTCCAACAGGACAGATTAAGGGGAAATATTTTGGAATGTTACCCTGATTCAGAGAAGTAGGTGTCCATCTCTAGAACTCTGCTCTGATGCACATCTGTTACCCTCAGTAAATTGTTACCTATTTCAGCTTCACTAAAGTGAGACTATTACAATTCATCTATTTCAAATAGTCTCTTTCAAAAATTGACACAAACAAAAATATTTTTTCACTTAAACTGTTATTATTTTTTTTAAGGATAAAATAAAGTATCTTTTGCAAACACAGTTTTTTGCCTCCAAGGCCAAATAAGACTCCATTTTTCTTTCTTTAAAATCTTCTCATTAGGAGATGGCAAACTTCAGCAAAAGAGAGTGCTCCTATGCCAGAGCCTAACAATTTGGCAACTGATTTGAGGCTCTGATATTTACAGAGCATTTATGCCTGCAACTAATTGTTATTACCGTCGCAATTGGGAGCTGGAAAAGTGCGGTCTATTTCTGAACAAGCAATAAAAATATATTCTTGTATTCTCATTAGAAGCCTCAGTTCCATTATCTTTGTAGGATGACAGTTGTAAGAGAGCTGAGCCTCGACACAAAGGAAGCTCCTTGGTGGCAGGGTAAAGGCTCCATCTCTTTCCTTGTGAACATAAGATGCATCTTTAATCATTTCATGTATTTTTTTTTGCTATGTTGCTGAAGAGAAAAATTACAGGTAAGCAAAAGAGATGCAGTTTAAAATGTCTTCACATCCAACAGATTTATCACTGTCATTCCCAGCAGAAGAACATCAAAGTCAGCTAAATGGATCACTAAGCGTTCAACAACCAAAATTATTTTGATGACACTGTAGGAGCAAATTTTACCCCTAACTTGAGTCTGGAGTGCTAGCAGTAGCACAATTATCTTTTACTGCAAGCAAAACTCAATGCATCTGAACATGACAGTATGTTTTGCGTTGGGTTTGTTGCTTTGAGGTTGGTTTTGGGGGGGAGGGTTGGTGTTGGGTTTTTTTGTTGTTTTTTGGGGTGAGAAGAGAGGTGTCTAAATGAAAGGTCTTTTAACATCCAAATCCCCCTCCCCATTTTTCACTAAGATAAGATGTCTGCAAGTGTATTTTCCTCTATAATAATTGCTATTTTGAAACCTTCATGTATGGTATTTTAAAAATTCAAAATGAAAATACTTAGTAATAATTTTGCATAGTTAATCTTAAAAGTTTTAGGGAAATTTTCAAGGTTCTATCAAATTTGAAAAGCTTGAGAAGGACTGTTTCCTGTTTAATAGTCCACCTTTTTAAGAGTACCAAAAAAAGAAAAAAACTTCTGAAATAACTCAGTGAAATACTACACTGGGGCTTTAAAATTTCATCGAAACAGAATTTGCGGTCAGCTCACACTTTGTGGAAGTACATGACTGGATTTGACCATAAAAAGAGGTTTAAGTAAACCCAACATTTTGGGGCAGGGAACGCAAAGCAGAGGACAACAGGATCCTAAGCAATTTTTATAAGTATTAGTTAGACTACAACACTGCAAGAAAGCCTACTGCCTTTACAATACTGGGATTTTGTTCTTAGGTAACTCCTGTTTAATCACTGATAAATAAAAATGACACCTTTCAATAATGACATAAATATGTCATAAATAATGAAATATATGACAAAATATTTTAATTTGGCTGTTTGGTCTGCAGATTAGGTGTAAACACTCAGGTTCTTATAGAACATGCACCCATTCTGGTTTCACATAATCTTGATGGGGTTTTTGAGGAATCAGTGTTCAGATCCTGACTAGTGATGCAGGAAATGTTGGCAGATTAAATCCTGGAGGGAAGAACTGCTAATTTATGCAAGAATACATCTTACAGAAAAACTGTGGAAGCGAATGTTTCTGCACACACACGATAGCTCTTCAGTTTACATATAATTCTGTTTCATGAAGCAGTTACCAAATAGGAAAGAGTAAGACCACAACTGTACAGTTTTTTCAACAGCAAAGAGAAGAAGGAACCAGCACACTCATTCATGAGCCTGGAGAAGTAACCGGCAGTTTCCAGGACTGATCCTGCCTAATACGTAATCAGTGATTTGGCCTGATATACTACTTATACTAATACTGTTATACCCTTTAGTTTTAGAAGAAGACTTTTGTTCAATGAGGAAAAAAAAAAAAAAAGAAGCCTTAAAGGAATGTGTTCACTAATTGACCTGCTTATAATAATTACGCTACAAAAAAAAGCATGAATTAACAAGAAAAAGAAACCTTATGCAACTTCTCATCGCGGCAGGTAGAGGTACAACGGCCGATACAAGATGTTCCCGTCTCAGTTTTGCTCAACAGGAGCTGTCACAGTCAATTGCCTGAAATCTAAAAATGGAAAGTCCCCATTAAATATGTCAATTACAAAACACGTGCTCCATTTTTTCACTTTTATTATTAATAAATAAAACATTTTGCTCATCTAATACTGCACTGTATCACCTCAGAGAGACTAGCCCCACTATAGCTAAGTAAGTTAAAATGAAGTCAACTGTAACACACAGCAGCGTCAGTCACGGTTCGTGCCCAAGTCCAATACAATCAAGGAGGCTGGAAGAGCATTAGTTAAATTCAGCAGCTCACGCCACTTGTCTCCCTGACAAACTCTAACCTCCCAGTGTCTGTAGTGTAACACTGGTTCTACCATTTGGGGTGGAACCATGTACCTATCTTTGTATATCTATCTATGCAGAGAATATATTTCAGAGTAATAAATCTTCCTGGACACTTTATAAAAAGACTACATAAAAGAGTAATCATTGCATTTATTGACTTTGCTCTCCAATACATCAAGCTTTTATTTATTGCTCTCTGCAGAATGAAGTCTTACTTAAAAACCTCTGCCAGCAAATCAAATTTAAAATACGTAGCAAATGTAAACATTCATACCCATTACCTGTCTGCAAACATTATTATTTACACAGCTATTCAGTTGTTACACAGACAATCTTTTCAGAAAACAGTTTCAGTGGATTGACTATTTACTGCTTAAGTACCCAGGGTGCTCACTGCCCCATTTCTTGACTTCCACGATTTCACGCGTACTAATTAACCAAAACCAAACTCAAACCCAGAGATTACAAGATATCCTTACTAAAAAGCACTACTGTCAACAATTTATAGTTGCAGGAACGCACATTCTATTTCTCTCATAAGTGAGTCTTGCAAAAGGAAACTGATTTGTTAACATTCATAGAAAGGATTAAAAGTTTAGTTATTTTGTCCAATAAAGCTTAACCCATTAAATAAGTACCTTCATGTATTGTCTGATAAATTCACTACAAAAAGTAACAATCCAAGACCTCCAGACAGTATAAGAAAGCCCATAACACAGAATTTTAACTGTATCATAAATTAGCCTCTACTCATTTTCATCTGGTCTTAAAAAGCAACATTATCAACCCGAAGGAAGCTGGTTTTTTACCACATCTGGAATTTGCTGTTGGAGCTGCCAGTGAAAACATTTCTTTGCTAGCATTCAGCAAGCGAGCTTTTCTTCTACAAAAAGAAGAGATCTCAAAAAATCAAATTACTAGTATTCATTTATAAATATTCACGTACTCATCTATATAAAAACAGAAAAGAAAACCAAAAGTACACAGAGGCAACAGCCTGTGCTTCACAAGGGAACTCCCTTGGCGACAAAGCGAGGTAGAGCCTGAGAAAATGAACAGCGCTGAGGAAGGAATCTGAGACGTACAGCCATCTAAGCAGAAGATCTGGTTTGCAATATGGATTTAAGGCATAGTTATATTTGAAAACAGATGTTCATCACAGCTACAGCAGAATTATTTTCACACATTTCTTGAAATGGAGAGGACAGGAATCCCAACAAGCCCTGAGAATGGAATGCTCCAAAGTGGAAATGGATGCTTCAGGTCCCTAGAGAAGAGCTGATGCTCAGCACGTTTTGAAATGACAACAGAGTGAGCTCAAGGACTCACCTCAGCTCCCCAGCTCACCCTCCCTGATGCTCTCTGCAGCAAGGCTCTCCGCCCCACCACCTCCCACAATCCAGAGAGCCACTGCCCCGGCACTGCTGGTGGGACCTGTACCTCTCCACAGGGCCCAGCTTCCTCCAAACCATCCCGGTGGTCTCCTCTCACCCAGGCCCAGTAGTTTCCACAGAAGTGCAAATGCTGTCCTTGTCCCCTGCTTGCTTATCTTCCAGCCTCCCTACTCCTCCATGTCACCCTTCTCGAGGCTGCTGCCTGAGTCTCAGCATCACTTCTAGGGCAAGGGAGCCCTTCCACATGCCTCAAACACCCACAAAACCCTTCACCGGACAGACCCAAAACCCTGTTCCAAAACGGGACTGCTTCTATTGAGCCAAGTTGGGAACAGGTCCACAGCTCCATCCTGGAGGATCCATCCAAAGGACATCTGCTTGCAACAGGCAGGAAAACAACACCCGGCGCACCAGCCTGTGGGTTACCACCACCCACTGGAAACAAACCCAGCAGAGGTACCTTCCTCAACAGCTCCACCTGACCACACAGCGCTTGCTACGGTTATTAAACAGCCTTTGCTAAAGAAAGATGTAGGAGAACAGGACTGCACGGCTGCAACGGTCTGACCTGCACTCAGCCGAAGGCTTTCGTGAAGCTTTTTCAAGCAGGCAGACCCAGAATAAAATTAACTCCCACATCATCTCCAGTCCTTGATTTCTCACTCTGATTTCTGAGCAAGAGAGCAGCTGTCTCTCCCTGGACTGAGCCCTCCTCACGCTACCCATCATGAACGGGTGTTAGCTTGCACAGGAGGAGGTATAGCGGGAGACCAAAATGACTACCGATTACAGCTTTTCTCTCAAAGGGATGCAGATTATCTGGACCTGGGGAGAATAACTACTCTCCCAAACACACCTAGAGTAATTTTGAGGTACCTTGTTCAGATCGCCCTGGAGTTCCAGCTGTGACCCACCTCTCACACAGCCCTGGGTGGATACTGAGGCTCCTGAGATGCCTCCAGTTGCTCTGCTGGGGACCATGCACAGGTGGATTGCTGGAGCCACCTCAGCATTCCCACTCCTGCTCACACAACTCGACCCCAGGAGGCTTCACCACAAGCAATCCCACCACAGAACTCCAGCCCTGATGGCAACCCGGGCACTTCTGTGCACAAGTGTGTTTCTAAAAAGTAGACAAGGGCACATGCCAGCCACCAGGAAAGACACATCATGACCTGGAACAAACCCGTTTCCAAGTGTTTAACAGATGGCTGGGCAGCCAAGGTTGCTCATGAAGTGCATGTCCTGAGGGTATGGTTTCAGTTTGGCTCAAGCAGATTTAACGCTGGGCTGCTAATAAAAACAGACTGTTCATCTCCAAAACATAATCCAGCTCTTTCCCTCCATTGTCCCAACACAGGAGCGCCTGTGTGGCTGGGAACGAGTCAGATTAGTTTGCTGATCCAGTTTAAACCCTCTCCTTCTCAGCACAGCAGGGTGGATTTTCCTTTGTATAAACTTAGGTACCTACTGGAGCCCAGGGAGGCACCTAAATCAACAGAAAATTAGCACTACAAAAGAAGTTATTCTTCCGCTTTCTCAAACCGTGTAACCCCGAGCAGACAGGCGTTAATGCCACCGCAGAGAGGAAGCCAGGGCTGGAGGAGAGGGAAGGAGCCTGGCAGCCACCCTGTGCATCAAACCTCTGCTCCTCGGGAGGAGAACCAAGCTCAGAACAGACCAACACGCAAAAAGCCTTGTGACTTGGTCATCACCAGTACACTGCGGGATCAGAAGAGCTGTGTCTGGAGGATTAACCTTCTGCTCTCACTACTAATGATCTCACTACTTATTTTTTATGGAGCTCACCCTTGGTGATTTCAAGTGCTACAGCCTAAATGGCTCTAAACTTTGGATGGCATTCCTAGAAATACAAAGGGGTTTAATTTATATCCTTTGCATCTCAATGCTGTATTTCTAAAATGATACTCCTATTTCCTTAGGAGGCAGCCAGAAGACACGTTATTAGGATAAATATGTTATTATGTAGTTGTTAGACACCAAGATACTACAGTGGTAGGAATTACAAACGAAGAAGTCCTTTACCCCAAGGAGACACTTTCTACTGTATTAATTAAATCCTGAAACAAAGGAAATAGTTTTATTAGCTAGAAAAGTTTGCAAAACACTATCAATTTTCTTTCCCATTCAGTTAGCCCACTTACACCAAAGGGGAAAAAAAAAAAAAAAAATCACACCTAGTGGTGGCAAACACTAGGCAAACACAACAAACGTGGTAGCACAGAACTCAATGAGACAGAAGCAGCTGTCATCTCTTGAGGGCAAAGGCCTGCGCCTGCTCTTAAATGGATCCTTGGTATACCCAGATACCTCTTAAAAGGTAATGCTAAGAGGGTGGTATGAACTTCCATTTGCCATCAACCTCTTCTAACACACGTCCATGCCCCGCTTGTATAAAATATCACTGCGTGTTGCAGGACAGTGAGGGGCTCAGGATGGTAAATCCGTCCTCTGCTTTCTAACAGAACAAAGACAGTAATATTTATGACATGCCTTTGATTTATGATGCCCCATCCCTGGAGGTGTTCAAGGCCAGGCTGGATGGGGCTTTAAGCAACCTGATGTAGTGGGAGATGTCCCTGCCCATGGCAGGGGTGTTGGAACTTGATGATCTTTAAGGTCCCTTTCCAACCCAAATTATTCTATGATTCTATGACAACCTGAAAGCTAAAGGGACAATCACAAAGTAGATGAACAGCCTTATTTTTCCCAAAAAAACATGGGACTTTCAATGCAGTCTGACTGAAGTTTAAACCTTTGTTACAGGTGAAAATTGAGACTAAATCAAAATGGTCTCAGCACTAATTCAGGAGCAGCACTTAAACAGGCAGTCCTAAAGCTACCATTACCTAAACCACAAATACCCTTCCAAGACACTAGAATCAGCTGAAAATGCAAAGCCTGTTGCAATTCTGCATCTTAGAAATTTTCCTATTCAAAACATTTTAAAACTTCTTTTGCTTAAATAAATTAATTTTTTTAACTTGCAGAAGACAGATTAAATAATTAATGGACTGATGAATACGTCTTCTATTAATGAGTAATAAAACACAGCTCTAAGGTAACAATTGTTGCCAGCAAACCTGAAAGCACTTCCCAAGAAGTAAACAGAGAATAAAACAATGTGATAAAAACATTTATTCAGAGTAATTCGACAAAGTAATGGCTATGCCAGGAGCACAATCCAGGGCTGCTGCTTTGTCTCCTTTTCTTCCTACTACATAATACTGCTTCATGGCAAACAAGCGTCTTACTCCTTTCAGGAACTTTGATTTATCAGATATTGTCAATACATTGCACATTGCTTCCCTTCATTCTCATAAGCAGTTATTAGAGCATTTAACAGATGTTTTTAATGCCAAACTAAACTAAATGTTTTCACGTTTGTGCCAGAGAAACAAAGAAATTCTGCTGGAGAAGACCCCAGAGTAACTTTGGTATTTGCAAATTAGCTGTCAAAGAGAGATGAAAACACCAATTTCCCAAGTACACTGTTGTAAACCACAAATGCAAACTAATCAGGGAAGAGTGCTTAGAGAAGAACATCAATACCACTGCACGCACAGATTTTAAAAAGTCTGCATAAAATTAAACCAGAAGCCTCACCATTACCCACAGCCTTTGGGTGCAAGAGAAGTGGAGTAACAGCCCAGTTTCCGCTGCCAGTTTATCTCTCTCCAAATTCCTAAAATCATTTTTCAATTAAGAGAATCCTCCTAAGCACTTCCACTGGGAGGCAGACTCTGCTTTCCATTTGAACTGAAAGGAATGACCAGAATGGTTTGACATGCCATTTTCTACTACAAAATACAGCCTTATACCAGTTCTCTAATTTCTGGGAAATCTGCAATGCTAAGGAGTGAACAGGTTGGGTTTGTTTCTTAAACGTCAAAACAGAAATAGAAGTTCTGCTGCTGTACATTCAGTCTGGTTGTGTGCTGTGTTCTAGTCATCTATTTGTCAGATCAGAAAAAATCTAACATAACAATACCACAGGTTTTTAGCAGTAAAGATGCTTCTGTCTTTCCCCTCTAGCAGAAGATATACATGCATAAAACTGTTCTCATTTACTTTTAGATGAATTAGAGTTCACATAGTGTGGCAGTGAAAGTTATTACCCATTATCCTATATTCATTGTTTAAAAAACACTGGGTGGACAGCTTCAAAATCTGGCAAGACCATGTATTTACACTGTCTTTGCCTTCTTTCTGTAAGATTTCTTCTTTATTTGATGGGCTTTTGTTAGGGATAAACTTAAGTCAGAACCTCTCTTTATAGAGCAAGCAGGAGATGAGCACACTGAAGCAACAGAGCAAATCTGAGAGAACAAAATGATGGTATAGGCTTCAGAAGTAAAGGGTTTATTCCAACTCTTTAGAGAAGTCCCTCACAAGAGAAACATCAGTCAGATGAACAATACTTTCTAGAGGAATTTTACAAGTCATTTCAAAGGAATAAGGACATCCGCAGCATGACCAAAGCTATCCAAGTGATAAAATGGGACATTTCACCACTTAATTTGAAAGGCCGAGCCTTTCAAATTTTCTCTTCTGAAGGATAAACACATTCTCAGGTTCCAGTTGCTTGAGTTTTGGTGTGTTTGGTTTTGTATTTTCTAACACCACCATAGGGTCTAGTCATCTACGGGGATTTACTACCAGAAAAATGTAATAAACAAGTTCCCACAGAAACATCCGCTTTCCTACCACCACCACGATCCATCTTCAGGACTGCATCTCCAGAACAGGAGCAATCCCTCTCTGGCCAGTGACAGAAGTCACAAGTCCCTCAATGGGGACCACTACCTTTTGAGGGAAAGACTACTGCTCCCAAGTCCACATGCATGCTTCAGGCTGTGTTTTAAAACATTCGCTCTCAAAATAATGAGGAGATTCACCTCAAGCCACACAGCAGAAAAGCTACAGGAATGCACTTTATAAAAATCACAGACCCAGGAAACATTGCCTCAAGCCAACACTTGCACAAGACTCAGTGGGTGTTTGATACCTCATGAAGCAAACCTTTCCACAAGGACTAAGCAAGACATATCAAAAGCAGTACTTCACCCCAGCAACTATATAAATGCAGAAAATAACTGGTGGAGCTTTTCCTGAGCACAAACAGAAACTGAGAAATGAAACTTGCTCAAACTTCTGGGAATATGCAATTTTCAAGTACAAATTTAGTAATCTTACCCCTACCATAAGTTATAAATCTATTCTCAAAAACAGAGTCATCTGTTTCTTAGACTGCTGACATTAGCATCCGAGAAATCATGGAATTGTTAGAGTTGGAAGGGACCTCTAGAGATCATCCAGTCCAACTCCCCTGCCAAAGCAGGGTTGCCCAGAGCACATCACTCAGGGCTGCATCCAGGCGGGGCTTAAAGATCTCCAGAGAAGGGGACTCCACAGCCTCCCTGGGCAGTCTGGTCCAGGGCTCTGCCACCCTCACCAGAAAGAAGTTTTTACTCATATTTGAGTGGAACTTCCCATGTTTCAGCTTGAGCCGATTGCCCCTCACCCTGTCACTGGAAACCACTGAAAAGAGTCCAGCTCCATCCTCCTTCAACCCACCCTTTAGGTTCTTGTAAGCATTAATAAGGTCTCCCCTCAGCCTCCTCTTCTCCAGGCTAAAGAGTCCCAGCTCCCTCAGCCTTTCCTCATAAGGGAGATGCTCCAATCCCTCAATCATCTTCGTTGCCCTACAATGTCTCTCTTGAACTGGGGAGCCCAGAACTGGATGCAGTATTCCAATTGTGGCCTCACCAGTGCCGAGTAGAGGGGGAGAATGACCTCCCTCAACCTGCTGGCCATACTTCTCCCTATGCAGCCCAGGATCCCATTGGCCCTCTTGGAGACAAGGGCACATTGCTGGCTCATGGATAATTTACCACCTACCAGGACCCCCAGACCCTTCTCCTCAGAAATGCTTTCCACCAGGTCCATCCCTAATCTGCATTGGTGCCTGGGGTCCTTCCTCCCCAGGTGCAGGACCCTACACTTGCCCTTGTTAAAACTCATTAGGTTCTTCTCTGCCCAGCTCTCCAGACTGTCCAGGTCACACTAGGTGCTAAACCTACAGGTTTACAGATGATTACCCTTGACTCCAAAGCTGTTTTAACAGAAATACTTTCAGATTAGTTGTATTTGAATATATACCCCAATTGTACTACAATGCACAGAAAGTGCCTTTGTCCTAGTATCTTTCAGAACCCAACACTAAAAAATTACTTGGCTTATTTAACTCCAGATTTCAAAAAGGCTCAATCTAAACCAAACTGTGATTGATAAGACACTAGGAATGCTGTGCACACAGTCAAAGCACCTAAACAAATGTTTCCTATGGACACAAGCATGGCGCTATAAATGCCAAGTTGCCAAAAGAAATGTCACCTGGAAAACACCTACTTAGGATGCACAGCCCTGTTCTCTGCAACATCAACGCTGGCCAAAACAGTTCCTGAACTAAGCACTTTATGAAGGCTACCACAGAAGCAGGTTTCAGCATAATTCCCCCCACATATTTATGGGCAGACAGACAGCACGCTTTCTTTGCACTCAAAAAGTTGGGGGTGACCCACGGGAGTCACAAAAGCTTAAGTTACAGAAAGACTAACAGGATGTTTTACTGCAAACAACTTTATAGGCTTTTGGCTGCTCTGAAATTCTCAGGACAGCAGGGAATACAACACTGCAAATGAAAGACATGGCAAAGGAAACAGAAAATATTCCAAATTCAGAGTTCTTCTAAAGAGCTACTTTATCTAGTTTTTATATCTATACTACTCGGGGAAATACTCCTTTGTTCAAATCCAGCACCGTAATTTATTTAAGTACAGCATAAGGACGCCTACCCTGCTCATCTGAGTTATCACCCTATTTTCTAACCTTAGAAATAATAGAGTATCAGGATAACCTCCCTCCTCCATCACACTGGAATGTATATAATTTTCTCTTTTTTTTTTTAATTATGCTCTCTTTTTTGTAAGTGAACCAACCAAGGCAGGATCAGCTATGAACATGCCCAACAATTGCATAACATGAAAAAAAAACCCACACAAAACAAGGGCTCATTAAATTAAAAGCAATTTTATTCTATGTGAAGAAACATTAAAGAAGTGTGGTTCTCTGCTCTGAGTCCTTATGTGTCACCCTTAAAAATAAAACTTAAAAATGTGGGTGTTGAAAATCAGAGGACAACATCCAGTGCCCACAGATATGGGCTGGAGGGGATGAAGGTGAGGAGGTTACTAAGTCCTCACAGGAGAGAATTTAAGTCAGTAGTTCAGAATCAGTACACAAATACTATGCAGGCAGACGGAGGTTTTGGCAGAAGGGAATACTGTTTTTCTATTCAGGGAAAACAAACACACCCTTAGACTCTGATTATGTAAACATGACCAAATTGTTGAAGTACCTGCCTGGGTAGAGCTCCACCACTAAGTTTTTAAAACAAGAAAAAAAAAAAAAAAAAAAAGAAAGGTGTCATAGTACCAACAGCATTTGCAGGAATTTTGAGAATATTCTTGGGCAAAATTATTTTGCCTGTATTATACAGATGGTCAGATTAGATTAATAGAATTAAGTCCAGAACAAACTATTAAACATGGACAGAACGTTGGGTGGTGGTTTTTTAATAAAACTTATTTTATTGGTAAATAACAGATTTCTGAAAATCAAAGTTGTCACAAGTTTCTTTATTACTGTCTATTTTAGTTAGCATTCCTGAGCAAAATCCCTCACATCACCTTCCAACACCCACTAACCTTTGTGCCTGGGACACTCACAGCAGCTCACAGCCCTGCTACACTTCACTGGGAAGTGGAATAGTACCTTGTTCTTGGAAGTACTGGTTGTTATCAGGCTAACCTATTCATACAGACTGCAAGAGAACTAGATAAAAATCTCCAGAAGCATCTTTCCCCCCAGGGGGGAGGAACCAAAATAATAAATAAAATCTACAGAGTTATCAGCAACGCAGAACTTGAAAAATAGTTTTTAGGCATCTCAGAGCTGTCCAGTAGGAAAATAATTTCTCTATTCACAGCTTCCCTGGAACAACACAGTGCAGCAACACTTCATCAGAACAACTAAACTGTGGCTATAAATGACTGACAGGCCCTGGCAAGAGAACTTTCTGAGCAGTTTGTGGACTTAACGCTACGGAACAGACTGCACCTGCATTTTGTCACCTAGACAATCAACCTCCCTGCCCCAGCATTTCTGGGACCGCTGTCACCCTCTGATGCCTGCTGCCTTACCTCTCTCCTCTTCAGCACTCGCCAAACATATAGATCCTTACAAAGCCTAGAGACAAAAAGAGCAGATGCATCTCTCTACATAACCACTTCAATCCTCCTGCAAAGCCGTCACCTCCTGCTTCTCCTGTTCCCTTCTGCATTTCTCCATATCCACATAATTAAAACACAGACTACAGACAACCTCTTTACCAAACACAAATTGCATCTAATTTTTAAAAACTAACCACAGATGCTCCACTTTCCACATTTTTCATAGGTTCTCACAGAATGAGCCCATAAGCATCAATTTTAATAATGGTTTGGTGAAACAACTGCAGGCCCTGCTCTATGGTTTCACAGATTATATTCTGATTCTAATCTTAAAACTTCAGCTAGTAGAAATCACACTCTATGTCTGTTCCAATATACCTAGAAAGTCAATCGTATCCTGGGCTACTTCTTGAGAACTGTAGCCAGTAGGTCAAGGGAGGTGATTCTGCTCCTCTACTCCCCTCTGGTGAGATCCCACCTGGAGTACTGCGTCCAGCTCTGGGGCCCTCAGCAGAGGAAAGACAGGGACCTGTTCAAGAGGGTCCAGAGGAAGGTCACAAAGAGGATCAGAGGGATGGAGCACCTCTCCTATGAAGGACAGGCCTGAGAGAGCTGGGGTTGTTCTGCCTGGAGAAGAGAAGGCTCCAGGGAGACCTTATAGCCCCTTCCAGCATCTGAAAGGAGACTACAGGAAAGATGGGGAGGGACTCTTTATCAGGGAGTGCAGTGATAGGATCAGGGGTAACATTTTTAAAGTGAGAGAGGGGAGATTTAGATTAGATATTAGGAAGAAATTCTTTAAAGTGGGGAGACACTGTCACAGGTTGCCCAGAGAAGTTGTGGATGCCCCATCCATGGAAGTGTTCAAGGCCAGCTTGGATGGGGCTTTGAGCAACATGGTCTAGCAGAAGGTGATGGTCTTTAACATCCCTTCCAACTCAAATCATTCTATGATTCTATGATCATGCACACTAACGTACGATACTGCACTAATTGCTTTGAAGTCTTCTGGTCAAGAAGCAAAGAACCCACGCAAAACCTTCTTGCAGATGGTCGAGGTTTCTCTCATGTCTCAGTAGTCAACCTGAACAAAGTGAGGCACGTTCCATACCCTGTCATAGACAGCAGTAAGAGAAAGGCAGAAAAGTTTTTCCTCTAAAGATACAGAAAAACTGTTTATATATAGTTTTGAGCTCGCAGTGTCCTTCTATGTTTATCACAGGAGGAGAAAACGTCCTACACAGACAGTAATGTAACACAGCAAATAGACGGGGAAGTCGATCTGGCAGTGCAGTACTACTGCTATCTGCTGCTTAATCTTCAGCAAGTCACTACTAACCTCCATTATCTGTTTTCCCCCTCCTGGTCTCATACTGGTTTCATCTAGTAGATACAAGCATTCAGTGTAAAGTTGATATTTACACAGTACCTAAAAAACCAAAGGACTAGGTTTCCAATTTTTAAGTGAAATGGTAAAAGGTTCGCAGTTTGTTATTGCTGTTTTCCACTACCAACCCCAAAAATCCATAACTCAGTAATTTTCAATAATCCTATCTTCCCTGCTTTTCAGGAAACTCATGAAACCGAGAAGCCAGCTTGCTCCATTTCACATACTGTAATTAACTAGCACATCTTCATAATTAACAAGACTCATGACCACTGATGGAAACATGACTTCCCATTGCACCTATGATGACAAACAGTCGCCGCCACCTCCTCTTCCTACAGGGTTACAGACACTAGGTCAGCACCTTGGCTTCCCGTGAGCTGCAGGCTCGCTTAAGGAACAAGAGGACACACGTGTGAGTAATTCCTTCCTCAGGATCAGTGAAGACTGTTGCAAGTTTTGAAACAGTCTGGTTCTAAAACCATTTTGAATTTTGTACAACTTTTCTCTAATTGATGTGGGAGGTAATATAGAGTAAGATTTGAGCTTCCCTCAGAGCCATTCAGGAGGTGTGATAGGAGACATGGCCTTGTCCGGGTGATTTCCATCAACATCCTCAAAATTGTTAGATCCCAAACTGTATCTTGGAGCAGAGTACTGAAACCTCCAAGAGCCCCTTGGGCCTTACTACAGGGCAACCCTGATGTAGGTCAGGATCTCAGGATAAATGGCAGTTCTTCCTACTCTAACTGCATAATTAAACAATAAAGCCCTGCCATTTGAGAGCTGCTTAAGATTGGCTGGAGTGCTTGCTACATTCCTCCAAGTGTGATGAGTAAACCTGCGCTGCCAGACCACCTGCCGTCCCAAACAGGCTGGCTCAGAAACTGGCACTGCAACTGCTCCGTGGGCACAAACTGAACAGAGCCACAGGACAACTCGGGTGGGAAAGGACCTCAGGGGGCCTCTGGTTCAACCTCCAGGGTCACTCGTGAGACCACACCTGCATTCTCAGGGCTTTATCCAGTTGGATTTTGAAAACCTCCACGGAAGAACGCACAGCCTCTCCAGGCAGCAAATCCCACTGCTTGACTGACCCCACGGTGAAAAATGCCTTATAGACACGGACTGCTCTGACTTCACTTCACACCTGCTCTCTCTTGTACCCCCCACCAGGCAGCACTCTGAAGAACCTGGCTTCCTTCTCTTGAAAACCTCCCCATAGGTGCTGGAAGGGGCCCTCAAGCCTCCTCTCCTCCAGGCTCAACAAGAGGCAGAGCTCCTCTGCCCTTCCTCACACGGCAAAAGCTCACGCCTCAAGATAATCTCGGTCGCTCTCCACCGAACTCACCCCAGTTTATCCGTGTTTCCTCAGTCCTGGGGGGCAGTACACCTGGATGCCGCATTCTCGACGTGGCCTGAGGAGCACCAAGCGGAAGGGGATAATCGCTTCGCCTGACCTACTGGCTGTGCTCCTGTTAATACGGGGCACACGGCTGCCCCGTGCCCAGCTTGCTGTCCACCATGACCCCCAGGGCCTCCTCAGCAGAGCTGCTCCCCAGCCAGGCTGGCCCCAAGGGGCTACCGCTGCCAGGAGATAAAGCCAGGAAGCCCCCACCTTTAAAAAGCTGTTTAAATGGTAAATTTGCCTAGTAATCAGCAGCAGATGAAATGGATAGAAATTGAAGCCAAGTCTTCTTAGTGCTAATACACCTTACTTAGCACTACTAAGTCGCATCTTAGGGCCATATTCAGATGGCCTAAATTCCACATAAATCCTTCTGCCTCCTATTTCTTATTAGCTGGCTTTCAGGCAGCTCCCCATTCAGCATCTTACGTAAATTCTCCGAATTGCTCTCCAAAACCACCTCGATTTCTCCACTGACTGAGAAAAGGGGCTTGAGTGGAATTCAGGCCACCTGCACTTAGTCTTCACAGGCTGCTAAGACTGCAGCATCAGACTGCATTATGCCTTTGGTTTTGTCACCGTGGCAGTGAGTACCAGCTTGTTTGTCAGGACAAGTTTTAGTTTAATTACTCATCCACTGGAACACGTATTTTTCAAAGAAAACATGGATTTCTAAACAACCGCAGGATTCATTTCTTCCTGCTGCAGCCTTGAAGTTGACTCCATGGCTGGACCTCCTTGAACAAGGATGCTTTATCCACAGTTTTCTCACATTTCGTCTTGGGCCGTGTGTGCTGCTTTGTTCCAGATGTCTTGACAATTCACTTATACAAATGTGAGCTTTAATATAATTAAGGCTCAAACCATTCACTGGTCTGCACAAAGGAAGAATAAAAGCCCTACACTGTCGTTAAATGCAGGCTGGAGGGATCACTGGCTTAAATGCTCACCAGTGCAGCAAGAGCATGCTTTAAATCAAGCATGAAGACGTTTCTTCTAGTTCTTCAAAAATTACCATTTTCCACTAAATACCATCCTCATTTTCTTAGGCTTCAGGCTGGGCCAGACCTCTTGATTTGACACATCATAACAGCATCATAAATCGAAAAGTCACCCCAATCAGCGTACTCAGCCCAACTTGATCTCCTCAGTGGTCCTACGTCATGAGGATCCTCCAAGCAAGAGATGGAGCAGGGAAGACTGGAACTACCCACCAACACTTCTGAAAAGAGGAAGCAGATTCAACACACCACAGTCCTGACACCCGTTTTGTCAAGGCCCCAGAGCGCTCCAGGGGCACAGGTACGGAATGGACAGCCTACCCTAAACCACAGCTGTAATCCATATCTCTCTTAAATCGTCACAGTACAGCAACAGATACACACTATGAAATATACCAAATAACACTGAAACTGAGATTTAGCATCTTCACAGTCACTCTGAGTGGAACGGGACACTTGGTAACAGCACAACTTTCAGAACCAAGTAACAGCTTATTGAGGATCAAACGGGCTATTTTAGAATAAATTTGGTAGATTTGCTTCTCTACAAAGGCTTCTGTTGCCATTAGTAAGAAGCTTGCTTTCCTGACCAGCCAATAGGGACTGGACCCGTACCAGGCTGAGCACATCCTACCTTTCACAAGTCTTGACCACACAGATCAGCAGATCCATCAGTTTCACTCAAGCTCATCAGAGAGCCCTCAAAACTGAACATATGAAATTTGGACCTTCCTCCTGTTTCTAGGGACTAACAATAACAAACATGCCCAACAACTACAAGAAAAATAAGTCTGTCAGTCACAATGTTTAGCTTCAACCATTCCTGAGGCATAAATCCATAGGACAAGGAGGAATTACCGGGCTTAACAACACCTTTCTTAAATTTTTCAAAGCACACAGGACAGGTAAACACGATGAGAAGTGGTTGCTCTCTCAGTAGTGCAGACAGTTATGAGTATAGTCTTACGAGTTCACCCAGATGATTATCACCTTTCTCTTACAACATAATTCAGACCTGATAATGGATCTACCATGTCTGACTTTCACTTTTTACTCCTGGGCAAAAAGAAAAAAAAAAAAAAAAGTCCTATGCCACAGTGAATTTTTGCACGATGAGATGCTAAGTCCACTCTGGAGAAAGATTATTTCTACAGCAGAACGTAACCAGACAAAAATCCCATTAAGCCTTTTTGGTTTTATTTTGTGCTTTTTCTTGACAGGATGCTTGGAACAATATAATTTAAAAACCTCTTATCAACTCATGTATTCCTTAAGACTTCCATAATATTCTAAGATATTTTGAGTAAAAACAAGTGCCTCTAACAGACTTTTGAAAGTATTCAAAATCATTTATCATTGGTTTTGCTCTTTTTTCACAAATTCTGTACCGGTGACAGCACTTTCAAAGTTAAGAGTGTAAGGCGACTTAAATACAAGGATTTCACATTTGGTGATATCAAATCCATTTCTCAGGCCAAAAAAAAAGCCAGGTTCTAGAATCTGGTGCTTCTGAACAAAATGCAGTACTTCTCACTAAAAAAAAATAAATAAATACATATATACCAGTTGTACATAATTACTGGGTGTTTTGTGGGGGTTATTTCTCCAGCAAATTAAAAAAAATAAATAAAAATCTAGCAATGCTCATAAACCAGCTTACAACTACTTTTATTCAAGTCAGCATTTAAATTTTTTCTGAAGCTTACTGTTTGCTTATTTCCCAGAGGTTCTGCAGGGGTTTGTCCCCACAAACCGAACCTCGGGCTCTTTACGGAACCACCAGAAATGATCTTTTAAGGCTCGCCCCTCTCCCACACGCTTCGGGTAAAGAAGACGCCCCCGCTGCCTCTCCCCAGCGGGTTCCGCGGGGGGGACGCCCCCCGGGGCCAAAACCGGGACCAAACTCGCAGAAATCAGACCGGAACCGGTAAAACTCGAGCGGGAATTCGGGCCCGCGCCTGCTCCGCCGGTTTCTCCGTGATGGCACACACACACCGCCGAGTCGCAAACCCCCGACCCGGTGGGCTCCCGGGGGGAGGCGGCGGGGACGCGCCGTGTCCCCGGGTCCCCCCGCCCCGCCCCGCCGGGCGGTTACCTGCCCCGGCCGCCTCCGTGACTCACGCCGTGCTTTCCCCACCTCCTCATACGTAAGAGCCGACACAAAAGAAGAGCAGAAAGAAAAAAAAAAAAAAAAAAGAAAAGAAATCACCAAAACCCGCCTATTTTTGCCTATTATTTCACTAATTAGCCGGCAAGCCGCTCCCGTGCGCCCCGGGAGGGAGGTAATCGCCTGAGCACGGGGGCTGCCCCTCACCGCCAGCCGGGCCGAGGCCGGCTCCCGCTGCCTGCCCGCCCCCCCCTTCCCACCATCCCGGCCCGGATGGCGGCCGCGCCCGCACTCGCCTCCGCCGAGGCGACGGGAGGCCGCCAGGCCCGGCCCCGCACCGCAGCCACGGGCGGGCGCTCCCGGCGAGCGCAGGGCCGGTCAGAGCTTCCCCCCCGTCCCCGCACTCACCGGTGCCCCGTCCCCCGAGGATGCCCGCTGCCGGCCGCCGCCACCCCCGCCGCGGAGCCGAGTGCGCGCCCCCGGCCCCCGCCGCGCCGCTCCCGTGGCTGGGGCTCAGCCGCGGCCCGGCCGCCCGCCGCCGCCGCCGCCGCCGCGCGCCCTCATTCCGTATGCGGCACGGCGCCTCCTGGTTGGCCGGAGCCGGGTGGCGCGCGGGGCCGGGCTGGCCGGGAGTGGCGAGGCGGAGCGGGGTTACTACAGGTCACCCGCGGCGGTGGGCGGGGCCGAGCGTCCGGAGGGGCGGGGCCGGGCCCCCGCCGAGCCTCCGCCCCACTGCGCCTGCGCGCCCCGCGGCTGGGGGCACCGGGAGCGGGACGGCGGGGCTGGGGGGCGTACGGCCACCCCTGGGCGGGGGCTGGCGGGTCACCGCCACTAGACATGGCCCGACCCCCCCCGCCTCCGTCTGGGCGGCTGACATCTCTGTTAACAACGCCTGTTAATTAACTCCCGCCCGCCGTTAATTTCATTACTGCCGCGGGAGCTCCCGCAGCGATGGGCACCTGCGGGAACATTGCGGATGATGCAAAATGCTCGTTTTGCCTTGGGTGCGGGAGTATGCTCTCTGAGTTCAGTCTGCCTGGAGCCCTAACGCACACTAATGCACTTATTTTTGACCAACCTCCCCATTAACTTATTTTGCTGTAAAGCGATGAACTTCCAGAACCCCTTCTGAAAGGGCCAGTGGGGAGAGAGGTGGCGGCGGGTGGCTGGAGGGGTAGTGGGGGGCTGGAGGGGTAGGCTGGGGATGTGTCACCCGTGGTGGGGAGCCCTGTGGACACGGGCCATGGCAAGGCCACATCCCTACCCTGTGTGCCGGGGAGAGTTGTCCCCATCCCTGTCCCCCTGCCCAGCTGCTCGGGTTTAACATCCAGAGCTGCCGCAGGAGCTGCAGGGTCTGAGGCCACCGTTGGGATTTTTGCAGCCTGTGGGGTTTTAAGGGAAGGTGTCGTTGGCGGCAGCCGCTGCCGAGGCGTGTGGCGCAGACCCCTGCTGACAGCCAGGCAGAGACCACGCGTTTCACAGGGGCTGTCATCGAGGCTGGTGTCCCTCGGAGCAAGCTGTGGTTAGTGCTGCTGGAGGTGAGGTTCCTGTCCTGGCCTGTGGACAGGACAGCACACGGCCGGGGAGTGTGGGACTAGGAAGCTAAGGGCACGAGTCTGGATACAACTTTACCTACAGATCCCGGGGCAGTGGGGGACTTTGTACCATTTATAAACCACACAGCCCTCCGCCGCACACGGCGTGTCCCCCCCAAACTGTCCTTCCTTCTTTCCCCTCCAAGGTAACGACACTTCAGAGGAAGAAGCAGTGGTCGCATCTATGGTCTTCTGCAGAGTCCTCGAGTGGCACTGACTCTTACCAGACACAAATTAACAGGGTATGTACCCCTAATCCAAAGACCAAGTCAGTCACCAAATTTCACTGAATTTCACTGAATTATTAGAGTTGGAAGGGACTATTGAGATCATCCAGTCCAACTCCCCTGCTGAAGCACATCATCCCTGAGTGAGCACATCACTCAAGACAGCATCCAGGTGGGTCTTGAAAATCTCCAGAGAAGGGGACTCCACGACCTCCCTGGGCAGCCTGGTCCAGGGCTCTGCCACCCTCACCGTGAAGTAGTTTTTTCTAATATTTGAGTGGAACCTCCTGTGTTCCAAGTTGTGCCCGTTACCCCTTGTCCTCTCACTGGCAACCACTGAAAAGAGTCTGGCTCCCTCCTCCTTCAACCCACCCTTTAG
>JAOQGH010000051.1:19909687-19920601 GCA_025769975.1 Gallinago jamesoni
AAGAGCACACTGCTTGCTCATTGTCATTTTGCTGTCTACCAGGACACCCAGATCTTTCTCTTCAGAACTTGTCTCCAGCAGATCCATGCCTAACCTGAATTGGTCACCTCGGTTACTGGAATAAACACTTCCAAGCGTTTAGAACTGGAACAGAAGAGGTTGCCACTGGCAGTTCTGAAAAGCCGGAAAACATTATCCACAGGAGTTACCTGAGCTATAAAGGTCATGAACTACCCAAGCGAAAGTGACGGTAACTGAAATGTGGGTAGGAGTATGGAGAGCTTGTCTTTAAAACAGTTTCACACCCACTGGAAGAAGTGAAAAAGAATAAGCACACTTGGAAAGAGAAGAAACTCATTTTTCAAAGGTGGAAAATATGAGGATTTCTGCAACAAAAGAGAACTCGGCTTTCTGCCAAAGGATTTACTTACATTGGTAGAGACAGAGTAAACTTAATAAATACTATGTGAAAATTATCACAAGGAAAGGAGCCTTCGATTTGCATCATGCAATCTTTCACATTTCATTCAAGACAAGAAAGGTTCAGGATAAAAATAGAAAAGCACTTTTGCATAAAGGAAGATGGGAGATAAAGCACTGGGTAGCGCAGAGCTCATCTGCTCAGCATCGGATCTCATGTTGAACTCCCTGTTCTTATTTGCTGCCGGGTAATCACCAGCAACTGAGCAGTAAATACCTTGGCAAAAGCCTCACTTTGAGAAACGCATGGAATCCACAACTTGAAATGAATTGTGACCCTTATTAAACTGCTAGATCTGAATACTATCAAGTTTTATGAGCAGAAGATTCCAAAGAAACTTCAACTCCAAATATGGATCTGTTGTAAACTTTTTATTTCAGCTTTACCTTTATGACTGAGCACATCACTGTGCGTGCTTTAAGGTTGCCTGGACTTTCAAGTTACTTGAAATCCAAAAGCTAAGTGTGTAATTAGCTATTCCAAACGGACATTTTGGTGGGTGCTGGACCGCAAGTCAGACATTCATCACAGAGCATTTGTCATGTCCCAAAAAGCTGTCCAGTTCATGTCATATCTTAAGATAATTTAGTTAGGAGTAAGCCATTTAAATAACAAGAAAAATACTGAGAACTAACTAGTAAATCCCAACAGGTTTTGAAGCTTTCATTTATTAGCATTTAGAGCAATTTCTAAGGAGGAGTTAGGACTAAAAAGACTACGCTGTGCCTAATCCATTAGTCTAAAATGACACTTCTTAAACATTCCCCTGTACCGTTTGGTGCTGGTGGCTACTGGAGCAGGGCCTTGAAAAATACTGGTATTTACACTGTAACACTTCTCTTGTACAAGTCTATGCTGAGTATCCCATAAGGAAACTAAAGAATTTGGGGATTTACAGTAAACACAATAGTCGCCTATGAAATGATTGATAACCTGTGTTTATATTTGGAAATTCAAACTTCAAATTCAAATACAGTAGCGACTGGGGTGCGAGCTTTCCTATACAGGCTACGCACAACAATAGGAAATCACAAGTAAAATAGTAGCTGATTTGTATTTTAAATAAAAAGGCACAATAGCAAAATAAAAGCAGGAAATAAGTTCCTGTATCACCTTAGAGTGTTCAGGCAGGGGAGCAGTATCTGTGAAAACATTCATGGCTCCTACCAACCACATTCATATATTCACAAATGCTTGCTTATTTTTTTAAAAAAAAAAAAATTCCAGGAGGAAAAGCTTATTAACTATACTCACTTTCCCTTCTAAAAAAAGTTCAGGCATCCAGTCAAGGGGAAAAAAACCCACGGCCATATGTTTTGATCAGCAACGGAAAATGAATAGCAAGTAGTAAACAGCAGGGAAGATTGCAAGTGATCTTATGAAAATAGTGATTTGGAAGTACAGTCAACTGACTCATCTGGAAAGAGAACAGAAAGCCGATGTTATATTTGGCCAGTTCTAACTAATATCCACGGGGAATTAATAGAAACAAAACCACGAGCCACACTGAAAGAGGAGAGTCTATGAATGGGTAAATAGGTGTGGAAGGTTGGCATTAATCTTTGATGAGCAGGCTGCTGCCTACGGATACTCGGGAAGAAGCGAGAGGGGAGAAAACCAACAGTGTCACAGATATAACAGATGTGAGAGCTTTTAGCTAAAAATCCCTGGAGGGACACAAATAAAATTAAGCACTTCAAGAAGGTACATATGGTTAAACTAAACCCAAATTGACTTCTTATGTGAAATAAGAGAGACAATTAAAGACAGACTTGGGTAGGACAAAGCTCACAGGCTGGATAGAATGTATTTCATTGTAGCCTTCAAACTTGTGAAAAATAAATGACTCTATAATTAGCAAACTTTCTCCATGACTCATTAAATAATTGATTGTTACAAACTAATACAGTATTACTTTAAATTAAATGAATTTTAACTAGAAAGAATGTAATGTTTTTAAACTTAGAACTTATTTTGGTTTAGCTACAAACAACAACCAGTTTAACAAAGGCACTCATTTCCCTGGACATTTTTAATTAAACAATCAAACTGGCATTGTAATATTCTATTTCTAAAGATATCCTGGCAGGGTAGCATTTAGAATGCCCTCTTAAAATGTAAAGAGAGCTGAGCTCGTGCTGAAGGGGCAGGGAGAGCCAGCTGGGATGCGGGCGCTGGCAGCAGAGACGGCTTGTGTTCCCAAAGTGATCATTCCCAGAACTGTTAATTTGGGGGTGTTGTTTTAAAAGACAGAAAAGCATTTCTAGAGCAAGCAGCATGCGGTTTCAATGCTAAACAGTCTCCACGTACACATCAGTATATTTGACTCAGTTTTGTCCGTGAAGCTTTTTGTTTCCAAATATAGGAACGAATGAGTAAATTGCTAAGATTAAATTGGAAAGTAGCAAACTCTGGCAACATCCCGCAAATGATTAATTATTTGGTAGAACATTTGGTAACACAGGCACGCCCAGAGCCACTTTTCATGGAGAGAGATTGATGACATTAATAATAAGGTGATCAAGGGTATAGTGTAAAATTTATCACCACTTGACACAGCCCAGCTTTGTTAACACTCGAGTACTTCTTTAAATTCCCCGCCTCTATTTTCTCATACCACAGACACATCGCCGACCTACTGCCGTAAATCGGAGTGCCACCCAGGTATTAATAGTGTGACAACCCCCCAAAAAACTGAAACTTCCAACTAGAGGAAAGCATGTAAAAGGAGCATATGAAAGGATGTGTAAAGCAGGCTGGAAGGCGCGCTCTGTAACACTGCCGCACCCCGGAGCCGCCGCGCTGCGAGGCACCGCATCACCCACGGAAAATCAGTGCCAGGATTAAAAATAGAATTTATTTCTGCTCTTGAACTTTCTTGCTCAGAAGCCGCCTGTCATTTTCTAGGCCAGCGAAACGTTACAGTAGAGCTGACAACATCAAAGGCAGCCAAGAGGAATCAAACCCACCAAACAATGAACAGTGACTCCAGCCTGCAGGAACGAGGTGGTCCTTACGGGCTCCAAAGGCAATAATGTCCTGAGCGACCAGTGTCTTACAAGGCAATTAAATCATCAAACAGCCACTTCCCAGGACAGACTTGCTTTCTTCTTTAGTTCTGAATAAATAAACATGGTAAAAAATCATAGAATGGTTAGAGTTGGAAGGGACCTTAAAGATCATCTAGTTCCAAGGCCCCTGCCCTGGTCAGGGACACCTCCCACCAGGCCAGGTTGCTCAAAGCCCCATCCAGCCTGGCCTTGAACATCTCCATGGATGGGGCATCCACAGCTTCTCTGGGCAACCTGTGACAGTGTCTCACTGTAAAGAATTTCTTCCTAGTATCTAATCTAAATCTCCCCTCTTTCAGTTGAAAACCAAGAAGTGCTGTTGCAGACAGGGTCGGTGGGTATAAACCCTGTAATGTGACAGCGAGTGGCTAAAACAATCCAAGACCACCTGCCTGCTGTAGCAGGTGGACACTGCAAAGGCTACTGACATTCTGCTTTTATTTAGTTGGTTTTGTTCAGTCACCTACTCTGCAATGTTCACATAAAACAAAGCTGTTTTACAGTCTAAGACTTTAACCAGGAAACAAACACGGCCCAGGGTTTCCAAAACAGAAGCTTAAATACAAGCTGTTGTGCAAGTCAGATGCATGGGGTTATTTGAGAAAAATGAGGTAAACTACCAAGTATTTGGCAGTTTGAGAAACGCCATGACTTAATCAGGTGCCCAAATGTACCTGAGACATGTTCTGGGAAAAGGTCCCCGATTCACCCATCTCTTGTGCAAACCACATTCATGATGGAACTTCTCCCTCACTTTTGCAATGTGCTTTTTTTGTCTCAGCTGTTTAACAATTTAGAGAAATAATTCACTAGTACCCCATCATATTTGCATATTTTGCAAATATTCCAATATTTGAATCTGAGAATCCCAACGAACAGGAAAAGTTCCAGGCCAAGAAGCAGAAAGAAGGCAAATGAATGCATTTTCTTTCTCTGGGGCATTAGCTAGAGATAAATAAAAAAGAGCAGACAAAATTTCAGATGCAAAGTTGTGACTAAGTGTAACAGTACTGAATTAATTTATACTGAACTTGGTTATACTGGAAATTAATGCAGAATTATAAAGGTAGCAGTGAAAGGATTTAGAAAGCAAGCTGTGAAATCATCCAAGCAATGGGTGCGTATGGTGCAGGTTCATCAGAAGATGAGCCTCTGGCTACAGAGAAGTTAGTCCTGGAAAAAAACAAAGTCAGCTTCTGTATACAAACAGGTCGTTGTGCTGTCTATCTTGTGAGGTGAAAGAACCAAAAGTATAGTATATATTTTGAGGAAGAAAGCCATTGTACTAAGTCCCATCTGGTGTGTGTAACATTCAAATGGTTTGTGACTCACAGACACCAAGGTGCTGCTGATCAATACACTCAGAGTCTGATTATTCAAACTGCATTATGAATCCATATATTAAATTGATTTTGAATCCTAACACCTGCATCTGATTTCATTTTGGTGTAACAAATCAATCATTTTAATTCCCGTGAAATTTAGTCTGCAAAAATTAAGTTCATTGAACACACTTGGATTTCCTTTGTTGTGCAGTACAGGGGTGCTTGGATGGAACTGTGACACCTCAAAAGAAGGGCTTTCCATGTTCCTTGTACAGGAGGGACCGGCTCCTTTCCCCTTCCAGAGCCATGGAAAGGAAACCATCCCACTGATTTCACTAAGCTGACACAGTGCATCCTTCAAAAAGCGATGGATGTCGCAGAGGTGTCCGATTTGGCAGGGCACACTCCCCACCACCAGCGTCTGCTGCTTGACGCTTGCAAGGCAAGGGCTTGTTGTGTTCAGTGCAGTCTGTCCATCACGCTTCTGTAGAGCACTTTGGAGACACTGCAGCTCCACAGCGGCAGAGCCATAGACCTGAGACAGGCTGGTAGCGGATGGGAGGGGGAAAAAGTCAACTGTTTCCTTAAAGCCTCGTTTATGACATTTGTACCCATGTCAAAACAGGGATTATTCAGGGGCTTATACATCCATGGGTTCTTCTGGGCAATGCTGAGCAGAATGTCAGATCTGCTCAATTATACATTTACAGTGCTCCTTTCTGATTGCATCAGACAATCCATACAACCTACTGCTTAAGGGAACCTTCGCTCTTCAAGTTACTCCTCAGTAACGGTAAGAGGAGGTTTGTTTAAGTTTTGACCGGTGGACATACTCCTTTGCTGCATAGCAATTACTTAGATATCGAAAAGCAGGTCTCAGAAACAGCAGGCAATGAAATGGAACTTTGCTAGCAGCTAGATTTTATACGCCTACTAAAGAGTAACTGCAAAAGTTAGTGCATTTTAAGGCTATCTTACTGCAATACCAGACAAAGGGATCACTGGTTTTAAACCAAAGAAAAATAAATTCTAAATAAAATACTAATATACTTAAATACACACTAACGTTCTATTTTATATTATAAAAGCATATTAGAAATCATTTTAGAAAGCACAGAAAGCATGTAGAAAGCTTAAGAAAGCATATAGAACTTAGCACTCACAATAACAAGTAAAATCAGAAAATATACAGAGAATAAAAAGAAAATATGCAGAGAATAAAGACAGGACGATTTAAGAGAAAGGTCTCATTCAAGAGAATTCATAGCTGGAGGTGCAATAATGAAAATTTGATTTTAAAATCCTCCTACATCTTGGCATTAATCTGCAGTAAATATAAGAAGGCATAAATATCTGAAGACAGTGTGATCTCTTTGATGATTGAAATGATAGAGCACTCTGGAGTTCAGATATGCGGTGGTTTGGGTTTAGGGAAAATAGGCCAGTAATATCTGGGAGCACATGGAGCATTCATCCTCACCTGACACAGGAAAAATCTAGGGATTAGAAGGATTAAGATTAAGGAAGACAGCCCATGCATGAGGAAGACTATGACCACAGTTGCTTCACAGCACATAAAGAGGACATCCGCATACCCTCATCTGCACCACTGCAAAATGTTTGCTTCATCAATTAATGGCTCATAGGAATCTCCAAAACACTTCTGAGACCTTCTGTACCTCTTCTCTCCTCTGATATTTCTAAGACATGACCATTTCTAAGAAATGCGAGTAGAATATATGCAAATGCCTATAAAAATCAGAAACAACAAATACTTCGTACATGCATATTTTTAAGGGATTGTTCCCCTAAATCTTTCCTTTAGGAGACCAAAACTCTATTGCATTTGCAGGAGAACATCATAACTCAAAGAAGTCTTAAATCCTGAAAGAGTGACCCAGCTTGAACACAAGCAGTGTTTCCTCCTGAATTCTGTAGGCTGGACCTTTCTGGAGACAGCTCGTGCCAAGAAGTTCCCACTCCAGTGCAAATAGCCATTACCTTTGCAAAGACAACAATAAACATGAATTTATCCTCTCGGACTATATAACCAAAAACTATGTAACTCGCAAAATGGATTTTGGGGTGGTCTTTGCTATCCAGCTAAGCATAGGAAGGGCACAGAATGCTCAGTACTCAGTGTGGACAAGGACCATTGTGTTCTTTTGAGCCAGCTGTCAGCCGACAACACATAGCCCAGGTGTTCACAGAGCTCCTATAAACATAAATATATATTAATATATGTTAATATATTAAGCTTTCATGCTTATGCCAGCTTGGGAAAAAATGGGCATACTGTAGCTGTTGATCACCTAGTTACTCACTGTACATTTTTCAAACTGTATCTGCACATTGTTTAGTGCTATTTGGGTTGGTTTTAAAGGCATTTTGTCTCATCTGTTTCTCTAGTTGAGACAAAACCCTGGAATTTTACGTCATTGTCATTAGCAGAGCTCACCGAGGTCATGCTCTCGCATAACCTGTTTTGCTCCTGGGAGACAGTTCCAAGAGCTCAATTGCATGTACTGAGTCAGATCCCTTTTCCTCCAGAATGGGATGTTAACACAGGCTTTATTTTTGCTTGTAGCAAGGTGTTGCTGTTTACTGTGGGAGGGTTTGGCAATAAATGCCTTTTATGTAAACAAGTAGAAATGAACCATGTTTTCTGGAGGCCTTAATAAAAGTCTTGTTGATTTATTGAAAATGTGCATAGATGTAAAATCTTCCACCTGATAAATAATGAGTCATTATACACCTAAAGTTCTATTTTGTCTATTAAGTTAAAGCAATAAGAGCAATTAGTTTTGTAGTATGCTGATGTGTTAGAAATATCTGGAAATGATGGGGCTAGTTCGGTGTACGGTATTCTTAGAATAAATTAGAGCACTGTTTTTTTCGAGATTTTAAGTCTGTAATAGACAACTAGACTGCTCTGGTGATACTGTAGTTAACAGTGATATAAATGTCATAGTGACTAATGAATGTAGTTACTGAAAGTATATTACAGAATATCTAATCAATGTGTGAAATCTGGATGCCCGTGGGATATGATTGGCTAGAAAAAACGTTATTAGGTGTCATTTACTTTGTTCCTGCTGAGGTGAAGAAAGCATGTTACAAAACACTGAGAACTAACATTTATTAAGAAACTTATTTTAAAAGCTTTAAGCCCTCCTCATTACCTTCTTATTCTTCTTGTGCAAGGGATAACAGATTTTATAGCAATATTTAGTTTCCTCTGACTATCTCAAAGAACTAAACTCCTGGAAAAAAAAGACGCTTAACTGATCCATCTTTATTTCTCTCTTTAACAGTTTGCAACACCAATTCATGTGGCCCTTTCTACTGTTTTATTACTCTATCCATCTCCTCCTCAGTACACAGCACTGATGATGATCAACATCATAGTCATTACTCCATGAAAACAGCAGTCATTTTTAAAGAAAAAAAAAAAACAGCTTGCAGTTTGATTTTAGAAATTCGTGAGTGCTATTCTGCAAATATACAAAGAATCATGCGGTGTGGAACACCAACCTTATTTAAAAGTTTGATGTGATATTTAGTAATATCCATTCCCTGGAGGAATACTAAGTAGCCACACTCTTAATTCTAAGGCACCAAGCAATCTCCCAACCTACTGAAAAGCATCACTCCCAAAGTGCTTCTAGCCCTCAGTCAGCTTTGGGGGAACCTATGGTTTTCTTATGTTTCATTTACCAGAGCCAAGTACAAAAGAAAAACTACTCTTCATCTAAAAAACCCCTAGCCAATAAGACATCAGTGCTTGTATAAACAAAGCCTGAAATCTGGACAGGCTCAGAATCCAGAATGGAAAGGATGCAATCTTAGATTTGTCACTAGCCTTTTTTAGATTTTCTGTGGTGCAAGTAGAGGGATTTTTTTAACCAATTTAGGCTTACAATGTGGCTTTCAAGAGAATACTTAAGCACCTACAGAACCCAGTTCTTGATTTAGGAAGTATATATACGCTATGATATCATGGGAATTGGCTAACGTAAGCCCCAAAGAAGTCGTTCTGAAGTGCCGGCTGCAGAGCAGCCCAGCTGTGCCCAGCTGGAGACACAGGCAGGAGAACTGCCGCTGGCACGTCAAGAAGAGGGTGTTGTATTTCAACACCACCTCTTTTAAAAGAGCACAAAACTGGTTTCTGAGGAAGGAGAGGCCAATGCAGGCAATCCCCCAGTGAACTAAACATTTGGGTTCTCTGGAAATTCTGATTTTTCCCTTCCTGCAAGAACTGTAGCCCTCATGCACAACTTCCTCTGGAGCAGGCTGTTCCAAGGACGTAGCTCGCATGCTCTGACTCAGCTGCTACAACCCCTCCTCTCCATCACCTTTCTCTTCCTCTTCATGGCTTGTTTTGGCAGATGGAACGTAGCCCTCGATCTTACGCCAGTTGCACTAGACTAGGATCAAAGCTTAGAGGCTGGCAAATTAGCACAGGAGACTCCAGCCACAAGCAAAATGCCTTTTCATACTTCAAAAACAACATGCATACTTCTGCTGCCATGTAACTAAAAACATAGTTATGGTTAGACACGTGATGATGAGTAACAAGGATACAGATTACTAGCTCTTGAGTGCACGAAGATCTGTTCACGCCATCCGAAATGCTGACACTGTCAGGATTTATCACTTGCTTTTAGTGACACCTCCACCTACGTGCTTTTATTTTTTCTACCATGAGCTCAAATTTTAAAATGTGACAGTAAGAACTAGTTATGGATGTCCTGAACTGACAAACAAGTAGTTATCCACAGAAAGCTGGATATATTTTAGAAAAAATGGGAAGTTCATGCATCTGTATCCTATCTCGTCAGCACTAATTGTGGTAATAGCTCCTCCTCATGACAGGTTTAACGACCACATCTCAACAGCTGCGTTCCCTGCCCCTTTGCTGGGCTAACTGGTGGCTGACCACTTGTGCTGAAATGAGACAAACCGAGCCCCATTTGCCAGCTCTTGGTGGCTGAGAGCAGCTCCTGCTGGTGGTGTTCATTCAGTCCTTCAAAGGGTGACAGAAAAGGTGGGATAATGGGGCTTTGATGTCATTCTCGGGGGTAATTCTGGGACCTGCAGCCAGTGTTGGCAGGAGGACAATTCCCACTGGGATCAGCGGAGGCACTGCTGCTCCCCAAAGCCAGTTGTTTTAAGTCACACCTAAACAGGAATTATCAGCTTAAGCTCAGCCTTTCTCCCCTGCAGCAGGGTCACTTAAATGCAGAACCTGGAAACTAAAAAGCCAAATGACATCCCTCGCTTGAGCCATCCTCCTGCTGCCCGCCGTGGCTGTTGGCTCCCGCCGCACGGAGGAACTGGCCGCCCGGCCAGAGACATACGGGCAAGTACCTGGGGAGGGTGAGGTGCCCTCTGCGCCTGTCTGTGTACCTGGGCACCAGCCAGGGAGGAAGGGCAGCCTCCTTCCAGACAACACGCTACTGCTGCTGCCACCACCTGCTAATTACTGGCATCCTTGCCTGCAGGAGGGTAGGTGACTCCCCACCACTTCTTGTACCACCCGCCTGGCACCACCTTGCTTTCTGGTGGTAGTTAAAACTTGCCTTCACTCAATATCACTGCATTATTAGAGTTGGAAGGGACCATAGAGATCCAGTCCAACTCACCTGCTAAAGCAGGATTGCCCAGAGCACGTTAGAGCATGTTACTCAGGATGGCATCCAGGCAGGGCTTGAAAATCTCCAGAAAAGGGGACTCCACGACCTCCCTGGGCAACCTGTTCCAGGGCTCTGCCACCCTCACCATGAAGTAGTTTTTTCCCATATTTGAGTGGAACCTCCTGTGTTCCAAGTTGTGCCCATTACCCCTTGTCCTCTCACTGGCAACCACCAAAAAGAGTCCAGCTCCATCCTCCTTCAAACCAGCCTTTAGGTATTTGTAAGCATTAGTAAGGTCTCCCCTCAGCCTTCTCTTCTCCAGGATAAAGAGTCCCAGCTCTCTCAGCCTTTCTTCATAAGGGAGATGCTCCAATCCTTGAATCATCTTCGTTGCCCTTTGC
>JAOQGH010000051.1:19920701-19944798 GCA_025769975.1 Gallinago jamesoni
GTGGCATTGCAAGTAGTTCCCAGAGAAGCTCCCAAAAAGCAACACTTGTTCTTGCACACACGTTGCATGTGAGAGGCCCCTCCGGACGTATTGCAGGTTCTGAGCCCTGCACCACCGCCCCCCGGGAAACATGGGAAAAGATGGTTTTGACGCTAGACTCGACAGGAAAGCCTGCAGCCCCAAAGTCTTGGTTGCATTGCAAGTAGTTCTCTCTCTGAGTCTGGAACTACCCCACAACCCCACTTCATCTTCCAAACTGACAATTCGAAGCACAGCTTCTCCAAAAAAAAGTCACATCATTCAGTTGTTCTCACCACCCAGCCTATCCGTGGACACAGAATACTTCACATGCTGTTCTCCCTCCAAAGAGAGGTTTCGATATTTAGGGTGGAAAGCTCCTATTTATTCTTGAATTTATATGTGAACTATAATACCTGAAAACACACACATTTCTGTGGAAGAGCAACAGGTTTTTCTGATATTCAGAGAACAACCTGATGTCATGTTTAACACGCGCCTTTAAGTCTCTCAACTTCTCATCACTGATTGCTCAGGTTTTTACTTTTCCCGCACATGATCTCATGCCAGGGCAATTTCCTCTGCTCAAGCTATGGCTTGGTACCATGGTGGTAAGAACACGTGTGTTGAATTTTTCACTGCATTTCTGGTATGGATGAAGGACTACTCAAAACAGCTCACAGCTTTGAGGTTCACACCGTAAGGATTTTTTTCCCCACAAGAGTAAGATAGAAACAAATAAATCATCTAATAATCCCTTCTTAAAATTATTCCTTACACAAGGATAATTACAGATTGCAAAACACTGATTGCAAGAAAGCCATCTTTCAGCATACACTGTTTTTCCACAAGATTTGGAATTACAAATTATAATTTGCTACTCGAAGATGAGAGACTTATGCTCAGGGATCCCATAATTTCTTTTGTGGTCTTCAAATAATTTTCTTAGTTTCTGTAGGTATAATGCATGTAGCTGTTCAATCTCTTCAGCGGTGGGGTTCAAGTTCTGTTTTACAGGAATGGGGCTTCCCACTGTAAATCAAACAAAAGAGCAGCATTAGCCTTACTGGCATCTCTTCTGAGGTGGAACTGCTCTCCCCCCTGTAGGAGCTCCACCGCAGCTCCCAGCGAGGCAGCAGAACCACAGCACAACTCTCTCACCCCTGGGTCTGATCCTGCCTTTCACAAACCTGAGCCCTGGCTCTGGTTCTCTGCTTCCTTTTCCTCAAGTTCAGATCAAATTAATTTAACCCCCGCATCGTTTCAGCTTGGCAGTAGAAGAGCTAATGAAGGGGTTAAGCTCTAACTTAAAGAAGCCGTTTACACTTCAACATACAGTCCCATGGGCCACCTGCTGTCTTGCCAACAGGGTAGTACTCCACAAGTTCAAAATAGCATCTAAAAAAATACCCCCAAATGTACCTTCTCACTATTTTCTGTTCTGATCTGAATACTAATGGCATCCAAGGCGAGGGACACGCCTAAGAGGACAGTGGTGCCCTCAAGCACACGACCACGTGAACAGGACTGAAGGAAATACAGATAAACTCTGATTTAATTAAAATAGATATAACTGCACTAGCGCCAGAAATGTTGTTGGCTACCTCGGCCAAGGGAGCAGTAACTCCTAAAACACTCAAACCCTGGAAGGTGTCTCTGAACCAGCCATTGCCCCCAAGCCTCATTCCAACTGAGGTGTTCTCCAGGCATGAGGCAGAGCCTGCTACCTCCTCTGTCGGAGCGAGAGCAAGAGGGAGCATGGGAGGCAATGCCACAGAAGACCAGAGGGCAGCCACCTCCTCTGCAAAAAGCTATGGCTGAAAAGCCTGCAATGCACCAAGAGAAGCTTCCCATGATCTCAGACTTCCTTGCGTTGTTCCATCACCACAGATTTTGACAGCTGTTATTGCACTGGGTGCACTGAGAGCTTAATAGACCCAACTGAGATTACAGAGGAAGTTGGTAGAGAAGCAGAGATTTAAGAGTACCCTCCAGGAGCTTTTACAAAGGCACCTGAAAATCCCTTTCAGCAGATGTTGCCACTTCAAATTGGATGGTGTTGACTAAAGGGAAGGGAAGCCCAGCCAGAACCATGAAGGGGCTGATTCTGCATTTTCCTGCTGCAGGTTCAGCTGCCAAGAGGTCTGGGGCCCGACATGCTGCTGGAATTCAGGCTTTACATGGCTGGGGGTGGGAACCCAGCCCTGCACTGAGCAATACCTTACTGGGGGTGGAATCCATACACATCCAACACAGGGTTTCAAGAAGCATGACTGAAAACACCAAACAACCCCCAAGCCCTTCTGCAGTGGTCTCTTCTCCTAAGAATGGAGACTGCTTGTGGAATTGGGAACTACACTCACCTCTAATTTTCTGTGCAGCTTTAACCAACCTGCTTAATTTAACATTTTAGAGTTGATTCCACCATTTTCAGTAACAATTTTCAGGAAAACCAGAAGTACTCCACTTGTCAAGCTCAAAACCCTCAGACTTCATGGACCTTGGTTTTGCTGAATTGCATCTCCTTGCTTTAGGAATCATGGCTTCTGAACCAGGGTGAAACCTCACTGATACCCAGCCACATTGTCACCATGGCTAATCGGCTCAGGTGGAGCCCAACATGACTCTGCAGCTTTCAGGAGCTGAGTTAACACTTTCAAAGCCGTGTTGAGCCATACCGAGACCCTCCCCAAGAGTCCAGGAGGTTGGAGATAGTTTTCAAACATGAGGAAACAGAGACATCAAAGGTAAGGGATTTCTTGAGATCGTACAAGTTCTGTTGCATGACTCTGGTCTTGCTGATTTGAAGCACTCTAGTGATTTATCCATGGGCCACTTCTGTCCTTGCAATAAATACTACAATGATGAAGATTTGCCCCAAAGTGAAAGACATTTTAAGCTTCAGAACAGTCTTGATGTCATCAGCCCAAGGAAAACTGCAGAAAATACATTGCTCTCATTCCAGTGCTTTGAAAACTTTTTGGCTTTGGAATAACCAATATTTTTAGCCTGCCTGTGCACGATGTGGGCTTCAAAAATTAAATCTTTCCTAAAACATTTAGCTACATGCACTGATAAGGTACAGAGCTGCATGAAATTTAACATAAAAATAGCTACATTTTGGTCTTAAACATTTTTATTTGATCCATACTAAAATCAAATCATCCCTCTATTAAAAGGAGGGCCTTCTTAAATGTCCCTTATGGATTATCAGAAGAGCTCAATATACTTTTCTGTAGAAATACACTTCATTAGTTCTCTCAGCTTGGAACCTAAAAATGATTTATCCAAAATATATGGACAGCCAACTATTCCCTTTGCATGATGCCCAGCATGACTTTTTTTTAAAGGTGTGGTTGTTAATAGCACTAGTTCAAGTCATTAAAAAAACAAAAGACATTCAGTACTATACTCCAGTGAGAACAGACAACCAGGGATGAAAGCTTTTGGGAAAAAAGTCTTCTCTGAACTGCCTGTCAACATGGCATGTGTGCTCTCGATTAAACATGAATGGATCTTTCCTTGGGGAAAAAACCTAAAGGAAACACTCCAAGGAGCTGCGATGCCACCTAAGCAGCAGCCTGTTGAAGGGCTGTGGCAGAGCTGCCACAAGGTGCCCACTCCCTTCCCTCCTCCATCTCTCCCCTGTCCCAATGGGCACCAGGTCAGGACTGCACCAGCTCCTTCCAGTAGCCTTGCTCTGGAGCACCACTGCGGTGGCCGTGTATCAGCTGAGACACCCAACTGCTGCTTCTCTGCAGGGCTCGGGAATGAAGGTGCTGGGCATCTTAACTGCATCTTAACTGCAGCGTCCAGAATCCACAGCAGCAGCTCCAGAGCCGTGGCAGCCCTCTGGTACAGACAGGGTAAACTCTCGGGTTTCCTTGAGGACTGGTGAGGATAGAAGCCTGGGAATAACTGTGAACGAAGAATAGGATTTGGCCTGGGACAGAAAGGGGAAAGGGAGAAGAGAATCCCTCCTTTTAATTGAGGAAGGACAGGAATTTAAAAAAAAAAAAAAGGAAATATTTATTTTAAACCCCACATACTTCCTTTAGATGCACAGTAACCAATTGTTTCTGTTGTTGGAACATGCATTTTTAAACATTTGCAAAAGCATTAAAAAAAGGTACAGGGAACTTACCAACAGTATGAATAGGTTGCCTGTAAGGTATTAAGCCAAAACTGTATTGAAATACTCCTCTAGCATGAAATAGCGGTAAGGCAAAGCCCATTATCTTTTGCAACTTCTCCTGTATGTTTCTGAGCCGGGAACCTTTGGGGTTTGCAACTTGCTTGAATAGTTCATTTTCACCAAAGGAAAACACTGGGACCAGATGAGCCCTGTAAAACAATGAACACACTGAGAACCCCGCGTCAGCCTGCGCTTGCGCTGTGGTTGACATCAGCAGCGTGGAAATGGCTTCACAATAACCAGCACAGAAAGCTTTGGCAGCTCTAGACTGCATCAGCAACTCTTGGGCTCTTCTGATACACAGCTGCTTCGCGGGCTTGGGGTTTAAAAAACAAAACAAAAAAAAACAAAAAAAAACCCACAAGTGACTGGCATATAACTAGCAACGAGCTTTTGAGGAGTATTTATCTGGGTGCTGCCCATCACAACTTTTTACCACTGTTCATAGTCATAAAAAAATGAATAACTGTATGCATCATAGTTACGATGATGATCTTATCCACCACTGTATTTTCTCCCTTGGCAAGCAAAGGAGCCTCGCTGTTGACCTTAGAATGCTCCCAGCTGGGTGGCATCAAAACCAGATCTTGGCTTTCTCCTGCCTTTTGACCGGGGTAATGCACGCACTTGATTTCAGCACAAAAACCCTGATAAAAACCAGACACCCTTACAGACAGGAGTGCAATGCCAAATTCCTCTGCTGTCCAGTTCCCAGCAAAATCCTGCTTCCTCCAGACTTCTTTGAAAACACGAGCCTTAATCCTTTATTACCAGAGGTCAAATCCTACCCACAGAAATGACACTAACTCACTTTGGCTCCCGCACAGCCTAATGAATTCTCATTCAGTTCATGAACTGGCTCAGGAGGAAAGGCCCTGACTAGCTCCTGGACAAAGGGCTTGGGCGGCTGGAATCAGTGCAGTTGTCTCCACTGGGTAAAACCACCACTGCATTGAGAACCTGGACTGCAGTATGCTTTTTGATTAATGCTTAGTTTCATTAAATCATACTCTACAGAGTTTAAAGAAGAGCATGGTAATCCTAAGCAGTCTCTGAAGGATACAGAGGGGTTTTATTCGCTTTAAGTTTTAGCTTCTAAATCTTAGCTCCATTCAGCCTACACCATCTTTGAGAAAACCCTTACTGCAAAATAGTGGCATTGTTGTAATTGTGTCAGAATTAATTACCGCAGAGCTCCGAGTGCCTGAGGAGGATGCATTGAGGACAGAGCTGGCTGGAAAGTACTGTGGACAATCAAAATCCACCTGTATGGAAGAAAGAACTGATCCTACAGCTTCTCAAGCCTGAGGAACTCCAAAGACTAGCACTCCCACCCACTGTTCTGACTGACATCTGCTCCAAACAGAGCATATATCACCCAGCCACCTGTAAAGGAAATATCAGAAAGCCTGGTACATACTGTGGCTGTGTAAATACTCCACATTTTACTACAACACTAAGACAAACAGGAACATCTTGTGGTGCAATAGCACCCTGAGACTGTGGGATTTGTTTTAATCTGCTGAAGGCTTTTGCAAGATGCTATGTAGGAGGTTGAGACAGAGAAATAAGTAACTTACGATTGTGAAACTAAAGATAAGTCAGCTGATTCATCATTTCTTTCATGTATTTAGGATTTCTTCACATCAGATAGCTGTACTACCTTGGACCAAAATGTCTCTTCCAGAAGCACAGAGGGCTCTTGCTGACATATTCAGACCTCATTTGACAGGTTCATAGCTTCTCTGTGCCAGCAGTACAGGAGCCAGGGCCAGAAAGCACAGGTCTCCACATTGCCCCTGGTCTCTGCATTGCCCATCCCCTCTTACTGTCTGATGCTGCAGATGAGGAGCACCAGAAACACATGCAGGCACCAACGGCAGGTGGTTCTTCTCACCCACTTCCCACAAGCCTCCCTCACCCTTTAACTTCCACTTCAGTTGGAAGCTTGTTTCACATTTTATTAATTGTTAGAAACAAAATGTTTAAACCAGAAGCAATTACTTGATTCAGAGTCTTTGGACAAGAGGTCAGGGCTGCCAATAGCATTGCAAGAGCTGTAATGGCTGGAGTCATACTGCCCTACTGTCCCACAGCCCTGCTGGGTAGAAATAAAATCAGGATTCCTACGTTTCACACAGAAGTGTTTTTTCTTGCAGGTGCTCAGACCCAGAATGGCTTGTAGCCTGGCGGTTAAGGTGACTATGTACAAGGTGTAGGTTTCAATACCCATCTCTGCCCCAGTGACTTATCACCCTAGTGGAGGGCTCTAGACAACTAAGCCTCCTCTAAGAAAGAGGCTTAGTTGTCTAGAAAAGTCTCATCCTTAAGAAGAGGAGGGCCATAATTTGAAACAAAGGACATCATTAGGAAAGAAGTGGCCATTCGTGTGTTTTGTAAGTGTCCTGATCTTGTTATTGTGTGTTGGGGATGCTTTTGAAATCAAGACCATGAGAGGCGCAAGGTGTATCTAGTTTCTCAATCCAAATCAGTTTAGATGAGAGATAAACACCAACCTCTGTGATCTGACAGATGAGACATTTATGGACATGCTCAAAAAGGCACCTAAATATTCTCCCAAACCTTATGGTTAAAAAATAAAAACTACTGATAGTGCTAAGGATCTCACTTGAGTAAAGACTCATTTAGGAACTAAAGTCCTAACTTAAAATACACAAGTGTTATCTCAAATTAGACTAAAATGTTACCTTCCATTGGAGAAGAGGTCCTTTATGAGTCTCCTAATGATATGTGTAAGAAACCATCTTGGAATTTTGACACAGAATAGTTTCTCGACAAAAGAAACTTAGCATGATATGTGAAAAGAGAGTTCTTCTTCTCAGACCACCTTTTTTCAAGTTAATAGCTTATAAAACTATTACAGATTTCTCTAGTATTTTTTTTTCTCATTGCTTTGCATGTCACTATATCATCCTAGGAGCTATTCAGAAAGTTTTTGCAGGAACAAGTCATTGATTCCATTATTTCCAGTATACAAGACATCTAGACCAGTTCAACACAAATACAATAGCTTCTACTGTGTAAATCACTCAAAAGATACTAAGCCATCAGTGCATAACTACAAAGAGATGGTATATTTAATAGTAAAAAGTAAGCTCATCTTTCTTGAGATTTTCACCAAAAAAATCCCAGAAACTTACCTTTGCAAATAAAAATCTTCAAAAGAAAGTAATTAGAATAAAGGTGAAAACAAATCCTCCTAGACCACCACTTCCAGTGGTTTAATAAAACAGGGCCTAGCTTTCAAAAATTTTTTTGTTTGCTTAAAATGCTAAGAAAATTCTATCTTATAATAACTTCAATTTACAGAACAGAAAACCAAATATCTGCTCCACTCAGTAATAACAGCCAAGGTTTACTGATATCATTTCATAATTCTTACACTTTGCTAGGGCAAAAAACAACTGAAACATAACATCAAGATATGCTAATAACACCTACTGCTTACAAATTATGAAAGTCAAAGGGAGTTTTCAACACTCCCAGATTGGATCTAGGTGGACAGACTGGCTCCCATGCCAGACATCTGCACATTCTTAGACAAGCAATTCTTTCAAATTCTAATTATGAGTTTACTATATATAATCTGAACTATTTAAGAATCAATCTGTATTTAAAACATGCTTACTACAGCAACCCATATAGGAAACCTACCCATGTTTCAAGGCCATTTTAATAAAGCCCTTCCTCTTGAGGATGTTCAAAGTTAAGCTTCCAGGATGTGCATTCAGAGATTCCTCAGCTCCTCCGATCACAATGATGGACGCGTGGCCACCTCCTTTGTTATTCAGCACGTACGAGACACTCTCCTTGGATGCAGAAACCATTCCTTCAGGAGCAAACGTTATAAGAGTGACCACTGGATCTTCATGCGCAAGCACAATGGTATTTAAGAAATATTTTCAAATGTCTAAATGATGTTTCAAAATTATTACAGCACAGGTCAGGGTTCAAAGATTTGGGTTCAGCCCCCACACTCTGCAACAGACTTGGTCTTAGGTAAGTCTTTTGATTTCACACTGATGAGATAAATACTGTTTGCCTACCACAGGAGTTTTGAGATTGAGGGAAGACTGGGCTCTTCTACTAACTGAACTCCTCCTCGGAGAGATTCTGTACCCGAGAACAGAAGAGCTGGATGGCAGCAGATAAAGCCGTACAGCAGGTGCATATAAACACAGGCACAGAGGGTTTAACAAGTCCTCTATTCATTCTGTTAACTCAGACATGGATGCACAGTGCCAGGCTGATCCCCTTCACTCTCCTCAAAGCGACAAAGCAGCAGCTCCATCTAAGGCAATGGCACAGCAGCATCAGAAGGAGCAGAAAAGGCTCACTTGTACCACTCCCAATGACTGCATCATCTCATTCTCTAGTAACCAGGGCCTAGCACTTACCCATCTATTTAGGATAAAATAGCAGAATATATTAAGCTTTCCTGGTATTGCTGCTGACCCCAATACTTCTAATCAGGACAACAATGCTCTACGAGCCTTTAAACCTCAACTTACACCTTGCTCTGAATCTGGTGCTTTGAAAAATCCCCTTTCTAGCCCCTCTGGAGTCCTTTGTGCCATCAGTTTTACTTCAAAGGCTCGTAATGGTACCATTTACCCAGAAGCTATATTATGCTGCATTAACACAGTCTAAATGACTAGACAGCAAGTCTAGTTTGTGGTGGGGTTTGGGGGGTTTTTTGTTTGTGGGTTTTTGGGTTTTTTGGGTTTTTTTTTTTTGTTTGTTTTTTTAAACCAGGCTACTATCAAGGTGCACTCTTTTGGATACTAAGCAAAGACTTCATCCCCTGTTACCTGTTTGCCTTTTTTCCTCCCCTATTAGGGACATTATGATGTGGATCATTAAAATCTCACAAGAAAGGGAAGATGATTGTGATCTAGTTTTGAGAGCTGGCCACCAAGAAAATACCTTGCTACTGGAACAAGTTCAGACCTCAGTAAAAAAAACTACTTCCATTTGCCATCTATGTCTTCAGTCACTGTTACTCTGCAAAATGCAGCTGGCCTGAGACTCACACGTAATTTGAGTGATGCCTGTTCAGCGGTCAGCCTGCATTGTCTCTGGAAGAGAAAGCAAGAGCTGCTGTCCTCTGACAGGACAGCTTGGCCTCCTGCTGCAGCCCAGATGTCAGCCTGGGGACAGGGAGTGCTGCAACCACTCTGCCCCAAAGGGACCGCCACAGCCCGGCGGCTCCGGGGACAAGGGCTGGGAGCCAAAGCAGCATGCTAGCAGCACCGCTTTCAGTACAGGGGAGGTTTGCCAAGTGTTTTATTATACCAAAGGTACATCTGTTTTATCAGCTACATACCTGTGAAAAATGAGCTACAAGTCTTGACTACTCTTTAGCATGCTTTGTACTCAAGTTACTTCTCATCTAGCAGATAAATTCTTGTTCCTATGGGTCAAGATGCCAAAAATGCATAAAGCTGACTTCCAGGCTAGGCAACATTTAAAATTGCCATCTTCCACCACTGCCAATCCCTCTGCTTTGCAAGCCTGAAAGAATCCCCTCAGAAATAACATTTGCATGGAAGGGCATTCTCTGGTGTGTTGAAGTACACATGGATATACAATTCTGATATTAATCTGAACAACATCCTAGGCATGTTTGTACAAATGGAGCAGTTGAATAGCATCTGTGTTGCAATCAGGAATAAGAGCTAGATCTCTGTCTCCCAAACCTAGTCTTGTGCACCAGACCGTACTGACTCAATACGAATTTATTTATCTTTTATTACTGCAGTACCAGTTGTGAGCATCACCCCTTTGTGACAAGTGCTACTCAGAACAGAGGAAAAAAAGGTTCCTGTCTTTAGAGCTTACATTTCCATTGAAATTACACAAATTTGCAATATGGGACCTCAGTCCAGTACCTACCCCAGTAGGTAACTAACTTCTGACTAGAAAGATATTCAGAATGAGTAGGTCTTTAAGCCTTTCAGGTAAGAGATTATCCTCAATTTGTTTTACAAGTGCCTGTGCAGTGACTAAATAACGTTATAAGTGAAAATGTCCTTTTCTTCTTGTAAATAACTGGTACTCAGTACTGCTGTCTCATAGTTGACTGGAAAACCAGCATTTTTTTCAAAAAGAAAAAAAAAAGCTCAATGATACAGTTTAACAAAACTATCAGTAAAACCTTTCAAACTGTTTTGCAAAGACAGTTCACCATAAAACAGAAGTTTAATTTAGCACCAAAGCTGATCCTTCTGAAATGAAACTGCTTACCATTTATAGTCACAGGAATAGACCCTACATTTGAAACAGAAGCTATAACACAGAGCAACAGCTGAGACATTCTGCTTTTACCTACCAGCACTCATTATGTATTCTCTGAAGAAGGGACAGCCGAACCAGATGGGCATAATGTGAAGATATGGAGTAAGCCCAGGAAATAAATTTGTGAAACCTGAACCAGTACAAAAGTTTCCAAAGGCTCCAGCTACGAGGACCCCATGGGGGTGAAAGCCAAGTAAGTAGTTGTGTTTTGGACTCAGATCAGAAGTTTTTATAAGCTGAAAAACAGAGACAATGGAGGACATTATTATAATTACCTCAGAAGGATTGTCGAAAACAAGTATGGAGATTGGACATTGATGAGACACAGAACTGATGACAATTTGTTTCCTTTTGAGCCCTTTAAACTACTGTCCCATTTTACAGCTGGACAAAGTTTAAATAGATGTGTCTCAAGTTATCGTGTCTAGCATTTACAGTGCTGAGGCACTACCTTGTGACCCAACACTCCAAGTTGAAAACCAGCCACTGCCCCTTTTTGTCACTAAATCTCAGACTTCCCATGTTTTAAAAAGAAGTTCACCCAGGAGTAAGTATTAGAATTTTACCAAAGATGAGTCTTAGACATTTATCAATGCCCATAGCTATCTCTGTTTCAATGTTTACAGTTCTGTGAGAAACCATTTACTCACGTGAATGGGAAAGTATTCCCTAAAGTGCTTCCAAACAGTCCAGCTTCTGACCCACTGGTACCGCCTGCCCCCCGTGCATGGGGTGTCCCAGTCGAGGTAGAGCCACAGCAGGTACAGAACAGCAAGGAACCAGAAATTGCCCAGGATCAGAATCACGAAGAATCCACAGCAAAACTCTGCTACAAGAGACAAAAAAGGCAATACATAGTGAGCATGAATCACACCTGTCTCCTTTTAAGACCTTGACTTTCAAGCCCCAATACTTTTATTACAGATGCTACTCAAAGTACATACAAATTCAAGTTAAACTGTTCCACATTATGTGAATGTTATTACACTGAGGGTGAAACACCTACAAGGATGTTTCACCTCAGTCTGTATTTCTTACTCTACTGCACAACTGGACAAATAAGCCTGATCACGCTGGTTTACTTTAATAAAACAAAAGCATAAGCTGAGAACCAACACGCTTGTCTTCTCCCCATGGTGAGGATGAACACTAAAGTTTGGTAAAGAGCATCTGGTTTACCCAAGGCAGAATGAATGGAGACAGCAGGAGTTAACAATGATGCAATGCTCTGGAGAGTGAGAAGAAGGGAGGAGAGCTAGGAAAGAGGGGAAAGGGGTGTACAGCAATATCTCTTTTCTATTAGGAGTAGTTTCAGGCAATCATTTTCCCTTTCTGTTTCTTAATTTCTCTAGCTATAAAATAGGGATGGTAGTTCTACTCTCTGTGATTGGCATTAGACAAAGCCAAAGCATCAAGAAGTTCCTTTTCAGCATCTAAACATGTCTCTAAGTGGAAACTCACCACTGCTATGGGAAAACAGCAGTTCTAGGTTCTGATACTTTCAGACCCAGGTTAGTAAGAGATGTAAGACCCTACCACAATAACAATGTATTGAGTTGTGTATAATACACCCTAAAAGCCAGAAAACATTGTTTTATTCAACAGAATATTTTACTTTGGGGCTCAACCGTGAAATAATTATGCAGAAAAGCTCCCTAAGGAAATGTTACCTTGGTAGGACTTGAAAAATTTTGTGCTCTTGCATCAACTCAAGCAGCTCTGGCTGGAGCTTCTCTGAGGCAACAAAGCTCTTAAGGCAACTAAGATGATTAAGGGATTGAAGCATCTCCCTTACAAGGAAGGGCTCAAAGAGCTGGGGCTCTTTAGCCTGGAGAAGAGAAGGCTGAGGGGAGACCTAATTAATGCTTACAAGTACCTAAAGGGTGGGTTGAAGGAGGATGGAGCTGGACTCTTTTCAGTGGTTCCCAGTGACAGGACGAGGGCAATGGTCACAAGTTGTAACACGGGAAGCTCCACTCAAATATGAGGAAGAACTTCTTTCCGGTGAGGGTGACAGAACCCTGGAACAGGCTGCCCAGGGAGGGTGTGGAGTCCCCTTCTCTGGAGATCTTCAAGTCTCACCTGGATGCCGTCCTGAGTGATGTGCTCTGGGCAACCCTGCTTTGCCAGGGGAGTTGGACTGGATGATCTCTAGAGGTCCCTTCCAACTCTGACAATACTGTGAGCTGGCTAAAGAGCCATACGGCAGCACCCACTGTCACAAACCCTCAGCAGCCTGCACCTGCCCTCCCTGGCATCAGGCTCACATATCAGAGTAATTCAGAAGGCACTGAATTCCAGGTTTGCAAGGCAGCCCGGGCTTTAGCATCAGAGCAGCCCCAAGGAGGACTTGAGGATGTTGGTAGGTGAGAAGCTCAACATCAGCCAGCAGTGCGCACTAGTAGCCCAGAAAGCCAACTGCATCCTGGGCTGCATAAAAGAAGTGTGGCCAGGAGGTCAAAGGAGATGATTCTACCCCTCTGCTCCACTCTGGTAGGACTGCAACTGGAGCACTGCACCCCGCTCTTGGGCCCTCAGCACAGGAAGGACATAGACCTGTTGGTAGAGTCCAGAGGAGGGCCACAGAGATGACCAGAGGGATGCAGCACCTCTCCTATAAGGACAGGCTGAGAGAGTTGGGGTTGTTCAGCCTGGAGAAGAGAAGGGGAGCCTTATAGTCCCTTCCAGTTCCTGAAGGGGGCTTACAGGAGAGAGTGAGAGGGACTCTTTATCAGGGAGTGCTGATAGGACAAGGAGGAATGGTTTTAAACTGAAAGACGGGAGATTTAAATTAGATACCAGAATGAAATTCTTTACAATGAGGGTGGTGAGGCACTGGAACAGGTTGCCCAGAGAAGCTGTGGCTGCCCCATCCCTGGAGGTGTTCAAGGCCAGGCTGGATGGGGCTTTGAGCAACCTGCTCTAGTGGGAGGTGTCCCTGCCCAGGGCAGGGGGGTGGAACTAGATGGTCTTTAAGATCCCTTCCAACCCAAACCATTCTATGATTCTATGATCATGTATTTATACAGTGGCAAGCAAAACAGGACCCAGTCTTCACTGGAAGCCTCCACAGGTGGTGTTGTATGGAACAGGTGGTTTTCTGCAACACTTTACAAAGCATAAGTACTTTGTATGGCCCACAATTGACTGGCTTTCATGAAGGCAATGTCCTGTTAGGTCCTAAAAGGAGTTACATGAGTGAAACATATTGAGCTAAACACATAAATAAATAGAACAAGAGTAAAACAATAACAGAAGTACATCAGGCCATAATTTGGTAAACACAACGTAAGTATTCCCAGAACTGAGGACTCTGAAATAAGCGAATGGACCAACAGTAAAAACCATTCATCCTAGTTGAGATCAGCTTCACTCAAGAGAGATTTCTTGGGCGTTGAAAACTCACAGCATATTCCTTATGTCAAGCAAGTTTGAAGCTGCTGAAATCCAGAGCTTAACTTGGCTGAGGAGCACTCTTTTGTTTCCTCCAGCCTGAATACTTATTTCTTCCGAACTTCACCCGACTCTCCTGTGAGTCTAGTTTGACTGTGCCTTCAGAGTAGAAATTATTATAGGATAACTGAGAACTACTGCACAACCCAGAAGCAGACAGAGCAAGCAAAGCTGCTGGTTGGATTGAGTAGGAAAGAGAGGAATGAACATCCAGCTCCTTCTGGCTGTGAAGGAGCAGAAAAATAGGGAATTTTGTTTGCTTCGGGGAAGGGAGAAGGGAACAGCCATAAACAAAACCAGAAGTAGGATCAAATCTCCTGTTTTGAAGGATACTCTGTTCTTCAGTACCATCAATACAGAAGCTCATTGCTTCCTCCTTAAATAGGCAACCCTGGTCTTGCACAGAGAAGCACCTTAGTAAGAGCTCTAGAAAAATACCAGAGCTAACTAAGGCCCACAGATCTACAAAGTCAGTGTGGAAAACTCCCAAAAGCTGCAATGAGTCCTGGGGAACATTGTTAATGCAGGACAAGTAACAAAGGTGTAAGATGATGCTCCACCGCTCTGGAGGGAGAACTCACTGGGAACCCCACACCAGCAACACTTCAAAAAAAGGCACTGAAATATTTTGAGGAAAAAAATATTTCCTCAATTTTCCTGTTCTTTGAAGAAGAGATCCTGAAACTACAGAAATTTCTAGGAATGCTAATCTGGACAGGATTCCAAGGTTCACAGTCTGCATTTGAATAAGCATGAGAAGATTTTAATTGCCATAAATCAATTAATTTCAAGTTGTTATGCAGAAGTTGGTAAGTATTTATATCTCCCACCCTTCCTTTTGGCTCAATGCAGCATCACATGTCTTTTTACTATCAGTTTCCTGGCCAAATACCTGAACAGTGCTTTGGAACAAAGCATCCTTGCTGTGAGAGCTAATGAAATTAGCAGCAGTTAAGTGCCAGATAGCACTATTTAATACTATGCAGATAAACAAACATGAGACCAACAAGTTCACGGCTTTGCTTTAGCCAGAACACATTCCTGAGTGCATGTAAGGTATGGGGAGATAAGTATGCTTTCAGCGTGTCCTAAGGGGAGATCAGCATCTTGTAGGACTAAGCTGATTTATTATTGCATTTGCAATGAGACACATAAAGCAAATTCCTTTTATCATACTTCCTTATTATTTCAATGCATTAACAGCCTGCAAGAGGAGTTAAACACTGATGACTTAAAAACAATAAGCCTATAAACATAAAACCAGTGTTTCCTCCTTCAGAGAAGACAGTGAGCAAATAAATGGAGACCATCTTACCTAACTCATAAACAAATTTGAGGCAAAAGGTGAATAACTGGGAATTCACCACTTTACTGTGTCATGGCCTACTTGGATGTAGTTCCAGTGTAAACTGTAAGCAATTTTTTTTTTGCTTGAACTTGAATTAAAGCTTTGAAAATTCATCTGTGGTGTATTAGAATAGTGGGGATGAAATGGAAGCAATATGAATTCAAAGACAAATCACCGCCATGGGACTCTGAACATCTTGTTTGCCAGCCAACATTGGCAAGCTTGTTTTCCTTCATTTCCCCATTTCCCCCCATTTACAACATGTGGATACTCATCTGTTGCAAGAAATGGATGAAAAATATTATATATAGCGTTAGCTAGCAGCACTGGCAGCCATCCTGCCCAATACTGTTTGATGCTTCACTCATTACATAGGTTCTGAGTTTGCAGTGGTGGGCAGCAAATCCTTAAAATGTTAAATACCAGAGAGATAGGAAGTAGGAAACCAGCAAATTGGATAGGGAAATACAGGTGATCCCAGAAATCAGGAGCTCTGAATGCATTCACATTTACTAAGGAGTCAAAAATATTAAATATCTACTGCAAGGGCTGCCAAAGCCCTGATCGCTACAAGAAAAGCCTCCCATTACTGGATGACACCCGAGTCATTTGTTTTAGTTTTAAGTCGTCTTGCAAGGAGCAGGGAATTGGACTTGCTGATCCTTCTGGGTCTCTTCCAACTTGAGATATTCTATGATTTTATGATTCTAGCCATTCAAGCCACAAACCTTGTCTGGCCAGTGCAGGTCTATCCTGAGAGGTCATGGTACTCATCTCAATCCAATGAGCACAACCCATAGGACCCTGCAGAGCCAAGCAAAGCAGATCACACTGCTTTGGAACAAAACATTGGAGGGAACACACAGAGAGAATCACACAGTGATATTTTCATCCCTAATGATCATTTGCTTCTCTGTATTATTCCTCGAGGTACTACTGATAAATTCATTTTGGCATTAAAAAAAAACCCCAACAACATTTCCCTTGCCTAGTAGATTCTTTCATTAGGAAAAAAGAAAAAAAGTCAGCCTTAATTTCTGGAAATACTTTCTAAATTATTCATAAATAGCAAAAAATTGCATAGAAGCGTAATTGAAATAACACGTACAGCAAATGAACTCCAGTCCCACCAAAGGAAGACCTGAGACAAGAGACAGCACCTGAGAGGAGGCAATCTGCAAAGGGAAGAGTAAGCAAGTTCATGCCTCTGCAGAGTACTTGTCTGCAGCTTTTACACAGAAAACCCCTTTAAAAAAAAAAAAAAAAAGTCATTTTGGTACTATCCTGTTTAGATCCTACTAGTCTGTGCAATTCTGCCAATATACAGATTTCCACCAGAACCAGGTGTTGAAACTTTTTACCCATGGCACATAGTAACTCCCCAGCAAAAATTACATCAGAAGCAAATAACAAACTGGGACTTTATTTAAACTTATTGCATTGGAAAATTGTTGAAGTCCACCTGAATTTGGTAGCCACCCCCAAGACCAAAGCAGCAAGGAGGTCATTATTTGTTGAATACCTATCAACCTCCTCTAGCACAGGGTCCTTTCCTAATTTATTGGTCACAACTGGGAGCCCCAACCACAAGCATTCCTACCAAAGGAGCTGTATTTCAACACTACGATGATAACAAATGCAAACCCTCAGATGCCAAGGTTTGGAAGCTGGTTTATAGGCTTGTTTACTCTGGAATTTGGTTGCAGTTCCCAAGCAAGCAGACCTTCCATTGACAAATACTGATAAACTAGAGATAAGGGAGCATTAGGCACTATTGACTTGTAGAGTGGTCTGGATACAGCAAATCCCTTAGTCACTAATTACCAAATTCGGAGACAGCATGCCAAATGCAGTCTACATATTTCCTGTTTCTTTTATTTCTCCTTAAGCATCCACTATCAGCAATGTTCACGTGCAGGTTGCCAAGCCAGGACCTGATACAGCACAGCCATTTCTCCGTCCTTGTTCTTCAGAGATACAAACAAACATACGCGGAGACATGACTAAATTCCTCTCCCTAAGATGCAGGTAACATAGGTAGAATTCCTAGAAATACTAGTCAGCCAAGCAGCAGTAAGTACCCTGTTATTCTCCGTGATTACACGGGAGTCCCTGCCCATGAGCCAGCAATCAGCTTCAGGGATAGATGAGCACAGGCTGACAAAAACAAGCAGCGATGCCAGCCAGCCTGCTAGCAAAGGCTCACAGAGCTACGCCGAGTTTTCTTAGGTATCAAAAGAGAGGGTTTTTTAAAAAGAGGCTTTGAGGAAGAATGAGACCCTTTCAGTTAGCCAGCTACAGCTGATGAATTAAATCAGCGGCAGATAACAAAACATCATCACACATTAGGGAAAAAGGCTATTTTTTGCTATAGCACATTACAGTGACACCTGCTTTCTCAACATTTAAGTCATTATTATTCCAGCAGCAATATTTCACTCTGTTGCAAATGTTTCGTCTTTTCTATTCTTTTGTGGAAGCCAGACCCACAACTCTAAACTGCCTCCAGCCAACTTAAATTAGCAGAGCACTTCATCTCACATGCACAGCAGCTTAATCACTAGAGAACAGGATGTACTTTAATATACACCTATGTCTTTAGCATATTATTTTGTGGCTTCATGCATATTCAAGTATACCTTTTATTATGCACTGATATCATATTATTAAGTGTTTTGTAAATAAACAGGGGGGTGCATGCACAACAGTCACTTCCTAGGTCCCCAGTAAGGAGAAGACCAGCATGCCACTACTGGATCTAGAAAGTGAGCCACAGGAGATGCACCATTCTCCCCTACCACCACCTTGCCTCAAAACAAAATCCTGGTATCCTTGTCGTCAGGCTGAACTTTCTCATTTCCATCTCTCTTTGCCTGGACCAGGACAACACTTTCCCCCATACACCTAGTTACCTAGTTGTGTATTTGATTTCGTACATACTCAAATTCCACTGTCCCTTTTCATATCAAATGCAGGAAGTTAGCAGAGAAGCTCACCCACTCACCTTCTAGCTTTATTCTCCAAAACACTAATTTGATTTGTGTACATTAGAGAGGAAGAAAAACAAAATGCTAAAGCACCTGCAAAGCGGCACTTAAACCAAATCTCATCGATTTTTCTTTGTTTAAATTGTTTTGCCTTGAAATAAACCCTTTGATCTACCTCCTGCCTGATACAAACTGAACCTCCCCCACATGCGCAGTTCACCCCTGCAGGGAACTTACTGACTGAGGGGAAAAATCACTGCCCTGTGACTCTGCGAGAGACAGAAAACCTACACTGGGTCCGACCAGGAGGGTATCAGACATACCATTAATGGCAGCAAAACTAATTCAGTCAAAGTTTTTAAGAAAATTATTTCCAAGCTTAAAATCAAAGATTTCATGCTCAACACCCGTGACACCTGTTGCATTCATCGACAGTGACAATTTCTTTTGTGTATATGTGCCATCAAACCTACAGGACAAAAATGGGAGCGACATCACCTCTTGCTCCCAATGGGTCCAGCAGCACTTACAGGCTTGGAGATTTCATTTCTCCAGGTGACTTTCTGCCTGGGGTTGGGCTGGACAAGGGCACAGAGAGCCCACAAGCAGGTGTCAGCTCACAGCCTCACCGGTGGACACGATGTGGGTGCCACACGAGGGTGGAACGTGGCCAGATCTGCCTCGGGACTGTCTTCAAGCTGATGAGCCTCTAATAACAGTAATTACAGGCTTAAAACTACATCTATCAAGATTGTCTGCTTCAACTTTTTTTCCCCAAAATAGGTACTCTGAAACTGCAAAGCTTTGTATATTTGCTGTTTCAGCAGTGAAATGCTAATGACTTGAAATTATGCTTCAGACTGAAGCTGTTTTAGATTTCTGCTTAACATAGCGAGAAACAGCATCATTTTAGTGTTTCCTGTTTTTCAGTTTTTTAGACTCCAGCCTGGTACTGCTCTTCTTTTAAAAGCAAGAACCCATTTAAAACACTTTTTCATGGAACTGTACCTAAACTGTTTTAGCCTGCTGCACTTAGAGCACATCAGAAAGGAAACCATATGGCAGTTTCAGCTGGCACAGGATGGGAAACTGTTAGATGAGCATTTCTCTCATCTAATCCAGAAGCTCTTAAACACAGATCACAGTATTTCAGAGCTCATTTTTTTTTGCGTCTGATGTCGTGCCCCTGGATAACTAACAGAAGAACCACTGCTACAATTGAAAACTTGTCTTTTCTGCTGGAGGGAGACCTCTGGCAGCTTGCAGTACAGAGCAGGGAAGCACAAGAACTCACACCCAGAATCTTAAAGAGGTTCCTTTTGTACGTAATGAAATTCTGCACACATCTGTACAGCTTTTCTGTGGCAGAGGCATGTTTGTTCTGCCTACGCTCTAATGCAGAAGCAACGTTATCTGTAGTGCAGACCCAGCCCAAGCCAGGACACTGTGCAAAGAAGCCAAATTTTCTTGTTTGTAGGCTGCTACTGCAGCTATTTGTTCAGTGTTCGTTGAATGATTTGCTCTTTCTTCAAGTGGTGATGAGATCCACAGTCTTTAACAGCTATTGCATATATGTATTTAGGGGCAGCTTGGGAGTAGGCTTCAGTCACACAAGCAAGAGGGCACTTTCAATCAGCAATTCCACAGTCTCAGAAAGTCACACAGCATTACAACACCACAAGCCTGGAGAGCAAGGGGCAAAGACCAACACAATGTGCTTTTAACATTAAATTAAGTTACTCTTAAGGGTCTCAGCCAGGAAGATAAAACCAATGCTTTGATTTTCAGAGTCTTCTTTGGACTAGATGAAGTCCCTTCCAACCTAGGTGATTCTGTGATTCTATCCAAGTCACATTATGGATTCCAAGTTGAAACAGACTCATGTTCCCCTTATGGCTTACTTTGGGTGCCAAATCATCTTTTCACACGTCATCCCCAGATTTAAAGGATATTATCACCTGATTCAGCTTTTGCCTTTCGGGGCACTAATTCTTAAGAGTTCTCTTACTTCATTTGTTAGTCCTATTGGTCCATTTTAGTAAGCTATAGCCCCTCACCACATACCTAGATGGAGAGCTTTAGGAACCAAGCCAATACCTTATGTATTCACTGCTCTAAACAGAATCCCTATATCTACAATATGATTCATTAGTTATTACACGATGTCATCTGTTCATGTTTTCACATGCAGATATTTTTATATAAGAAAGATTGAATCTACGTAAGGTCTTGCTTCATGTAAACTAGTTCCAGTCCAGCCATATACCAACCCTCAAACAACACCTACCCCTCCATCCTATCCTGTGATGAATTCATACCTGTACTGGGGTATGCCCTGCATGATTTGAAAGTGTCACTTTCGAATTCAAGAGACTACAACCAGTGTTTCCCTTCTTTAAGTCATTTAGGATTCAGCCACCTGAGTTTTCCTGGAGCTGAGTGAAACTTTTTGGCCAGATCACTCCAACTGTCCTATGACTGAAGAAGTAAGCCCCTAAAACTACAAGGTCACCCTGGATAGCTCAGATAGATCAACATCCCCAAGAAAGCACAAGCAACGTATTATTACGAGAACCAATGTGTCCACCAAAATGTGGGCTTTCTTGCAAACAGATTTATCATGATCACATGTACTTGCTACATTCAACACAACCAGCCATAAGACCACCTCCTTGTTGATCTTCCTTTACATTTATTCCCAGGCAGCTCCAGAAGACAGCTGCCTACTTCTCCAGCTGAACTGCATCAAGCGTGGATTTTCTGCAGCCCAATCACTTCTAGTAAGCAAAGAAGGATGTGATTTTCTGCAGCAGCATTACTACCAACCAGGCTAGGATAAAAATTGTTTCCTTCCACTGCCACTGAACTTCCATTGCATTATCATTAGGCTGAACTAATGGGATATACCAAGATCAATAACAGCAGCACGGGCTATTTACAAGGTTGCCACAAACTCAAGCTGTCCAACCACATACAGTTTAGAGGTAACACAAAACAGCCAAGTGGTAAGGATAAATCTGTGAACGCGCTTCATGTCCTCCATGCTTCCCCCACATACCCAAATAATTTACATATGGGCAATCTAAAGGCAGTTTTCTGAAAGACTCAAGACCATCATCTGAATGACACCATATTTGCAAGATACACAAGGTAGATACATGCACTTTTCTTCTTGTAGATCCTTAAACACAGATGATGGTAAAACACTCCAACGTCTCCAGTAACACACTGGTAGTCAGTCGCTTCACACCTCAGAAGAGTTTTGTTCCATACAGACTATTCAATAACTGTTTGCCAATTTACACAATCCATGGATCTGGTCCCAGAGAGCTGAGGCTTAGCTTACCTTATCAAGTGACTCATTTTATCGGGCTCAAGATAACTACCCATGAGAATACGATCTGTTGCCGTGAATAAACTTTTAGTGATTGGAATCTAAGTTATTAGGAAATTTTACTATGAAGGAATAATGAGCTGAAAAAGTTTACCAAGCAGAATTGTCAGGAACAGTTTCTTAAAGCAAGCGAGGATGTTTTTAATAAATTCACAGAAGCGGTTGCATTTAAGTCAGTTCACTGATAATCTTTACCAATTTTCATCAGCTAGTTAAATGAGAATTTTATTGAACTACAGAATATAGTTATTTTACAAAAATTAGTAATGAAAACAGCCATCAGTCATGTGCCAGCCTTTATGGTCACATTCAGCAAAAAGTTGTTAGTTATCAGAAACCTAGCAGGCATCTCAAGGAGAAGACACAGTCATTAGCTTTTTAAGACTATATTTGAAAAACAATCCATAGAAAGAAATAGACATCTCAAAAAAAAAAAAAAAAAAAAAAAAGAGAGAAAGAGGCAACCAGTTTTAAAGGAAAGGAAGCCCAAAGCCCAGGAGTGTGATGCTCTTGCCTGCCCGGGGATAACGAGGGAGCCGCTCGCCTGCCTCACATCCCCCTTGGAACCACAGGTGACACAGACCGATACCCACAGGTGATACCGGTAAAAGAAAAAGCCGATTTTTTTCCCCCCCTTTTTCTCTCCGGGAACGCGGCAGGGAGGAAGACGGCTGTTACCCAGCAGGAGGAAGGAGAAGATCCACTGCAGCACGGCGACTGTCTGGAACCTCCTCTTCAGCGGGACGTTGATGGGGGCAAACTCGACCTTCATCCTGACGGCGTGAGAGCAGCGCAGGGAGACGCGGACCCGCCGGCTCCTGCCCCGCTCCCAGCCGGCCGCCGCGCCGCTCTACCGCTGCCACCCGCGGCCCACGGCTTGTGGCGCTAGGACGCGCCCCCTCCCGCCGCCGGCGCTGCCCACGGCCGCGGGGCCCGGGCGCGATCCCAGCGGGCGGGGACGGGGAGGCGGCCACCCCTCCGCAGCCCGCCCCGACCACCTACCGGCCCCACAAACCCGATCAGGACCGACTGTCGGAAGGCCGCTGCCAGGGCCGCGGTACCAGCCAGCCGAGACGGGCCGCCACCACCGCTGCCCCTGAGGGCGGCCGGCGCCATTTCTACCTCACCCGCAGCCCCGACCACGCTCCCCCCTCCAGGCACACCCTCGCCCTTCAGACCCTTACAGTTAACGCCCTGACGACAGGTGGCCAAGAACGTCAGATTGCAGTGGTATTTGGGGTTAATCCTTTCGGTTTTAATGACACCGGCGCGTGAACAGCCTCTTCCCCTTCCTTTTCCCCCCCCCGCCCCGGCACTTCACCTGTCAGTGACAGGTATCGGCAATAAAAGTATCCAGTATAGAAAAAAAAACAAAACCAAAACACCCAAAAACTTGCAGGCGCGCTGTCCCCGGCTGCTCCCGTTTCCCAGCGGCACAGCAGGAACGGGCGTGCTGCCTGGGCCGCGCCCGCCAGCCCCGCACCTGCCGCCCGCACCGCCCTCCTCAGGCCGCTGGGAGGGCGCGGAGGCCCCCGGCCGACACTTGTCACCGCCGGTAGCTGTCCGCCGCGCTGCCTGTGCTCGGCGTGCTGCCTGCAGCCTCCCTGAGAGTAGAAGACGGGTCAAGCTGCTCCCACAACGGTGGACGAGGCTGTCTGACCACCGTGGCGGCGGGAAACGAAGGGAACGACGGGCGCGGCGGGAGGAAAAGCGGGAGACCTTCAGGCAGCGCGGTTGGCGGCCCGGCCCGGCGGAGGGGCCTGGCGGTGGCGCAGGCGCGGTGCGGGCGAAGGCGGCTGCCGCCATGCCGACTGTCAGCGTGCAGCGGGACCTGCTTTTCCAGGCGCTGGGCAGGACGTACAGTGAGTGCCGCGGGGGGGAGGGGGGGACGGGGGGACGGCGGCCGCGCCGGGCCGAGGGGCCAGGCTTCGGACCTGCGGCGGTGCCGGTATCGGGGGCGCTCCCGGTGTCGGGGGCGCTCCCAGTGTCGGGGGCGCTCCCAGCCCCCGGCCTGCCAGGCAAAGCCGTGTGTCTTCCCTGCTGCCCCGGTCCCGGTCCGCGCCGTCGGGGCTCAGTTCCCTCCGGGAGGCAGAACCGCACGTTTCCGACCCGCGGTGTCTGGTTGGAGCGTCGCGGTCTGTGTCAGGGACCGGTTAAATCAAACCGGAGAAGGGAGGGCTGGGAGCAGGCACAGCAGACGCGTAGCGCCCTGTTTTCACGGAATCACGGAATTGTCAGAGTTGGAAGGGACCTCTAGAGATCATCCAGTCCCACTCCCCTGGCAAAGCAGGGTTGCCCAGAGCACATCACTCAGGAGCATCCAGGCGGGGCTTGAAAATCTCCAGAGAAGGGGACTCCACACCCTCCCTGGGCAGCCTGTTCCA
>JAOQGH010000051.1:19944898-19993130 GCA_025769975.1 Gallinago jamesoni
GGAGGTTTAGATTAGATATTAGGAAGAATTACTTTACTGAGAGAGTGGTCAGGCACTGGAACGGCCTGCCCAGGGAGGTGGTGGAGTCACCATCCCTGGACGTATTTAAGAAGCGTAGACATGGCACTTCAGGGCATGCTTTAATGCCCAAGAGAGTTGGTTTGTATCTGTTTGTGGTTGGGTTTGGGGGGGAATTTTTTTAAATTTTTTTTTTGGTGGTTGGACTCGATGATCTCAAAGGTCCCTTCCAACCATGAAGATTCTGTGATTATCTGTTCTGGCTGAAGTTACCCAGACAAACTTGTCTGAGGAGCTGGTTGTGACATTGGGCTCCGGCGCTCAGAAGCCCTTGCCGTGACTGTAAGAATAGCGTATCAATAAATGCAGTATGTACTAAAGGAACTGCTACTCAGATGCAAATACCAGCAAAATTCTTTAAATTACTTCTCTCTTTTTTTTTTTTTTTTTCGAAATAGCATTTGTTATCTTATTTGAAAATATTCAAAACAAAAATTGCTGTAAAAATCTGAGGTCTGCTTATTAACCAAAATTTACCTTCTTTCTTCACAGCTGATGAAGAGTTTGATGAGCTCTGCTTTGAGTTTGGTTTGGAGCTTGATGAAATTGTATGTAATGTTTTTATTTGACACTTTTTCAGCAAATGTAGTGTACTGACAGCATATATATGAGAGTTTGTACTGCATTATTTCCAGCATATTCTCTGGGATGTGGAGGATACCATGCCCTGGGTATTCTTAAAAACCAGTGCAGTGTGGACAAGACCTGAATGTCCCCTTGACCTGTACAGTCTTTCAGCAGTACTTTTTGTCCTGAAATATCCTCATATCGCTCTATAGCATAGGGAAGAATATGTAACACATATTCTTGTTATATTCTTTAGGTTCTTGTTATAAAATACTGTTGTAATGGACTGTTTTGAATCTGAAAAAATCGCGGACATCCAAAAATTACCATCTTCGAAGCAAGGGACCCCAGGATGGCAGATTGCTGTACTTCGTGGAGGTCAGCAGTCTGTGCCACTTGGTCTTCAGTCTCTAGACCCATTTTATTTAGCAGCATAAATGTGGACACAGATCACGTATTGAATTTATTTTACAAGATCTGTTTGGCCTTGTTTTGCATGTGTTCCTCTGTGCAATTTTCACAAAAAATGTGTTTGTCCCAGATGTTGTTACCTAAGTTGTAACTAGTTTATATTTCAGGTTTTGATTTAGATTCTGTACTTGTGAAAACTTGCTAGCCCTTACAAGTATCCCTGTAAATCTTTTTAAGTAGATCTGTTTTGCTTTTGCTTTTTAATTTGAATTAATTGATCTTTTAATGCTGTTTATCAAAAGACATCTGAACATCATATGTTACACTTTATTTCAGAATAGACGATATGACAGGTGATTTTGCTCATCTATTGCCAAAAATAAGGTCTCAGTTCTCTACTGGGATCTGCTAGCCTGGAGACTCTTGCTTCTGTAGTATTATTTTTTAAAATTCAAGTACTAATAGTGAATTTTTCTTTTGGTATCATGCATTACAATCTCTGAATCTGAGATTGTAAGATCTGAGAAAGATTTAGATTTTATGTCATTTCTGGTGTGTTCATTTGCTGTATAATTCCAAATTACACTGTTAAAATTCTTATTAACACAGTTTTTCCTATTGTATTATCTGGCAATGTTAAGATATTTCAGGTTAAAAACATTTTTTTTGCTTAATTTCAGACATCTGAGAAAGACATAATAAGTAAAGAAAAAGGTGAAGAAAAGGCAAAGGGGGCATCTGATACTGTTCTCTATAAAATTGATGTTCCTGCCAACCGTTACGATCTTCTTTGCCTTGAAGGATTGGTTCGTGGACTGCAGGTCTTTAAAGAAAGGTAATGCAGAGTTATGATACTTTTGTGTGTTTTGTTATTTGTTTAAATATGAGTCTATTTTTGGTCAATAAACAAATTTGCCACTTGCTTGGATTTGGAGCACGATCTCATATGTAGATCAGATTTCTCAGACATTCCTCTGGAGAGGATCTATTGTATACTTTAGAAGACTAGACTAGAATGTTACCGGGTTTTGGACCTGTTCTAAAAAGTTTTCAACTATAGTTCCATTTGAGACCCATCCTCTAACGAACTCCTGCAGAAGAACTCCCTTGTGATTATCTGAATAAATATCAAAACAAATAATTTGTTTGATTTTTCTGCTATGACTTTATCTTCTTGAGTCTTTCTAGTTCAGTAATCTGTTTACCACCCCATAGAAAACAAGTTTTAAACAGTTAGCTAATTTACATGCCAATAACAGTTACTAGAAAAATTTTCTACTTATAATTTTTACTATGTTTCTAAAATTTCCTGCATTTGGGGAATTCTCTTTCTTTCAGTTACAGACTTATTTCTGGTTTTATTCTAGGATAAATCTCCCTAGGTATGAAAAAATAATACCACCTCAGGGTGAAGGTCAGAAGCTGATTATCACTGAAGAGGTAAAAGTGTTTACTGCACATTTGTATATTTATTAAGAATTTCTGAACCAGCAAGATAGTTGCCAGTACCGATTTTATAAGAGCAGTGAGACTGAAAATCTTATTTACAGAACAAGAGCTAAAGAAATGTAAATAGCTCTACTCATTGTGAAAGGGGAGGAACAATAGGAAAATTATTCTGGGTGAACCCAATAGCAGATCAAATCAAAGTTTCAGATGCTCACAGTGCATTGGCCTTCAGGGCCATTACACAGAGCATTAGAAACCTCCTTGTCTTTACATGTTGTTTGGATTTTTTCCCCCTTTTTAATTCTGGTGTTTTTCCATGAATTTACTACTTTACAAAAGAGGATTTTAGGAAGAAAAATACACATTTAATCAGTTTCAGTTTTGTGTACTTGAAATTTATAATGTCTTTCTGTTGTAAATTGCAGACTGTCCAAGTCCGTCCTCATGCTGTAGCTGCCGTCCTTCGTAATATAACTTTTACCAAGGACCGTTACGATAGTTTCATTGACCTCCAAGAAAAACTACACCAAAATATTTGCAGGTTAGTGCTTAACTTTAAAGTAGTGTGTAGTGTCTATGTGTATGATTTTTTCACATGGTAAGACTGCACATCCCTATGGCAGAGAGACATTGTATTTATATTTATGTTAAGGATTGGATTTGCCTTTGACCGTTAGGTGTGCTGTTAACATTTGCTAAAATGCTACTTGTGAAAATAATTTCTACGCTTATCTAAATTGCCCTTCTATTTTTGCAGTAAGTTCTATGAATGCATAGGAATATAGAGCACCTTGACATACTCTCTCAAAGGAACGCCAGATATTACTAGTAAAATCATTATTTTGCTTGCTTCCTTTCTAGGAGAAGAGCATTAGTAGCAATAGGTACCCATGACTTGGACACCATCTCTGGTCCATTTACTTTTACAGCTAAACCACCTTCTGAAATTAAATTCAAGCCCTTGAATCAATCCCAGGAGTACACAGCTTCACAAATGATGGATCTGTATAGGGTAAGTGGGATTTTTCAGACTCGTTGCACAAAATGCAGGAAGATAAATTTCCAAGGCTTAATGTCTCTTATATCATTGTTATTAAGAGTTGTTCTTACACATAAAACACAGTTGTGTTCTGTAGTTTCAGCCATTAAGCATTCCACATTTTGCTTATTCATGAGAAAAAGCATGGTAATACTTTTTTTTATTGTCCATGAAAAATACATCATTGTATTTTGTGGTTAAGCATAACTCTTGGAATACTGGGTTTGATATTAACCCTCTGATTTATCAACACGAAGATGCTTTTCATCATGCTCTTAAATAATACTGTAAAAGGGTCGTGTCTTTATCTATGCTGGTAAGATAATGTATAAAGCTGAGAAAAGCTTGGGGGAAATAATATCAGATTTTTTAATGTTACTTTACTTTGGCCAATTTACTTGGGGAAGATGTTGAATTATTTACCTGACTACATATTAGGCAAGTGTAGCTGTCTAAAAGGCTCAAGTAAAGTCTGGCACTGCTCTTGTACCAGCATCCCAATGAAACCAGGTAAATGCTAGGAAAAGATTCTATCAGGTCTAATTTTATGACGTTTATTATGACACTTCAAATGTCAGCACTTGAAAATGATGCAGTTATCACCATCATTACAATACACAGCCCTGCTGGAGTGCACATGCTGGTCATAGAGACAAATAAATTCTCAAAGATCTCTGACCAAAGATGAGTGAGAGAGCTAAGAAACAAGAGGTATAAGAGGGACTAAAAGTAAATCATGTTTTTGGTACAGGGTGTACCTGTCATTGGAACAGATGTAAATTCTGAATCAAATTTAAACACTTATAATTGAAAGTATTATCGTGCTAATTTTATCATGTCTAAGGAAAGTTCCTATAAACTAAGGATATCTCCCCATGGGTTTGGCAATGAAAAGTCTACTGTGGTGAGCAAGGGCATCGTTTGGATATCATGGCCAGTGCATCTTTGAGAGAATCCTTAAAGAAATAATTTTTAATGCTTCTGAAGCAAACCCAATTTTCTCTTTTCAAAATTTTCCTGCTTCTTAGAGCAAACAGCTTTTGCTAGTGAAGTACCTAGCTGTAAGCCCAATCCTTCCCTCTTTCAAAATTTCTATTAATCTCTCAGCAAAGGATTGTAACACTGTGGAAGTTCACAAGTGAGCTAATGTGAGATTTAGGTTGTGCTTTCTTTCTCCAGACTGACAGCCACCTTCGGCACTATTTACACCTGATCGAAAACAAGCCACTTTATCCTGTCATTTATGACAGCAACGGTGTTGTTCTGTCCATGCCACCAATCATCAATGGTAAGATTACTTATGACTAGTTTATACTGTCTCTACTATTTTGTGTGTGGGTCAGGATGTCTAACAGAAACAGATGTGTAAAAGTCCCACTGCAGACATCTGCACTTAGCTTCTCATGCCATTCCAGCATCAAGAAGAATGCTTTGTTAGGAAAGCATTTTATTTGTATACAGAAATGTTTTTCAGCAGATATTTAGCTAAAAGAAATGTGTAAGAAGTTATTAAGTAAAGTGGTAACTGTAACAATCTGCTTTGACCATTTTATGTGGTCACAGTAGGGAGCTTTTCACCTAAGTCTTAAGCCCAATGTATATCTCAGTGGTGTATCACACAAGTGATTCCAGAAGACTTCAATTGCTTAAAAAGAATAAATTGGTCTAGACTTTTTTACATTGTTTCTAAACATGTGTTTCCTCTGAATGCAGAAGAAACTATGGGGTGATTTTTAAGAATAATGTTTACTGAAGCCAATATATGATATGGCAAGAATGACTCCTTTAACAAAGATATTTCAGTATACCTATATATTTAGCTCTAGAATCAGTAACTTGCCGTACACTGACTAATAAAATCTGCAGCGATAATCTCATTGGATGTATTTTTTCTTAATTGACCTTATCCGTATCTTAAACATCTAGTCCAAATCTTTGTAAAAGGCAGCTCAGACTCTGTGTCAGGGACTGGTAAGGACAACTGTTCTGAACTGAAGGTGGTGTCAACTGCCGTGTCTGATCCTTCTTCGTTAAGCTCATGCCAACTTTGGAGTGTTCCATGTATAAGCATTGCATATTGTTTGCATTTTAACAATTAAAAAGGTTGAGCTAAATTTAATGTCTGTCTCTATTTTAAAGAACAGTATCTGAGAGAAGCTTCCAGGTTAAAGGTACTTTTTAAACAGATAATGAAGTGTAAACATTTGTATTGGTTTTTTGGATTATCTACACGCACTTAGGTGCAAAGTTATATTTACTTTGAAGTGAGTCCAGAAATGCTGAATACATTCCATCTGCAAAGAGATACAGCACAGGGAAGGGAATGTATGATCCCTCAGCCTTAAGACCTTCAGCTCACCTCACTTTCAGTCCAGCTGTGACCTAGTTTCTCAGGTAGGAAAGTAAAACACCAAAGCTGAACGACTTGCTCAGTGTCAGGCAAAAGAAGCAAACGCGTCACTAAAGCCAGGGGAGATGAGATGCTCTGGAGGTGCAGAACCGCTTTGCAACCAGCAGATGGCCACTATTCTGCTGGTTTGCTTTTTCAACTGATACCAAGATACCTGTAAATTTTTCGTTTCAATGTAAAGCATAACCCAGTCAGTGAGTCTGGTTTGCCTTTTTCCTCTTTTCTATGTGTAAAATTTAAAAATAAAAAGAGCTGCTATTCTGGTAAGAATTGTGAATGTTGGCGCAGTAGACAGTGGCTTTTTAAGCTGCAGAAACAGACAAAGGAACCAAAATCAATGTAATTGCAAGAAAAGTAATAACATTTCTTAACATGTTTTTATCTTCACGTGTTTTAGGAGATCATACAAAAATAAGCTTAAAAACCAGAAATGTGTTTATTGAATGTACGGGCACAGATATTACAAAGGTAAATATGCTGTAATAGTATTCTTTTCCCTTTGGGTGATAGGGCTGCAATACAAAGATCCACAGTAGCCAGGCATTTACTTCATGAAGCCAACCTCCCATTTCAAAAGGGCCGGATAAGTTGTAGGACTTAACAGTTTTAGGCTTGCTTTATAAGATGGTGTTGTATTTTCATTGGATTTTGTTTTTACTGTGTCTTTATGTTGACAGTATTTGGTTTGTATGGGAAGGTAATTTAAGTAAATTAGGAGCCTTTTTTTGTTGTTGATCACTTTTTCTAAATCTGAAAGGTTTCAAAAAGAGTAAAATTCACTAAGACTGCCTATTTTGCCAGAATACTCTTTGTAAAGAATCCTTTTGTCTCCTGCTTAAAATTTGGGCTAAGGGAAGGAAGACAACACTTTTTCTGCTTAGTTATCTGTTTCTAGCAGGGAAGCTTTGCAAATAATTGTCAAATCGAAGTCTTTCCATATGCAAATTCTGTAACTCAAAAGCTGAAGCATGAAAGCCTAGAAGTTGTAATTGCCTGTTCGTGAATATAGGTTCTGTATTCATTGATAGTTTCCCTAAAGTTGTATCTTGAAGCTCAAGAGCAAAACCACTTTTAACGTACCCTACTATGCAATATGTTAATGACACAAATTAATTTGCACGTTGGGAAGTGGCTTCTAAGCAAACATAAAAAACTGCTTCTTTCTACTGCTTGCCTTGATAGTAAAAATAAAGATAGTGCTGTTCTATTTACATGAAGGATATTATACTGAGTCATCAAAAACACTCAAACCCTTGTAGATTGAGAAGTTGATCTGATTCTTATTATTATGTTCTTTTATACTAATGACTGAAAGTATTACTGTAAAACAAAAGATATTGCAGATGAGGTTATTTGATAATATATTACTAGGCAATGCACAGTGCTTCAGCGTCTACATTCTCACTTGAATTTCAGTGAAACAACTCATTGGGCTAAAGGTTGGGAAGACTCAGTTCTAACTGGTAATAAAGACCCTGTGTACCTTCAGAACAGAGTTTAACAACTATACACAAACGCTTCAGAACCCTGAATACCAAAGATTTCATATTTTTGCATAAATGTCTTTGTAGCAGAGGAAAAACATTTTTTAAAAATTCAATCTAGTATTCTAGACTGCTAGGATTTGGTTAAGTTATTAAATAGAATAGAATGAAGAGAGTGTAAGACAAGATTTTTTCCCCCATTTTTTTGTTAAGATATTGTCTACTTCAACACAAGTAGGTGACAGATTTCAATGTGATTATTACCTTTATTTTGCAGGCAAAAATTGTTCTTGATATTATAGTCACGATGTTTAGTGAATATTGTGAGAAGCCGTTCAGGTGAGTATAAATCTCTAGTCAGAGAGACATTACATTTGGGCAACGTGTTAAAAATGTTTTTACTTCTGGTGGTTTGTTTTTTTTTTTGTCTCTCTCAGTGTTGAAGCAGCAGAAGTCGTTTATCCTAATGGGAAGACCCACATCTATCCGGTAAGCATAGTGATAGGATGTCTCAGTGTCCTCAGGGAAGGGTTTTTATTTACGCGTAGTGCAGTAAGAGTGACATAGTCTTCTTTTTCAGCAGAGGCAGTATGTAATCGTTCTGAGATCTGGTGTAAAAGCTCAGCTTGGCACTATCTGTATATTAGTGAGTCAGGGCTTTCCCTAGCCCCATGAAAAATAACTCAAAGTCTAGCTTTTCTTTATCTAGGAAACTTATTCTGAACCTCCACTAATTTATGATAAGCCTGAAAATAGTCTCGCTGCAATAGCCTGATAATCCAAAAAGAAGGTTGGGTGGGTAGGGTTTAAAGTTACGAGTGGTAACCACTGTTGTGGTTTAGAGTTCACGTGATACGAACTTTTTCAGGAACAAGTAAAGATTGCAATCAAAGGTCATAATCTGTGTCTAAAGCCTTTAAAACCTATATGTTCCAAATCAGGAAAAATTAATGCAGGAAGAGGTCCTTCAGGCTTAAACCAATGGACAACTGAAATCAGCCCCAGCATAACTTACTTATCAGATCTGGAAGCTGTAATGCCCTTCAGTTAAAATAACCTTGTAATACTGGGGTTTTCAGCCTTTCACTTTATAGATTTAAACTGTATAAAAGTCTATATATGGCAGGATGTTGACTTCAAGTGCAGGTTTGCCAGCATCCAGAGTCCCAGGCAGACCTCTTTGCGGTAATGTACTCTTACTTTTTTGTTCTCTTAACAAGTATAAAGGAAGCCATTCCTTCTGTTTCCTCAAAGTAACTGAAGACAAACAGATCTGGTTCAGTTCGTAAAATCAGATGTATCAAGCAAGTACAAACTGTTTAGAGGGAAATAAACTTATTTTTACTGAGAGTTTTTCTAGTGGTATTTTAGCTTTTTCTTTTAGCACTGTCAGCTTTAATCAACAGAGGAAAGACCTAGAATCCTGAAGAGATACCCAACAAAACAGAAATCTTTGCAGTAACCAAAGTATCTTCCCTAGATAAAAAAGAGAAAAAAATCTGCTAAGTTTAAGATGAAGTGTAGAAATGCCTAAGTAAATACATACAAAGTAACTTTCTTAAACATGTTGCAAACTTTTGAAGTAATACACCGGTAGGTATTTCTGTGCCAATACAGAAAGTTTTCTTTCCTTTTCCTCCTAAAAGTCATTTGATCTGTACTAGACCATGAGAACTCATGCATGACTGTTCACTGCTTTAGGGCTTTGACTTAGGATGAACTGGTGACTAGAAACTTTCAGCAACTCCGTTACTTGCATATATCAGAAATTATCAGAAGTTTCAATAACAGGGATTTCATGCAGTATTCAACCCTTTAGCTTAACCAAGAACAACTTTTGCATCATGTACTATAATGTGTTTTCAAGAATCCTTGAAATATTAAGTATAGCCTAATATTCCACACTTGTCTTCTGTGGATGTCATTTTGGTACCGTAGTTAGAAGCAGGTAGATTACCAAGATGGCAAAATTGAATCCTCTTGGGTAGCAATGGCAGGCATTGTGTATGCTGAAAAGCTTTGTCTTTCTTTTTAGGAACTGGCTTACCGAAAAGAGAAGGTGAAACCTGAACTTATTAACAAGAAAGTAGGAATCAGGTCTGTTATTGCAAATGAAAATTAATCATTAAAAAAATACTAGAAAACATTGATTATTGCATTGTTTTTAAAATGTTTACACTATGTGATTTTATTTTATTAATTTAGCAAAAATTCAGGGGTTATCTTGGGTAATTAGATCAACACTAGAGAACTTCTTCCCCTGCTTTAAAGGAAAGTGAGTGATTCCTTATGGCCTCACGCAGCTGTTATGAAGTGAAGAAATATGATCATCTCAAGAGTCAGAATCTGTGCTGTTTCTGATGGAATGCTAAGTCTATGTACAGTCTGTAAAGCACTTGGAGATTCTTCAGGATAGAAGGCTATGCAGCAGAAACATTGATTACTTTTAAAAGCCAGTCAATATAAGTGCAAGATCTGTAAATTACTACTCTCTTGTTTTGTTTCAGTGAGACTCCATCAAGCCTTGCAAAGCTGCTGACTAGGATGTGTTTGAAGTCGCACGTCATAGGGAATGGGAACAATATAGAGGTTGAAATCCCTCCCACCAGAGCGGACATTATCCATGCATGTGATATCATAGAAGATGCAGCAATAGCTTATGGTTATAACAACATTCAGATGACTATTCCGAAAACGTACACCATAGCTAATCAAGTAAGATTGCCCCTTCAAATAAACGCTCAGTTGTCAGTAAATGACTAGTGCATGCCAGAAGGGCTTTGGGGAAAACAGAACCTAGGAATTAAATATTTTGACATGCTTTGCCTTGAGAAGTATTTACCATGGATAGGATACAAAACAGATGCCCCGCTGATTTGAATAAGTCCAAGACCAGTGGTTGAAAAAAGACAGGGTTTAAGTAGGAAGCCCATATTAAGTCTCTAATTGGGAGATTCATTTCCACAGGCAAACCTAAAGGCAGCTGGCTCACGCTTTCAAAACTTTTAAGCACACAAGCCTAGTACCTCCCTAGTGAATTCACCGTAACGTAACAGACAGAATCACCTCGGGAAAGAATAGAAAAAATGCTTTTAAATGGAAGTTGAAAACTATTTTTTGTTTCATTTTAGCTCCCCATCAATAAACTCACAGAACTTCTGAGACTAGACTTGGCAGCTGCTGGATTCACCGAAGCACTCACTTTTGCCCTGGTATATTATATTATTTTCCTATTTTTATTATTTGCGTGTTGAAACAGCGATGCAGCCAAAACTGCAGAGGATGGTCTGAAGATATGTTCTTGTAGAAATATATCAGTATTAACCATTACTGTTTTGGCAGGTGATTGTTTGCTAGAGGTTTGGAATTATAGGATAATATTTTGTGAGTCTGTAGGACAGAGAAATTGAATGAGTCACTGTTAATGCAGCACATAGTTCTAAGTATAGAGTCAGAAATAGCTGCTGAAGTACTGGTTTTAGTTTAACTTCATAGGATGAAATTGTAAGACAGCAAATCTGTTTTGAGACTTTGATCACCAGATGTGAAATTCATTATAGTTTGATAATCTGGAAAACAAACATAAGAATTTAGTACTTTCTGGTGGATATTACTACAGTTTAGAGATTACCCTATTTCTATTTGGGTTTTTTTTTCAGTACTGTCACTTGCCCATGATTCCTTGCATTAAATACCAAGCTAATACATAGTTATTCAGTAAGCAAAGAGTTTATTTTAAGAATACCTGTAAAAATGTTAGAATGCACACTAAGGAGACACAAGTTCCTCTGTAAATTTTACCACAGGTGTGGGTTTTTTCATGGAAGAACAAATTAAAATATAGTATTTGTTGTTAGAACTGGTTGCAAGTATAATTCATGTTATTTGTTACAGCCATGCCAGTAGTCTTTTACCAAGAGCCAGAGTTCTTGGTAAAAGAACTCTGGTTTGGCAACAGCATGTGCCACTCCAGTACTAACAGCTGGCATAATTTCTAATACTAAAATTTTGCAGTAGCATTTTTAATTGAAATAAAATGTTCAGTAGGAAACACCATCTTTGTCGTGGCCATTTGTTCATATCCCTTTGCCACAGCTGTGAACTGGATCAGAGAGCCTGATCTACTATTATTAAAAAAAAGAAATTAAAAATATTAAGTACACCCCCATGCCCTCCAAAGGTATATGGTAACTGTCCATATGTGGTGACTGGCATAGTCAGCTATTGAAAATACACTATACATTTTAGAAAATCCTGTCTGTTTCAAGATCTCCTCAAAGCCTTTGCAATAAAATGCAATTCGTGGACATTTTAGCATATGGGGAGCTACCATCACATATTCTGTTAAAACCTCTAGGAAATTTCTAAGCTTTTTCCTGAACTTAAGACTTACTAGATGGCCAGAACTATACACCCCTGGAAGTACGCAACCTTTTAAGAGACAGTTATCTGATCACAGATTATTTTTTGATAACTTACTCAAAGATATTACAATACAGTCATGCAGGCTCCTTCCATGCATTTGAAAAGTTCAGGTATTGCAACCAAAGTTGGTAATCCAAATGAACTGAATGAAATTTTAATACCTTCAGATTTCATTGAGCTTCAAAAGCAAAATTTGGACAAATTCTGAAGTCTGGAAAACATATTCCAGTTGTCATATTTTGTTATTAACTCATTGAAGTAACCAGGACAATAACTAGTATTACTTCCTGCAGTGCTAGCATTTGACAAAGATATTCAGATGACGTGTAGTAGTACCATGTTGGGGAAATAACATGTATAACGTGATCAAGCTTTTCTAGATCTTCCTTATTCAATAATAAATATGATTAATTTTTTCAACACTGAATAGGTAACATGACTAAAAACTTTGAATATATTACACCATTACTACGGAGGACCTTTGGGAACTGCAAGAGCAGAATTTTGTAAGATCACGCACTATATCATGTTATCACAGTACATATTTGTATTTCTGCTGTGGCATGATGAAACCCACAGTCTGCTGTGTCACCAACACTTTATTAAAATATCAGTGTGAGGACTATGACAAATACTGTTTATGCTACAACATTCTGTAGTCCAGTCTTATATGACAAACACTGCTTATGTATTTGTGCATATAATCTGTTTCGTGGTTTGAGCCCCAAATTATGCTTGTACACAATAACATTGCTTCCTGGGGGGAGCTCCAATTTAGCCAAAATGCATTTAGTTAAATCACAGTAACATACTGTAGTTTAGAGACATCTGAAAACTGTTTAACACAGTTTTTTCCTCCTAAGGTCAGCATTCATTTAAGATTTTATTATTATTTTTTTATTCAATAATCTACTTTTTTCAGATGGTATCATCTGCTTATTTTCCTCACATTTGGTCTATCTGCTTTTCGGAGTGCTGCCAGTGCAAAGGGAACATGTCTGGGAGACTGCAGTATACCAGCAAATCCTCAATTACATGCCTTGTCTGCTATTGGTTTCCTTAATACATTAATAAAGCTATAAATTCTGGAAATCTGTAGTGTGGATCTCATCAGTAGCATCTGTTGCTGCATGTGCCCAGATACCATCCGAGCCCGATAAAGTGCGAGTGTATTGCTTTACTCGCTAGCTTAAAAATACGGCTCGAGAATAAGAGCTTTAAAAATACTCCAACTCAAAAATAATGAGAACAACAATGAGAACTATGGGAATCCTATGCAGCTATCAAAATTGAAGGCTTAGCCATACGACCCAAGGAGCCTGGGTGCCATTCCTCTTAAAAATGCTACTTTCAGAATAAAATACTTTGCCCACCACAAGTCAGGGGGGCAGAATCTGAGCCGCTTGTTTTTAAAACAGGTGACAGCAATCCATGACAGAAGCCTAAATAAACACTTGCCTCCTATTTTTTTTTAACTAGCTTTATTTTGATTAGTAATTAACATTGGTAGATAAACCAGTTTGCCTACTTAGTCTTAAGACTGAAGCTTAATTTTTATTATGAGTGGGTGTTGCACATGACAGCATATATTACGGGGCCTCAGAACAAATGCTACAATTGCACTGTTCATTCTTGATATCAAATTTCATTGACTTACTGTCTGTTCTGACTGCTTGACCTTGGTGGGTTTTGTCTCTTCCTCTCAGTGTTCTCAAGAAGACATTGCAGATAAACTCGGCACGGATATCTCTGCAACAAAAGCAGTGCGCATAGCAAACCCCAAAACCGCAGAATTTCAGGTGAGAGAATTCAGGTCAAATTTTGACAGCAAACTTGTCACAGGTTCTATGTTTAAAGAGGAAAGAAAGGAACCAACAAGAAGTAAAAATCTATAAACTGTAGAGCTACTTTTTCTACATAAAAGAGGGTGTGCCCCCTTATGTGCTAAACTTGCTAGCAGTCATTTTCTCTTATTCCCTCATTGAAAAATACCTTATTCAGTGTGAAATACTATTAGCTTTTCAGTAAAGTAAAATCTCACACTCTGTATGACAGCATGTGGCAAAATTGAGCTGTCTCATTACAGAAAAATCCCAGATGATTGATGAACTCCCATATTTTGAAAAGTATTTCAATATAAATGGAACTACTAAACCTGGCAACCTGAGCTCTAGATAGGAAATCATTTTTTAAAAATTACTGACCATTATTACCCTTTTTTAAAAAAAATCTTTTTAATTCTGACTGCTCTTTAGGTATTTTAATACCCATTTCTAGGTCTATAACTGCAATCTGAATATATCCGTTTCTGTTACTTACATTCTGCCTTTATCATTGATTGGTATCAGGAGGTATGAAGAAAATATTCAGACAGCGTTTACTATTTCCAAAATAGCACTTAGTACTTATCTTTTGTGTAAGTGAGATTAAATTTATGGGATTATTTTTTTTGCACTTCTTTCTGTATTGTTTGTTTTTTGACCCCGTGCTGCAACTCAAGCATCTGTGAAACGATACCTATCCTTAACCTCATGTACGTGTTCTTTCGGAAAATGCAGGAAAATAAGGAAGGTGTAGAGAACATACGTTTTCAGGTTTAATAATTCTAAAACAAAGGTGCTCAAATATTAAGAGATTAGTGCAGTATTTGCAACTGACAACTTTTAAACTCGTGTTACAAGTAGGCAAAACAAAAGATTTAAAAATCTAACAAGCTATTTTGGAAGGTTTTTCACTTGCAGCAACCATCTGTGTCCTGCAGGTGGCACGTACAACCCTCCTTCCTGGGCTACTGAAAACTATTGCTGCTAACCGGAAGATGCCCTTGCCTCTGAAACTCTTTGAGATCTCTGACATCGTAGTGAAAGATCCCAATGCAGGTAAGAGAAGGTTCCTCAGAGTCTTTGGTAATGGAAATATGTGCTTGCATACTAAATGCTAATAGTAAGTACTTCTGTATATCTTTAAAAATATAGTAGTCACTACATACTACATTCTGATTTCAATTTACATGCAAGAGCTAAGAGGCTAGATTTCAGAGTGGCTAGAGATACGATTCTCAGAAGTGCAAGTGGGTACCTTATAAATATTTTTAGGCATCAAAATCTCCATTAAAATCTGCAAGACTCAGATGAATACAAGACAGTTTTTCACCAAAAAAAGAACCCACTCTAAATTGCTTACGTTAATGCGCCTATTTTTACTTGCTTTTAATCTGGTGCTCCTTTGCATTCTTATCAGGGCTGTAATTCATGAGAGAAACTCCCTCCTGGCCATTTTTTTCAAGTGGCACAAACCTTGGAATGCAGTAAATATGGAAGGCACGCTGCTTTTTGCAGTTCTGGTGCTGCAGTCTCAAAGATGCGTGGTGCTGTGCCACCTGAAAAGCAGCGTGTCTCCAGCCTGCGGAGAGCAGGGTGTACTTGCAGGCTCTGTTCTGGAGAGCTATAACTCAGAAGAAAATATTGGGGTCAGTGTGTCTCAGCACAAATCCCTTTTCCACCTTTCCATCCTCTTTGAACAGGATTGCTTGTATTCATTCTCCCAAATTCTATTCTGGAAAACTGACAACCAATATGAAGAATCAGATTTGTCACACAGATACAGGCTAAAGAGCGGTGCAAGTCTGTGTATCAAAATGTATAAATAAATAAAAAGCTCAACAGTATAAAATTTCCCCTCTCATCTACAAAAAAAAAAGGTTTTCCTTATCTTTCCTCTTCATCCAACTATGCTAAGAAAGCGTGGCAGCCTTTGAATTGGTCCGTAACCCTAATTGCGTTACGTGAAACAGCCAAAGCAGCCAGTTCATTCTTCAAAAGCTTCAGTGAAGTCTTCCCTGGGTGACGGGGCCTCTTTGCACTGATTTCACCAGACAGCGTCGAAATTTCAAATTATCTTTTTTTTTTTAATCTGGAAAAATGCATCAAAGTACAGTGAAATGGAAAAATGGATTTTCAAAATGCTAACAAACATTTTTCTGAAATTTACTGCTTTTTTTTTTTTTTTACATGATATATTGGGGAAAAGGAGGGCACAGCTACAACTTCCAAGAGAAAGTATAACGCTTGAGTTACAGCTCTAAATGGAGTTTTGCCTCTCAATGAAAAGGGGCTGACAGTACTTCAAATTCAGCAGCAGAAATCATCCTGTTTCATTATCTGGTTTCAGATTTTGGTGGTTGTGTTTAAGGTAACTGGGATCTGCAAAACAAAGATTTATGTAAGACATAAACAAAATGGCAAGCAAATTGCTTTGGTGATGAATTTAATTTGTACATTACTTCTTTCTTTTTTAAGAAAAAAAAAGCCTTGCCAAGCAAAATAAGCAGTTTTAGCAAACCATGTAGAGTTGTGTTGGTTTTTTTTATTAAATACAGACAGTTTGGTGGTGCAGCTCATTCCTTGTAGGGCATGCAGTTAGCTAGAATGCAAAAAAAATTGGTACAGATGGCAGAATAGCATCAGCATCCTCCAGAACCAGGAGGGCTATTTATCTTGGACTACAGAGTGTGTTTATTCTGGTTTATAAAGTTTGCAAGCTAAATTGTTACTTCTATTTCATGTGAGTTAACTGTAGCTCTTGGAATCTTGCATTTATGTAGATGGCTGCTTAAGTCTTACCAAGACTGACTTTGTAGCATACTTCATTTTGGTGGGAATCACTGCAACGGATGAAAGGGGAAGACTTCTGATGCAGCAGCTTTGTACCCCCTGCTCCTGGGCAGCCCTCTCGGGGGTTGAGCACTTGCAGACTGTGAACAGTGTCTGAAATTGGTTTTAATGTTGTGTTTAGAATAACTCTCGTCTTTCCCAAATTTACTTCCAAAATTAAACTTGGCTAATAAACATTTCGAAAGGGGAGGGGACGAAGAAATAACTAGCAACTCTGCAAACACTGAAAAATGTGGGGTTGTCCTCTAACATATGGAATGAGATTTCCTGCAGAAGGCTTATGTCATCAGACTGACTAATTTAATTTTATTATTTCATGATTTTGGCATGCAGAATTTCCAATTAATAATTTAAAAAGCATGGGTCAAAAGAGTACTGACATTAACTGTATTTGAAATGGCATCTTGTAGTCATTCATGTGTGAATGAACCTAGCTCTTTTAAACACTCTGTTTTTTAATAAAATACCTTCTTACACAGAACTCATGCTTACCAAGGTGAACTGAAAATATTTCTCTTCAGACATATCTGGCAAAAAGGTTTGACGTACTAAATTAGCAAAATGTGTGCCAGATTTAATATAACTAAATGAAACCAAATCTGAGCAGAAACGTTTCTTCTCAAGGCAGGAGGAAACGTGCTGATTTTGAGTATGTTACACAGTATTCGTGTGGTTAACTTGTAACACTAGATAGTCACTTCTGGTGGGAGAGTTACACTAGTTCAGCATATAAATCATCACTTTACACCGCCAGTCCTGACAGAGAGCACCCTCTCTCTCCCTTACCGCAACAGAAGAAATGAATCCTTTAGAAAATCACCTCTGACCAGTGATCTTGGGGAATCTGGCAAGCTTATGGTAGCACACATTGAGTACAATTTACATCATTTGTGAGTACAGCTGCTGCCATGTTTTGGAGCATTTTCCAAACTGTGTGGAAGCGTTAGTTACATGCAGAAACTCCTTCAGGATTTTTGTGAGGCTGAGAGACAAGTTTAAATGAGCAGGTGCCCCCTTTCAGATGACCAAGTCATTTTTCTGAAGCATCTCTAATTTGGAAGGGGGCAGCGTACAACGCTGCTTTATCCTCCTCTGCGCTCTTTTGGCTCACATATTCCTAACCAGCTGCCCATCCTTTGGATTGTTTTTCAACAGCATCCCCAGGAAATGCTTTGAAGTCTCAGAAATATATATATGTATAATTTAGGTTGACATACTTGGCAGGCTTGTTTAAAAAATAGAATTGTTTCATGGCATGACACAAGAGATCTCTTAAGTGACTTATAAAAAACTGAAGCATTTCTAACATCCGCAGCTTTTGCCTACAGTTCCTAATACTTTCTTTTTGTCTTCCTATGGGCTGTAGTGAATGAACTTCTTGTGCTGTAATGTAACTCCATAAGGGAGTACGTTTTATAACACGGCTTTTAAGAACGCTTGAAATCCTACCAAGGTTTTCTACAGTTGAAACCACGAGGTATAAAAATCCTTGTGTATGTTTATTTCTGATGCTTTAGTTAAGAATAGTGATCTGAAGACACCATTGACGGCGTGAATAATAATGAAATTAAAATTCAGATAGTTGTCACAAAGTCTGCTAGCAGAATGACTCGCAGAATAAAAGGAAATCATTCTACTGAATGTCTAGCCCAAAGAACGTGCTGTCTTAGGAAAGGGGAAAACATTTTCTTCTTTTCTGTTGCTCCGTGCAACGTGAAAATAAATTATCCTCCATTCATGACTGTAATACTGATGGGTATCTTAGCAGAGCTGGGAAACAGAGACAGATAATAATGGCACTGAGCAGCCAGTGTGCTGAGCCCAGGAATCAGATGTTGCATTTACTGATGTTTTCCCTGTGGCCCTCACTTTTCTTTGTTGCCATTTTAACTTCAGAATTGGATTCTCCAGCATTATTTAACACTGCAAATTATTACAATGACAGAAAAAAGATCCTGAGTGACAGAAGGCAGACTGACTGCCACAGTAAGTTCAGCTTTCAGTGACTGCTGAGAGAACTCGCAGCTGTATTGCCCTAGAAGTGTTGAATGACTTTTGGCTCAAAAAGGCTGTGCTTTCATCCTTTGTGCAGGCTCTTGCTCCTATAATTTGCAGTCCTTTTTAATCCAAGTATTTCTGGTCACTTGGTAAATGTTTTCCTGTTTGGTTTTTGACAGATTTTTTGTTACTAAATGGTTAGTTGGAGCAAATAAACAACAGGTAAATTTAATTTTAAAAAAATCTCTAATTTCTCATGTGGTGAAACACTCAATGAGTGCTAGAGTTTCTGCTTGTGTTTAAGCTCAGTGTACATCAAGGACAAAGATCAGCTGTGGCAGGTCCAACCAAAGCCTCGTTTAGCCCAATAACCAGTCTGTAACACTAGCTAAAAGCGATTGCCAAGGGAAAAGCACAAGAGCAGGTAGGCATACATAATATTTCCAGAGTGTTCCCCTGCTCCATGGCCACAAGTATCTCAGGGACTTCCTGACTCAGATGTGGTTCTTGGTCTGTAGTAATAAGTATTAGACGTATCTCCTGTGAACTTCCTCTGCCTCCCCAGAGCTGTGTAAATTTCATTAAACTTTCTCCTTTTGAGCTTGGATTTTGATGTCCCCTATGTCTTGTATCAAAAGCAGCAGCAACATCTGATGCCTGTAGAAAAGAGGTGCTCGGTTCTGACACATCCAGCGTTACGTGGAAACACAGGTCAGACTGTGGGTGCAGCTATAACTCCCAGGAAGTCACTAACCATTAGAGATCTTGAACCCTACTCTTTCTATGAGCAGCGTGCAGTGCAGTGCCTGGTTTTTTTCTGGGAACACTAGGCCCAACCAAGATGTTTCATGACCAGAGGTCCTGACCTGCTCCCCGTGAACACAGGTTGACTGTGTAAAGAACGTAATTCACCCTGGCGTGTACCAGATTCCACATGCCTTTCTTTTGGGTAATTTCTGGAAAGAAACATGAAAGCCTTACACATGCAGCTATGCCATACAGTGCTGCCCTACCTTAACTTGCAGACCAGACAGACTTGCTTTTTTTACTCATTCATTCTTCATTCCTTCACTAATGAAAAATTTCTTATTTCCCTCTTTTCCCTACAATATTGCAAGTATTTATAGATCAGAAGGATTACTTTTTTTTAAGGGAATGCAATTGCTGTCAGTAAAAACACTTGCTCCCTGTAATCATCGTGAAGTGCAAGACGAAGATGAGAATGTCCATCTAGGCATGAGCAACCAGGAGACTACAGAAGCTGGAGGACACTCTAGAAAGGGAAGAAACTGGTGCATGAAAATCTGGCTGTAACTTGGTGCTCTCTATGTCAGTATTGCAAAGTAGTGGAGCACTGCTCCAGAAGCATCTCTCCAAGAAGGAGATCAGCTGGTGACTCTTAGTCCATGCTGTGTGTCCTCTTGACTAGCTCTCGTCTGATTGTGTGTGCTGAGTGCCCCTGGAGCAGTTGCATCTATTTAGGTGCCCTTCTGGAATGCTTGTCCTGCTGAGTCAAACTGAAATGAGTCTGGTTTATAAGCCTCAGGGTCGCTTCACAGTGTGAACAGAAGCACAGTAAGGGCCGGGGCAGGGGGTGGGGGTGTTTGATCAGGAAGTCTCCTTCAGAAGTGCATATCTGGTCCAAACTAAAATGCAGTGTGTGACTTTACATGCTTACAAAGCGTATGAATGCCCAAAAGGAGAGGACAGTCACAAAGAGTCTTCCCTTGGTTTCAGCAAACTTTGCCCTTGTGCACACCAGCCTTGCTGAACACAGGCTGGGCTGTAACCTCGAGACAGTAAAGACCTGAAGGCAGTAAACAAGTTCACTACATTAATCAGTATTTTGAATTTTACTGCTACTAATTGGCAGCTGTGACAATAGACTTGTTACTCTGTTCCTAGATGGTTCCTCTCAAAAGAGTGACAACATTGACACCCAGAGTGAATAAAGTTTTGAAGGTGGGCACAGGAATCCTAGAGATTGTGTAGCAATGGTGCAGCCTAAAGGTCCAAGTGTAACAACTACTACTACATATTCATCTTGAAAATTAAAAAAAAAAAAAGTATTTTGATGAAATCAATAATGTAAGAAAACTTAGATCAAGGAGCAGGCAGGGGTTTGACTTAAGGAACAAAGTGGGGGACACTCACGTTTGTCTTGAGGTTGTGAAGTGTAGCAAGTTTTTCATAGTCACTTGGTCTCAGAGATATCCAAGATGATCAAGAAAAACATCGGTTATGGTTTGGAAGCCTGTTCATGAATTTAGATCTTTTCATAAATCACCATGCTAACGTTATTACTCATTTCAAGTTGTTGGCTAGTTGTTACGTACTGGGAGTTTTTCTGCAGCTGAGTTCTATAAATATTCAGGTTTTCCACCACCATCACATTTCCTGATGCTTACTGAGTATTTGCCTTTTGGTTATTCTGTTTTTAATTTCTTTAGCACTTAACTATAGGCTGGTTACCTGGCACCGTGTAGAAGGTAATTGTATTTAACAATCTCGGTTTCTGCCCAAGGCATAGGATATTTTAAATCTTGCTTTACAATTCTGACTGTGAGAGTCCAGTGGGTTAAAGAAAGCCCATTATTTCCTCAAATTATGTGACAGGTGTGTCAGAGAAGCCATTTTACATACTCATTTCTTTTTCCAGCCAGAAGTGCTTCACAGTCCAGCAGAGACTGCCGTCGTATGTCCAGCATAAGACAAGGTTAAAAGCATGATAAAGATTCCTAAATAACAATTCTTTCCTTCTTCTTCAGATGTAGGTGCAAAAAACTACAGGCATCTCTGTGCCGTTTATTACAACAAGAACCCTGGGTTTGAGATCATCCATGGTTTGCTGGACAGGGTCATGCAGCTTCTTGAAGTACCACCAAATGAAAAGGATGGCTACACAATCAAGGCAACTGAAGGTAAGGCAGGCAGGATTGCAACATGCAGCAGAGGTTGTTCTGGAGTTTAAATGCTCCCCTACAATCCGAGGTAAATTTTTGGTTGTTCTCAGCAGTAGGCAGTAAGAATTACTATTATTTTATATATGCTATCATACTGCAGTATAAGTGAAAAGACATTTACTGACTGTAAGATGGGATTGCTGTCTTTCTGTGAGCTACTCTGAGTAGTTTTATATAGATTGCAAGTTGACAGCCTTTTTTGGAGACTTATAGTAAAGCATATGCCATGAGCTTCATGGACTGTTTATAGTTAATTAATCCACTGGTTACAAGGGTAGGTAGCAATTCACTGAACTGATGAATATGCCAGATACCCACTGTGTGCTCTTTGCCTAACAGTGACTGGAAACTCCTTACATCTGGTCTTTTAGTTTATAGCTTTATCTACAGCTCTTATTCACATGTACCTTTTATTTATATATTCAGACGAAGATATATGCCTTATATATCTCTTACTCAAAGACCTGCTTTGACGTCTTTGAGGCTGAACCTGCTGCTTAGACAAGTAGTTGTATAACAGCCCTCTTCCTTCTCTGTACAGGGTGAGCTGCACATGAATTAAAAATAACATCCTTAAGAGCAAAGCCTCCTCTGTGTTTATGCCTGTGCCTGTAAGAGAGAAAGCAGCCAGGCTGACCCCATTACTTCATTGAGAGAGCATGGGTTGATGCAAAGGATCAGGCATCAGCAACTTATCTATTCTGCTACCTAAAATAACAGCGTAGTAAATACAGTATAGAAAAGCAAGACCACAGGGATAGTAGCTATGATTCTGCTTATACGTCACGCGTTGGTGCTCAGAGATAGGAGTCACTGACTCAAACTGACTCAGCTTGAAGGAGTGCCTCCATTCTGCACCTACCAGAACAAGCGGCACCGACAGAGTCCCCAACAGCCCGACCGAGCTTGCCTATTCATAGAACTGTAGTAAAAAATTGTTAGATGTCTCCCTGTTTTGCAGTGTGCTGCCAGGACGCCAAACATAACACTTCAGCTAAGTGGTCTTCTAGCACTTCAATGCACGTTTGTGTCATATTGATGCTTTTTTTCACCTCCTCCTTTTTTTCGACAAAGCAGTATTTCGCTCAGTATTTTTTAGGTAGACTTTCAAAGGGTTTATTAGAATATTGTTAATAGGATCCCCAGCATGACCAGAGGAACATTTAAACAATTGTACTTCTTGTTCTAATTCTGCCGAGCACAGAGCAGGTAATAGCAAAGCTTTTTGTTTGGAAGGGGAAGGTTAGAAGAGTGTGTATGAGCTAAGTACTCAGCTGTCATTGAAGTCAAACCAAACTCTTAGATCCCTTTCCCTTATTTTTAAATAGGCAAATCAAGGGTTTGCTTTAGTACGGGAAATATTTGCAAGTGTTTTATATTCTGTACTGTAGCATTTCAATGACGTATAGCTGGCTCTGAGAAACTGGAAAAAAAGAGATCTCAAAAAATAATCCTAACGCAGTGAAGAAGTTATTTCTAGATACTACTGCTGCTTAGTATTCCCAATGCAGAGGGATTGGTAACGCCCATTCAAAATCCCTGCATTCCCATAACATTACTCCACAACACATTTAGTGTAAAGGTTGGATTATGCCTTGTCATATGCAATATATTACGAGCAGTTTGTGGCTTTTAGCTACAAGCAAAACAAAAAAAAAAAATTAGCGTCCACTATTTTCTGTTTCACCAACGATTCAGCAGCTCTCCTGGGATGGCATGTGGATTCCTTGCAGTTCTCCTGACATTGGAATTTAACCTTGGTAACAATGCAGATAGTAGATACTCTAGTGCCACTGCAAATGCAGTGTCACTGCACCAACTTACTTAAAAGACCTTGACTGCAGAGATGGTTGGAAATCAAAATTAGTTAGGGGTATTTTGTTTGGTTTTTTCTTGTTTTGGGTTGTTTTGTTTTTTTTAAACTTGCTTCACAATCTGTCAATTAAGCATGTATGGGAGAGAAATTGTCAGCAGATGATGGAGTCAGGTCAATTGCTGAGTGGAACAAAACCAAAAAGAAGATATTCTGAATTATTTCAGCGTGCTTCAGTCTCTTAAGATGTTACAGAAGAGCAGTGCAAGTTACTTCAGAGGTTTTAAATCAGGACACTACACACAGCATGGACTTTAGATGCATCTTTACAGAGCACATTTTTTTTTATTGCCAGTGTGAAATTAAAATTTATACAGTGAGAAATAGGTTTATCCTATGACTCTGATTTAGAAAGGTCGTAGGTACTTTTCCTGTATGTGATCTTAAGCAAAACTTAAGACTAATAAGCAACGCAGTGTAAAGATTTAAGTCCAGTTTTTTGGTGGGGGGGTGGGGGGATTGTATGTGTTTATTCCTTGTGTAATTGATTGAAATAGTTCCAGTGATTGTTGAAAAACAATACAGGGGGGAAAAAAAATATGTTGTTTTAAATGAGCAACAAAGAATAGATAGAGATGTATTGGGCACATATTTGTCTCTTTCCCAAATTCACTTTGAAAAATGAAATGCCTGTACTATAGTCCTGTTTGGTCCATATGTGCAAAGCATGGTTATTTAAGCTCCTTCTGTTCTACCAACACCTAAGTGCCCTGTGATTTGACCTTAAGGTCAGAGCCTTTTTGCCTTTATAGCAACACCTGTGAAAAAAAGTACAGATGCTAGAAAATATGGGTGAAATTGTGATGTTCCCCTGGCCTTTGCACTATGCTTTGGTGTAATCTGAGCTGGCAATAAATGGAGAAGAGCTGCTCAGAGCAGCCTTAAGGAAGAGAGGGGTAGGAGTGACTGAATTCAAGGATTTCAACACACATTTGGCACTCAATGCTTTTCAGTTTCCTAGGGTTACTAATGGAACCATATTTTTCTTCTTCTTACAACTAAATATACAGAATTATAAAGTTTTAAAGATAGAACTCTGAAATGCTACCTATTGTTTTAAAATACAGAGAATGGACTTTTTGATATGTTAGTGAATCCTACAATTATTGGCCTAGAAAAGCGTTCTGATTTTTTTTTCCTTTTTTTTTTTATAGCATAGGCATGCCTAATCAAACCTAGATTGAAAAGAGTACAATTATTGCATTGATCCTCAAATTTTTATGTGCACCATAATAAAAAATTTTGCATAAAACTCTTGAAGTTTTAGCCCATTCCATAGCATTATTAAAATATAAAAATCAGTATGGATAGCTGTGGTTAAGAGGTGAACAAGATAAAAATCAGACTTTTAGAGAATAAATATATGGGTAGAATGAGCCCACAAGTTTGGTCATATATTGTCAGTTAATTTAGTAAAGTTATTTATTTTTAGATCACTTCCGTTGTTTTCAGTTCCCTTGAATTGAAAATTAAGAGCGTTCTGAAAATTATATTGGAAGATATTCTTAATTTCAAGTTTTATTATCTGCAGGAACGCTTTGCTCATCTTGTGCTTCTAGATGACTGAGATGACTATTTTCTACCAGAACTCAGGACCATGGTCACAGGAGGTGATGTTAATTATGGGATTTGGGTCCATAGTAAAGTTTTACTTAGGCTAAAAAGAATAAAACCAACTTGGTAAATACTGGCAGTAGATTCTATATGGTAGTCTTCAAATGAGGGATGTGAAATGTAAGGTATAATTATCCTTGCTCACATTATAGCTCTTGGAATGACTGTCCTTGTTTAAGGAAAGAAACCCTAGTTTTGTGGCACCTTCTGAGTCTCTCTGCTTAGCTTTTTGGAAGTTAATTGGGCACCAACTGTTTGAAAAGGGAAAATAATAGTCATATTTTAGGAAAATTAAGCAATTTGACAGGTTCATAGAAGGTATTAATGGTAAATCTGTGCATTGATACTGCTTCACTGTCTGCCCCGCTGCCTTCCGTGACAAGAGTGCTATTTGATGCAATAGCATTCATTCACATGAAAACAAACAATCCTAGAATAGCATGAGCCTGTGACAGGAGATACTTTTTTGTACATTGTTGATTCTTGTGAATTTCAGCTAACTCTTGGATTTATTATTATTTTTTTTTAAAGTAAATGTTAGTACCATTCATTCTTTTAAGGTAATCAACAGCTTATTAAAGCTGGGAAGTCATCCCCTTTGTGTTCAATATAGACATGTACTTAGTAGATGCATACTAAGTCTTGCTTCCTTCAGTAATTGACAGTTGTCTTTCAAAAAAAAAAAAGGAGAAATTGCACTCTCTTCTTTTTACTGCCCTTATTTAATTAAATGAAAGGTGTGGTAAAGTGTAGAAAATTTTAATTCCACAGTAAATCATAGTAATAGCTTCTCATTTAGTAAGGTTTAGCTGTGAAATTAAAGGTGTAATAGTTATCTCCATAACTAAGAACATCAGTAAACATTTACTTTATACAACAAGCCATACTCTCAATCTTCTTTTAAAGTTAACCTCAATTCTCAAGACAAGGGGAGGGAAGTCTGGGACTAATTCTGAGTTGCATGTATAGAACTGAACCCCAGCACCTTTCTCTGGTGGTCATTTTAGGTGGAGAGACTGTAATATACACAGATATTTAGCACCCATGTTGATTTTGGCATTATTAATACCTGTTATTTCAGTTGCCTGTCTTGGCAGCCATTGCATTGTTCATGAGTGTCAATAATTGTATTGTATAATTGTATTTACTCACAGATAACTAGATGAAGTGTGGAAGTGTGCCAATTTTACTGTGAAGCCTCCAACTATCATTTGTGACATACTAGAAGATGTCAGCCAGTTCTTAATGCATTTAATTGGCAAAAATAGATATTCTATAGGTGCTGTTGCATCCTTGTAATTGTATTTATCTACCAGACTTGTAATCTGAAAGACTATAATCAGATTTGACAACATCCCTTTTCAATAAAAACATATCAGCTGGTAATTGACTGCATTCTAGTCCTCTAAACTTCACATTTGCCAATACGCAAATAGTTGTTTGGTTTTTTTTCCTCATCCAGGATCAATCTAGATCATCCACCTTAGAACACTGACACCACATATTAACATTTTTCTAGTACTACAGAATTTCCAGTATTCTTACTCTAGGTTAACAGCAGCAGGCAGGATATGTGCTTTGAGAACTGCACCACGGCTCTGGTGCCTAAGACTCCTAGTATCTCAGAAACATCCTAGTCCTGATGAATGTAACCAAACATATCCTTCATTTTTCCAGTGGACTGGAAAACACCTTATTATATTTAAGAACACTCTTTTTTTCCCAGATGAAAATAATTATTTATTAAAAACTTACACGTTGCTATCTCACATAAGGAGTTCAATCAGTCTCTTTAGCAGATGAAAGCATCTGTACCTACAATTTGTTTCCACTGTTCTTGAACATATTCCTAATGCTGTCTTTATCACTGCCAGACATTAATCTTTCCTAGTTTATTCAGTTTCCTTGATGAATTTTCAGCCACTGTTATTAATCACATTTTATGAAGTGCAATTTATTTCTCTTGTTTTTTGTCTGCAAGTGGCTTTTCTGATTTTCGGCCACTTCAGCTCTTAAATATGGATAGGGTTTAGCCAAAAGCCTTCACAGTTGTGAAACTAGTACTACTCGTTTATCAAATAAGTTGTGCTTGAAGATACTCCACTCCTATTTTTCTCTTTAGTTCCACCCACCCCCACCACAGGCAGCTTAATGAATTAACATTCATTACTAAGAGGTAAGGACAGGTGTTGTTTTGTTGTTTTTTGGTTTGTTTTTTTTTGGTTGGTTGGTTTTTTTGTTGTTTGTTTGTTTGTTTGTTTTAGTTTGATTTTAGTAGTTTTAAATGGCATACCTTAATTCTGCAAGTAGTTTCAAGAGTTCCAGCAGTGATCATTACAATGCCTTAATTAAAAGTCATTTTGCAAAATTACATGTTTGTCACTAGTTCTTGTGGCTTTCCCAGTATTGGCCACTACTTTGAGATCTAATTAATTTCTAATTAATTTCTCATCCTTTTCTCTTGAGCAGTTTTCCCTCCAGTGTCAAGGGAGCTTAAAACTGTAGTTCTTCACATAACTAACAACTCAAAATTAAATTAAATTATCTAATAAAATGGGTGTGGCTGCTCACTTAATGTCCTGTTAATAGTCTTCTATCTCTGATTGTTATTTCCTTCCTGTAAATATAGGACTTTGGATTTATAGGAACTAAATCCCCACAAATTTAGGCCACATTTATTTCTGTCTTATCAAGTATCTTTCACACCACTGAGGTCTCAAATTTGGTTGTAACCATTTAACACCCAAGGAACACTTGGCAAAGACAAGAACCAGACAAGCTGCTTATATTATTTAATTAGCCAAAGCTGGAGACTCTAGTGTCTGGAGTTTCTCCAGATAAACTTGATTTATCAAAATTTGACAGCCCGCTCTACCATGGGACACCTCAGAAGTTGCAAGTAATGGCACCACTGAAACCTTTTGTGGCAAACACCACAGTTTGTTTCGGGAAATAACTCTCATTTCATTAGCTTTCTGTTATACAATTGATCTTTATGATGAAAAGAAGAGGTTATCAGAACTGAGTTTGAGGAGGGCTTTTTCTATTCCTATGGTCATTTCAGCTCCTCATCTGGAGGTTTTTGAATGTTCCTTCCCAATATCTTTTAAATATAACCTGTTTGCACAAACCTTAACCCCTCCCCCCAAAGAAAAAGGTGTATCAGGTTGAGGAAAAGTACATTATTTTAGCACTGCACAGGATAATAAGATGTTTGACAGGCTTAGACTTCTGTCTGTTAAATTTTCATTACCAAATTATGTTTGACACGCTTTTTTCACTGAATTATTAGAGTTGGAAGGGACTGTAGAGATCATCTAGTCCAACTCCCACATAAGAAATTAAAAAGTTTAAGAAGGGGACAAAGAAAATATTTGTTTCTCAAATTTGGAATATTATTTCAGAAGAGAAACTCCTTTGAATTGTCTCATTTAGAAGTATGTTTCCTAGAGTATAATAGGAGGAAAAGAGTATAAAGGAGGAAAAAAATAGCGACTGCAAAAGTATTCTGAGGAGGGACGTCAAGTCAGCTTGTGAAGAGACACAATCTATCTGCTCTTATCTTCCTCTTTTTGCAAGTACTAACAATGTTAATTTCTTCTCTTTGACATTAAGTTCCTTTCCTGAGAGGGCCTCTTCAGAGTTTAATTCTTTTTGTGACACCTGCCCCCCCCCCAAAGGCAGCCATCTTTTTTAGTCACACATTATAATAAGTCTAACAAAAATCTTTGTCTTGTCAAGAGTGTTAAAGGCAGCACAGCTTGCATTATATAATAGGGAATTAGGTCATTCCCATTTTTTTTGTCTTTTTACATTTTGAAACAGAAAATTATTTCTTAAACTATTATTTCCATTGTTGCGAAGTCTTTTCTAGAACAGAGATGATTCATCCAAGCCAGCAGCAGAAATAGCAGCACACCTCGGTGAAGGGGGCAGTGATCCAAGCGGTGAGGGTCAGGGAGCAGGTCTGGTTCTCCGGGAAAGGGCTACACTGGGCTGGTGCCACAGCTCCATTCTTGGCTTCTGCTCTCACCTCCTGCACAGCTTGCTATGGCCAGAGGCCAACTAAGCATCTGTGTGCTTTCATTTCCACTACACTATTAATATTAATGCTAGCAATTGCTATCACATTGAATTTATAGCTCATAGTTAAGCAGTTCTCTGATCTGGTTTGATTTTTGAACTGTGGTATGGAGGCAGAGGGGCAGTACTTCAAATTTAATCTCACGGACATTTTCTAACAAACATTTATCTATGCAATAAAATTTTAAAGAGTGATTGGCAAGATTTCAGCTCAAACTTTTGGATCAACGTGCATGCAGGATCCTATGGTTAGTATTTCTGTTGCCCAGGGTGGAGGATCTGACTTTACCTTTTTGTCTTTGCTCGTGGTGTCCGGGTTAGAAAACAGTAGATAGCAAAGAAGTGCTGAGCTAGTGCAGAACCTAACCCAGTACACCCACTGGGCACAGACCCTCCTTGTTTGGGTCCAGCAGGCAGAATGTGCTATCCAGAAAAGCCGTATTTGTGCAGCCCCGTGATTCAGCCACAAGGCGCTGGTTTGCAACAGAAATCCTAGCTGCTGAAAACTAAGTGATTAACAGTTCCAGTGGCTGCTGAGACTCATCATTTAATTACGTATTATTCCATGCTAGTTTGTCAAGTGATTTTCTAAAAGGCATGAAATGTGGTCGCTGTGGAAGCATAACATCAGGTGGCTGTTATTTATCTCGGCAAGTAATGTCAGGTCGTTGGGAGGGGAGGACGGCTTGGTCTAGGACACGAGGTGAATAAACAACATGCAAATAAACAACATGCAAATAAATATGACAGACTAAAGTAGACTTGCAGACTGACTTGGTGCTGGCCCTTGTTATTCTCTAATGCTTGTCTGGAAGCGGGGCCTAAAAGCTAAAATCTGCTGCCTAACTATGCACACATCGAGACTGTTATGCCCCCTACCATAAAGAATATAGTTTATTGTTTCCTAGTTTCTGACAGATTATGATGTTTGCAAGGATGAATTATTCCTTTACATAGTTAGAGGTACACATTTCTTTCTGTTCCACAACTAAGTTTTTTAATATTCAAAGCTTTGATTTCTCTAAAGTGAAATAGGAAGACATCTTAAGAAATAAAAAATTAAAAAAAGAGCTTTATTTGGTATTAGGAATTCTCTAGTTTTATAAATAGCTGAGACACAGTACCAGCTTAGATTTGGGACTTTTAGACAGGACGAAGTATAACATTTCAGATAAATCAGATAAAACTGGCCTAAAAGCAAAGATTAGCTGTGTAATGGTAACTCAACAGTGCAGCTGAACTCCAGTGTAGAACTGCTGGTTCTCACAACTGCCACACGTATACAAATTTATTGAGCTTTATGCACAAATACTGATTTCTAGAAAAATACACAGAATTTGATAGATTTCTTTCTAGGTTTCCTGCATAAGTTTTTCTGTACACATTATTAACCATCACCCCGGTACTCCAGCACTGAGTATGTGAAATCCTGTTACCGGGATCAGTCACCCAAAACATCTGCTTTCCTTAGCCTCAGCATCCACCCAAATATTACCTTCCTTTAGGAAAGGCAGGAACACAGCAATTTTACCCAAATAATCTTAAGTGTCTGACACTGCTGTAAGCATGAGAATAACACGAGTGAATAAAGAGGAGCTCCAAACCTATTGCGTTCTTCGAGCGCTTCCTGACATCCAGCAACACCAAACAGCCTCCCTTAAAGCTTCTGGGGCTCTACAGCAAGAATGAAAAATAGGTGTAGCCTAAAAGCCTGTGTTGGTCTCTGTTCTCAAGGCAAGTGAAGGAAAGAGATTGGTAGTTACACCAGGCCCAATTTATCACTGCAGCACTCTTAACACGACTAACAACAGTTGACTCTGGACCCAAGCAGTACGGTGATTATTTCCACACTGCTTACACTAAACTTCAGTTTGTATTTGTAAAACAATATCACTGATCCCTAAATAGTCTTAAAGACAGAACAGAATACATTCAGTTGGAGAGTTGTACACGAGAGTTCTTATGAGATAGAAGAATTAGTTTTTCCTCACATCCTCCTCAAGATACACGTTAATAAAGATACAGCCATTGACTCAGCTGTAACACGAGAAGATTAATTGACTGACCACTGCAAATTTGTGGATAATTCTCCATATTCCCTAGCCTCATTGTCTGCACAAGGACTCTAATATTCAGTTCTATTTTTGGATATCCAGTGTACTGGGTAACTAATTGGTTGTCCCTTTACCTTCTTTTGCTATACCCAGTATGCGGAGGCTATTGAAAAAACATAGGAAGGAATGAGAATGAAAGATGTCCTTTAGACAGAGGACATATTAATTTATAACATACAGATATTTCTTCTGTTATCTTTTCAAGTGTTTATTATCGGGGGGGAGGACAGGAATAAATTTGAGGTGCTTGTCTTAACTTTCATTGTACTGATCTGCATTTCCTGGAGTGTCATTACAGCTAGGTGTGATCTGGGGAGTGGAGGTTGTTCTGGCACAGCTTTAGTCAGGAGTTAAAAAATCAGGAAAATAAAGTTAATAAATATCCCACCGATCCCAGAGTATGTTTTTTTTTTTCTGGAAATGAGAGTATAGGGGCGAAGAACTGCTGACAATGCGCAACTTAAAAGCTGTTTGTCTCTTGGTATGTTCCAAAAATCACGCAAGATTGGAGATGATGTCTGTGATTTTAAGAACTGGCTGAAGGGATATCATCTCATGACAAGACAGGATGGTGAGGTTGCCGTTGCATAAGGTTCTGGGAGCCTGCCTGCCCTACGTACACAGGCAAGAAAAAGGAGTTGCCTTTTAAAATACTGACTGGTCTGATGTTGCCCTGGAACCTTGCATTGGAGTGTATCTGCCAAAAGAAGGAATTAATCAAAAACTTGAAGAACCTGATCCTAATAACAACCACTAGCCCCACGGAGCTAAATTCCACCCAGTGTAGCCCAGGTGAGACAGGAGGAGGTAGTGAAAGGGCAGCTGGAATGACTCAGGGGCTGGAGAGTTAAGATGAAAGACTTTTGGGGCCAGATGAGCTCTGCTCTGTTACCTTCTTAAGCTCCAGCTTCTGATGTTCCTTCAAATTATAGGAACAAACGAGTGGGTTTGAAGGCTTAGTGCAACTGTAGGCCTGTAATACTACTTTAATCTATTTCTTTTTGAAAAGGAGGGAGAGTAAGGCAGAGAAAAGAAACTGTGCAAGGTGTTTGACAACAAAGAGTGCAGGGAACTCTGAGCTCTTTGAGGGTCAATTAGCCAGAAAACGTGCTAAAGACTACATGCTCTATTGGATTATTGGCCAAAGAATTACCCCAAAGCAATCAAAGTGGCCCTGTTGCCTGAATACAGAGAGGCAATTACAGATTTTGAGGACATGCTACAGAAGCTTTAATTAAAGGTATTATTTCTACATCACTGAACATTGGAAATTAAATTCTTACTTGCAACCACGAGAAGTAGCTTTTGTCTTTTGCTTCCGTGTAGTATGTCAGCCCAAGACATGACTGGCTTCGGCATCTCTTCTTTAGGAACGCATATTGTGTTTCACCCCACCCCTTCTCGTAACTACCAATTATAACGTTGACATCTTAAGAGATGGATTTCCACTGCTAGACCTTCTGGCTTCCTCTGGCATTGTATAGGTCTCTATCAGCAAGGACAATATGATCTCTGAGCAGATTTCAAGGTGAAGTTTATGAAGTACTATTTGTGTGCAGAGCTGAAAGGATTAACTACATCAAGAGTGATAAATTTATTATCCTTAAGGTGGACAGTATAGTAAATTGAAATTTTTTTAATTAATTCTGGCTGTCTAGGTACTCAGTGGTACAACCAACCAGACTACAAGAGCAGCCTTTCAATATAATTGTACCAGTGGCCAACACAGCCCTTTCTTAGCGTGTTTAGTGGTCGTGGTGCCTCCAGGTGCACTCTGGTGACTAATGACAGCTTTCCTTAGGAAGAACATGCTCTTCTCAACCACGCAATTCTTGACAATGTTATATACACAGATATAGCAACAATTTAGCAACTATTTAGCAACAATTTAGCAACAAAATAGCAACTATTTATTGTCATCTTTTAACTCCTTCTCCAAAGTTGGAGATCACTACCACTTACTTTTACTTTTTTTTTTTTGGCCTCAAGACTTTACTGAAGCTGAAGAGTACTGGGCTTCAGCTTATGGTACTTTTTTTAAACAAACAAACAAACAAACAAACATGGTCTGTGCATTTCTTGCTGCTCTCCATATACACAAGTAGTGTAAATACACATCTTTCATACAGCCTAGGCTCTCATTCTGAAGTTCTTTCTTGACAAGCTGACACAATAACCCAATCCATAATACAAGCTTTACTAGAAGCCTGGAACAACACTACTATTTACTCAATAATACAAGAAACATCAGGTAAAAAAAAAACTATTTACCTTTGTTTCCTGGCTATTTTGATGCACCCTCAGGGTTGCTGTCCTGCTCTGTGGGTTGATCAGGTCGTTCTGCAACCCATGGCTTGTCCTCAGCATAAGTGAGGTGTCCTTCAGCTCAAGTCTTTTCTAGTGGTGGTTGGTGCCCCAGTCAGAGCACTCCCCCCAGCTGCAAAATGCCACCTTCTCTTTTCCCCCCTTTCTGCTCAGACTTTTGCATGTTTCTTCTGAGTTTTGTCTTTTTTGTGTGTGCTACCCTTTCAATATCTGGGTTTTTTATATCTGAAATTTACATTTGCTCCAAATTCTGGTGCCCTGGCAGAGCTAGATGGACCAACACCACCCAGTCTCAGGCATGAACCAACTTCCTTCCCTTGCCACGTATGTGGGCGATGGGAGAGTCACTGAAATGAGGAAGACCATAGATGCCCCATCTCTGGGACGTGGTCTGGAGGCCCCTTTGGCAGGCGGGAATACACTTTAAAGCATTCTGTAGTGCAGCCAGTTATCATAATAATAGTTTCATTATTAACCAGAGTTCATAAACTCTCTGTAAACCTGTTCCTCGGCTCATGTTTCTTTGGTGCAAGAGCCAAGTGTCAGCTGGACAGATGGGGACCCTAAAGCTCTGAACAGGTTCTTTGGCTTTTATTTGCTTATTGCCTGATGTCTCCAGTTGCAGAATAACCCCCTGCAAGTGCCTGCAGAGCACCGGACACACCAGTGAGCGTGCTGAGAAGTAACCAGCTTTTCAGGGCTGGCTTCACTGGAAACGGAGAGGTCATCTGAAGGGCCTGGTTCCTGCCCTTCGGGGAGCTAAGTGTTCCCCCTTGATGTTAATTATATAGTTACCTCTTCACTGCAAGGAGGTGCAGAATAAAATAAATAACATCATGGTCCAGCATCACTTGCTGCACATGAGATGGAGAATGTGGTTGAATACGTAATAACGTGGCCTGGAGCCCTGTATTTGGTACCCCGTTGAACATATGGTTTCATAGTAAAGGCTTCAGCTGAATCAAGAGCTTGTCCCACCCTCCTCCTCTCTGCAGGTGGAGAGACACCTCCCCTTTGGCAGTGGTGATTCACCGACTCAGCTACAAAGCTGTGCTGTTAGCTCCTGGTAAGAAAGGCTAAATTTTATCGGTGTTGAGATTCTCACTAACGTAACACTTTGCTTTATGCTGTAACCATTAAGCCATTTCATAGTTTCCAATGTAATGTCGTGAATTGCCATCCTTTTTCAGAACTTACCACGAGTGCATATTATTTAGTTAAATGCAAGGGAACTCCTGCCGAAGTTCACCTTCTAGGGAAGATCACTAGTGGTGGATGTGAGGGGTGGGTGAGGCTTCAAGCCCCCTGCTGTCTCCACCGTCTGCCTAACTTCTGACCAGGAGACCAACAGCTGGTGATGCCCGGGTAGCAGAGCGTTCTCAGTGCCTGGAAACATAAAATTATTTCACACAATGGCAAGCAGCACAGAGCTGGGAAACTGCCCTTGATAGATTGAGTGCAGTATTAATTTAGACCCCGTCCAGATGTCCAAAACAAGTTTAAAAACAGTTAAGTCTCATGATATAATTGGGTCTAGATGTGCGAGAAGATAAGGTGACTTTCCCAAGGCTACACACAAGGCAGCTCAGAAAAACAGACAAGTCAGGCCTTTTAACTAACCATATTGTCAAAGCTCTTTTTTTCCTATAATTTTATGGCGGGATACCGTGCCAGCATTATTAACGTCTGCTGGGTTCTTGCTCTTGTGCCAGTGTGAGCTTACAGTCAAGTTTCTAAAAGACCGTCGCTGTGTGCTGCTCACATCCATGGTACAATACCAGCTTTATTCACAAAGAGGGAGGCTTTTACCACTAACTACAAGGGTACTTTATTTTTAGGTTATGTTTTCGCTCGCAATCTGCCGAGTGGTCCATCTGTGTGGCGTTTTGTTTCTTTTCTATATTTGTTTCGTCAAGTTTTATTTTAACACTTGTTTGGAATAGCGCAGCTTGGCAGTGGCAAGTGTCTGTTCGGCCGGAGGAGCCACGTGCCAGTAGCGCCCAGGGGCTGGACCCTTTGGCTCGTAGACAGCCAGCGTGAGCACTGGGTTTGCGCTCGTAGCAGAGGCTGGAACTGGGGGATGCAAAAGAAGCCAGTTCTGAACGGCTTTTAAAAGAGCCTTTTACATCACGTCGCCGTGATCATTTACTGCCACCGGCACGTTGCATGAGGCAGCCAACATCGAAGAACGCGTTTCAGTTAATTTGTGCTTTCAACAAGTTGGATAAGAAGAAGACCTAATTGCTGTTCTTATTCTTGTAGCTGCAAGTTAGGACTACAAACCTCACAGGAGACGCTTCTTAAATGAACTGTTTCTGCTGAGGAGCTTACAAAGAACGTGTCGCTGGGCTTGACCACTAGTGATCGGTGTCATGAAAAAGTGCCTGAAGTTTGAGGTTAACTTGGCCCTTTATTGCCTTTTTTAAATAGCAACTAGTAAACGCACTAAAATGTCCTGGGCTGATCCTGAACCTTCAATAGCATTTGGAGCAACCAGAAAACAAGCTGCCCTTAGGGACTTCTTGGGCTCTTTTGCGGGACGCAGCGGGTGCCGCCAGGCTGGGTGCTGTGCCAGGAGCAGGGCTGGAACCAGCTCCTCGGATGTTGCCTTCGTACTGGCACGGAAGCAAGCAGAGCAGGGATGTTTCTGATGCAGCCTTGCACATGCCCAGTAACCAGCTCTTCTCGGAGAAGGTGCTTCATTGGGTTTCAGATTATTGATAAAAAGATGCACAGCAAGGGGGGAGCCGACTGGTCCCCAATGCTGACCCTGCTCTGCAAGGGCAGTACCATTGTAAACACAGTGGAGGATCTGCAGGGTTCACTGGCCTTGTTCTGTCCTCTCCTGTTTCCTCCTTTGAGTTCTCAGCACCGTCTGCAGCGCTACTCACCGGCAGTCCTGGGCACTGTGCCTGGCTTCCACACTCTTGTTGTGAAAGAGGTGGCTTCAGAAGGAGCAGTTTGGTGTGCTTTTGTCTTTTGAAGGACCGTCAGGTCAAAATGCCATTCCCCTCAGGACAGAGACCAAAAAAATGCAAGCACAGGTGCTGTAGACAGGCTTGAAGGTACTGCTCGTGTAGGCACCACCAACGCACAGATAACATCCTTTGGGTCATTCCTTGCCCCGCAGTTTTACAGTGTGCATGAAAGTGTTTAAAAGCTCTTCTCCAGATAAGGAATGTAGGTTGTTTCTAATTATGTGACACATAATCAAGTGTGACACGCCTACTTACCCCTTAGATGACAGCAAGCTTTATTTCCTTAAACAGGGTAAGGTGGGAAACATACAGGTGTTAAATAGCCTACAGCCTGCAAAAGTTCTTCATTTCCGTATCTGACTTGACTTATCTGCACTAATTACTATTACAGCAGTAACTCAGTCAAAACAACTGGAGTGTGAAAAATGCCCACACTTTGGGCTTCACGTTTTATTTTTAACTCAAAGTGTTTCCTCGCTCCCTATCAATCACGACAACTGTTAATGCAAGAAAGTGAGAGCCCCTTCTTAGCATCGCAGCGCAGAGAAGGGCTTAATACTGAGAGCTTTGTTCTCCATGACAGATGCCTATTGACTTCTTTGGCCCGGAGAAATATTGATTTTTCTCTCACTTTCTTTACAGGCTCTGCTTTCTTTCCTGGTCGCTGTGCTGAGATCTTTGCCAAAGGTCAAAGCATTGGGAAACTTGGAGTCCTACACCCCGATGTTATCACCAAGTTTGAGCTCACCATGCCATGCTCTGCCCTGGAGATCAATATTGGGCCCTTCGTATGAAGACGGGACTTTCATCCTACAGCCATCCGCTGTCACATGCAGCACCCTCAGCTCTTTTTTCTTTCTCTGCGGGGGACATCCGCTTGTGCTTTTATATTCCAATAAACTAGAAAAACAGATCCTGGCTCCCTGGGTAAATATGTTCCTTCCAGTGCAGTTTGGCTGGCTTTTGTAGGGTCAGAGTGCAGCGGCTCAGACTAGAGCCTGCCCTCAGTATTTTTAAAGGACTGAGGGGGGAAGAAACAAGTTGGGTGAAAGCCCAGTGTTTTACAAGAGAAATGTAATGGCAGAGCACATGATTAGTTTTCAAAATCAGAAATGTTCCACAGACACAGCTTCATACTGTAACTGATTATGGCTGCATAACAGGAATCTCATTCTTTTCTTATTGCATGAAATAAGATAATTGATTAGAGCAAATGTTGAGTGAATGTGAGCAGAACTAAGGAGTTGAGCTTTTATTCTGTACGGTTGTCATGTGCTCATCAATGGCTGGGGGAGGAAAATAAACTCGTTTCATGAAAACCAGAGCTATTTTGTAAGCAAGATGTGTGTAATATCTGCTTCCCTACTCCAGACATAACTGTTGATCCTTTATCATTCTAAATTCAGAAAGGGGAGGGGGTGGAATTAAATTTTTTCATGGTTGCTGTAAGCTTAGTAGTTTTTGAAGCTCCAAACCAAATTGAGGAAATGCAGTTAAGAGCATATGCCAGTGGTCTTTTGCATGAGGAGCTGAAAAATATCAAAGTCTTTGTCCGACTGAGGCTGGCATATTTGTCTGCAGAAGTTAGTGCGGTCCTTGCACTCGCTTGGCTCCACTAGTGGCTTTCTGGACCCCAGCTGCACAGCAAGGACCATGGGGCCCTCAGATAGTTTTTACTTTTCTTGCAGCCTTGCCCCTGACAATCCATGAAAGCCTCTCGTGGGTCAGGCTTTTCCTCGAGGGGCCTCCAGGCAGCGGTTGTGCTACAGCCTGGCATGTTGTGCCTCTGCTCTCGCCAACGGGGAACCTCCCGAGACATCCTCCTGGTGCAGTGTCACCAGGTGGTGGTGGTGACCAGCTCAGTCTCAGTACTCTTAAGCAAGCTTTTTACTGGGCTCCTTATGGAGCTGGCTCTCTCCCATTTGCAATGTTACAGCGACCGCTGACGTTGCCTGTGAACTGTGGTGAGTATTTTGCATGAGGCCAATACGCTGCGGCTCATTTCTGTTTCAAGAGACAGATAGTCCCGGATCCCAGGAGGGGACCCTCCAAGGGTAGACACCTGGGTGATGCTGGATGGAGAAGGGTGTCACAGCTCGAGAATAGAGATGTGCACTGGTGAGAGCAAGGTCTCATGCTACAAGCTGCATGTCTGCGCAGACCCCCGTCGCTGGACCCACGATGGCTTCTCAGTGGTAGCCCTGTCGGTAATCTTAACAGGTGGGAGGGCAACAGGCAAGGCTTTTTGGTGCAAGTGTTAATCCAGTATGAAAAATGCACTACAGTTACCCATCTGGAAACCCTACGGTTCCCCTCAGATGGAAGTGTAGATTTTAATTATCTCTGCATGACAGACGTGAAATGAGGATATAGCTATTGCCATACGTTGCACGACTGACTCCAGTGCCCACAGAGAGTGAGAAAACTGCAGCTCATATTTTAAAGTCTCCCAGGGGATTAGCCAGCTTGTCGTTTGCAGGACATGTCTCTCCGTGATGCCTACACAACTGTAACCAAGCAAGCTCTCAGTGTGGGAAGCAGTCTGTAACGCAGATGGTAAGTATTAAGCCCCCCTGTTTATTAGTGTGTCATGCATGGAGATTAGGCGACAATAAGGCAGATTTGCATTTCAGCAGAGCATGGGCATGTTTGCGTGCACTAAGTATATTTCTCTGCACAAGATCTTCTGACTCTTTGGGTGTCCCAATTCTCCTGTGAATTTACTGTCCTTTGAGTGTAAAGAGGAGATTAGGCTGGGGCTAAGGGCTTGAGCTGCAGTGGTATGTGCTGCGAGGCTTTTAGGGAGCACGGCTCCTTTTCCATACCGGTTCCCCCTGCGTCGGTAACTGAAGCGCTCCACAAGTGGGACATCAGCTCCGTTCTGAGGAGGTGGCATTACTGGCTAAAAGTAGAGAAAGAGGACTGACAAAGGTTAAAAAACGCCCCTGCAGAGCCTCTGGCCCCTCTCGCAGCCTCCCAAGGGCTGCTGTGGCTCTGACATCCAAGCTCAGCTGTAGTGCTGTGCTCAGGATTCGCTGGGAATCCCGATGAGTGGGACGCTCCACACAAGCCCAGCGGATTTATGGCAGGGCCTTGTCTTTCATAGCCCCAAGCCAATTATCTGATATTTACAGCTTGCTCATAGCTGTGTATTCAGTAATGGAGGTGCCCAACGCACAGCTCTGTGCCAGGGAGAGCCACCCTCAGCGCTGCCGGATTGCTCTGGCAAAGGAAACATTGCCTGGGGTCTCTGGGGCAACCCTTTGAACTTTGAGTGCTGTTTTAAGGAACAGTTGGAAGTTCGAATTTTTTCACCAGCGGTCCCCAGGTATCAATTACTTCTGGCCTGCTCCTGCTGGCTGTGGGTTCCAAGTCATCTCTCGTGATCTGAGCACGAGTGTAAAAGGCTGGAGAAGCAGCGGCAGAGAGGGCCAAGCCTGTTTAAATGTGCTGTCTGGGCAACCGCTGGGTTCGTTTCAGCTGCACACGAGGGCTGGCTGCTGGCTTTGTCCTTGCTGGCCTTCGGTGCTGCAAGGATGCTTTTCAGAGCAGCAGGAACCCCCAGAGCCTGGCCGTAGCCACCAGGCAGGTCCCTTGCTGTCGCCCGGGAGGGTCAATGTAAAGGTAATGCCTGGGGCTGTTTCCCTCCCCGGCTGGTTGCTCCTCGCTTGCAATTTAAATCACTCTCCGTTTTGCAGGTGAGCATGGAATACGCCGAGCAAAAGCCACTGGGATCGTGGCCACAGGCACACACGACACCCCTGACTGCCCGCCAACCTTGAAACCGAGCCTGGGGCGAGGGTGGCAGTGGAGACAGTGGTGGCCACGGGCCGAGCAGCCAGCGTGGTCCCACGCAGGAGGTGACCTGCTCTGGCAGGGGCAGGAGCCGGGTGGCAGCTCACGAGGGTGGTGTTTAAACACGTTTTAGCACGTGTGCCAGGTCCCACCCGTGCCCAGCCCCGCTTCCACCCCGCTCACAGGTGTGCCCACGGGCCCCAGCTTCTACTGGCAGCAGGCATTTGAAGGGTTAACACTGAAACTGAGACCGTTTTCTTTTCTTCCCTCCCCTAAATTAAATCACCTGCATCCAGAAAAGCAACCTGCAGGCTGACTTGCTGTTTCAGGTGGAAATTGGAATGGATTAGGAGACTGGGGTCATGACAAAGTTACTGCTGGAAAATTCAAACGGGCATACTGGGTGCTTACTGGTTTGGTTTTTAATCCCCACAGAGGGGTGCGACAACGTTTGGACACTGCCAGAGCAGGCGGCTCTGTGCTGGGGGACCGGCACCCAGAGGTGCCCTGTGCCAGGAGAAAGCTGGCACCAGGCACTAGGCACCCAGGAAGGGGCTTGCTGAGCGAGCACCTCAGCAGAAGGCAGCCTGAAGGCAGGGCAGAGCGGGCTCAGCCAAGGGTGAGATGTCTGCTGCATCCCCCTTGGCAGCAGGACAAAGAAAATTTAGACAAAGATCACTTTGGCAGCACCCCTCCTGCTGCAGAAAGCCATAGGATGGAGAGCTGCAGGGATGGACCAGGATGTAGAGGACAGTACTATTGTGGAGAAGTCAACAGCTCAGTATCCATAGCTGGAAGTTATCTCCTACCTCATTCACATCAAGAGCAGTGTTTTACTTTAAAAAAATGAGCAGACATACTCCAGAGGATCCAGCTGATGCCTTTGTCTTCCTCAGTACAGAACTGGAGCAGCAAACCAGCCACAAAACCTCATTTTCTACCATCACACTGGAGATGTGGGGGAACCTGAACTGCAGGGATGAAGAGCATTTCCGAAGGCGGCAAAGACACAACGGGGTTTGCAGGAGTACCTGGTACTTCAGGTTAATGAAACACAGGAAGGTTGAAGTGTCTTACCTTGTCAGAGAACTTGCCTTTTTATGCCTGACCCTCTGGGAATGGCTGTGGTCCTGGGAGCATCCCACAAGCACAGCCTCAGCACAAAGCCCAGCTGAAAGCCTTGCCTGGTCCCAGAGATGCTGCGGCAACTGGGGCTCACCCCAATCAGCTGTGGGCACTTGGGGGCCCATGGGCACACCACTTCCAAGCAGGACGTGATGCTGAGGGAAGAACATGGCCCTACCTGCTTTCAAATTCCCATCCTTGAGAGCAAAACCTCGTTAGGCTCCTCAATGAACATGAAATATTCTGTGGTTGTCATTCTGTAATTGCATATGTCAATTTAAAATCACATTTAGCTTCCAATTAACTGTTTAGTCTATTAGAGGTAGATATTGCAGGTGAAGGAGATTCCAGGTGCCCAGGTGCCCCCCATCACTGACGACATAGTAACTCATGAATTTCCACTTGCAAAGGATGTGACAGGTAGTTGTGAGTGTATCACTAGTCTTTTTTTTTAATGTTTTAAAAAAAGGAGGCTGTTGATGCTGCTGAGCACTGGGGAGCCAGAGGTTGTGGCTGGACCAAGCAGGGGACGAGGGACCACAAGAGGGCCAGCTGGAGAAGAGCGTTGGGTGGCTGCATTTGGGAAAATTTCTAAACTGCGACTCGTTCCCCCTGTAGCAATCATTTACAAGCAGCAACAGAGGACGCAAAATGACGAGAGAAACACCAAACTTTGCAAAATATTTATATTTTAAAATTTGAACCAAGTACAGTTTGCATGTATTGCATGAGCCACATGCAGGTGAATACTATAAAAGATAAAAATACTTGTGCATGTACTTTATAAATCCAAGCGTTTATATATAATTTATAAAATATTCATTAGCATAAAATAGCTGTGATTCAGAACAGAAATTTTACACGAGACTACATGAATGTCCCCGTCAAGCCATTCCTTTCTTGGCACTAACTGGTTCGACCCCACAGCTTGCACACACAGCTTGCTGTCAAATTGTTTCCCAATTTTGGTCCCATTTTCTCCATTTCCCTGTGACACCTCCACAGGGCTTCAGCTCTGCCCTGTACATCATAAAGCACTTTAACAGAAAGTATTTTAAAAGTGTTTTAAAGCCTGATGGCAGCACTTCAGTGGTGTGTGGGAAGGAGGGGGACGGAGGACGGGCCCCCATGGCGTTGGTGGCACGTGCTGGTTGAAGACTGGCTGAAGCTGTTTGCATGCACGTGTAAAGTCCACGCAGCCTAATTCCAAACAGTTTATCCACAGCCCGGGCAAATCTAAAAACGGTTAAAACTTCTGCCTGCATTTCTTCTGGAGACCACCAACCTGGTTTTAGAATCACACAGCTCTTTCACATGCATTCCTCCCCCTCCTCAGACAAAACTTCCAGAGACATTTTTGGAACTTGATTATGTTTACCCAAGGGTCAGCTGATGGCAAAGCACCTCCTTTACATTCTTCGACTTATTTTTTCTTGCAGCCAAGCGTACGCGGTTAAAAGCTGGCTTTCACTGTACATTCTTCCAGGGAAAGGCGCAGGGGCTGTGCTTGAAGCTCCACGGTGTGTTACATTTTTCTAGCCAAGCAGACCACATTCACCGCTGTATTTCTCAACAGCTCATTGGTCCAACAGCTGATATATGTATTTTTTTTAAGATAAGCAGCCTGAGTTATAGCAACGACCCTCCTATGGACACTCCTCAACCTCTGTTCTATAAGCGTATACGTGGTGTTGCAAGATGCATGGAAGACCAGCCGTAGTGCCGTGCAGCACCAAAAAACGATGGCATCTCATCATCGCCACACGTTGCAGTCACCAGAGTCACCACTCAGCTCCTTCCACAACGCGGTTTAAGGACACTACTTGTCACCCCTGCACGACAGGAAGGACTTAGACCCATCCCCGAGACAGGGAAGCTAAAGCAGAGTTAAACACTTTGAACACAAATCTCAACGTTGTGGCAACAACTGTTGAGTTCTATTGTAGGTAAAGGATCTTCTAGTGGAGGCTTTCTTATTAATGTCCAAGATAAATTTGTTACGAATATTTAAAGCGTTTTTTTCTTGGATTTTTCTGTTTTACTTCTTTGCGCTTTTTTATTGTTGGGGTTTTTTAGGGGTTATTTGGTTTTTTTTTTAGGGATTGCAATGGGTAAAACCATACACACATAACTAGCAAGGTCTGGCAGTGCCTTCAGAAGACACTATGACAAGCAACAAGTACAATAATCACCAGATTTCTTTAGGGAAACGCTAAGCCATACCCAAGCGTGGCCATCTCTGATCTCTGCCGATGCTGGTTGCTGAAGAAACCTGCTGGTCTTGGCCAGCAGGACACCCCTACCAAAGCCCAGCAGTGGGAAGGTGCCAGCACTCAAAGAGCCTCCACATCACCTTCCCATCTTCAGCCCCTCTTCCTTCACCCCTGGTCCCTGGGGGATAGCGGGACGCGGGCAGAGCTCTGCATGCCCCAAGGACAGCACTTTGCTCTTGGCTGGTTGTTTCTTCCCCCACCCCACCAGCTGCTCGGTCCCCCACACCCCAAACACGAGCCCACCCTTGGCTTGCTCTCCTACTTCAGCAGGAGCAAGCCTATGGCCAGGCAGGTGGTTTTGCAGCTCAGGGAGCCCCAGTGTCCCACAGGCACAGCCACGCTTCCCGGCACCCCCGACTCCACAGCAACCCAGCCGCTGCTGCCACTCTGGCTTTGTACTCTTGGCTTGTCATCTTTAGTCGTCTGGGCCAGGGACTAATTACGGGAAAAAGTAGGGTCAGCACTTTCTAACCCAAAGTTATTCACGATTCCCATGACTCTTCCGTATCAGGTACTCTAGGCCAGTGCAGAAAGGCACAAAACACTTTTTGGTCAAGTTACCAGCCTCGATCGACTCATCGCCATCTCTGAAATGGTGGTGCCCCACGTGAGGCTGTGCGGAAGGCTCACATCAGTCCTAACAGCTCGTGCAGCAGCGGCACAAGCACGGTGGCACAGAAGCCCACCGAGGAGTACGTTATAAATTTATACGGCACTTCGACTTCCAGTCGTCTCCGGGCTGCCAGGTCGCCGAGGGAAAACTTGTACCGGTAGCCCAGCAGGCTGAGGACCACACTCTTCATGAGCCGGCGCGTCAGTAGAATGATAAAGATCCCAACGGAGAACCTGGCTAGCACGACCACCACTAATTTACTGGTGATCAGAGGAAATCCAAGCTGAAAATTTTCACCGGCGTAGGCTGGCGAGGCGTACTGGTTGTTTAACCAAAATCCCACAGTCGCTCCAGCTCCTGCTCCTAAGATAGTAGTGGTGTCTCCCCTGGTGGGGCTGTAATAGTCCAGTTTGGGGTAGTTGTAACATAAGACAAGAGGCACAACTATGGAAAGTAGTGGACAGAAGGGACTGGTTAACAGCAAGTGATCTATGGTGTCCCACGCAGGGTACAAGAGCACGAGCAGCACAGCCGACATCAGCGCCCCACCAATCACGTCCTGCAAAGACATCGTGTTTAAGGGCTTTGTGAGACCTGGGAGGCAAAAGAAATTCTCAGGTGATGGTGAAAGACCAACATGTGCACTTGTGAGCGGGCAGCAGTGGAGGAACACCCTGAATTCACAGCGACAGCATTGTCCTCGCACAAGGACAACTTGAAGCCTGCACTAAACAAAACGTGACAAACTGTGACCCCAACGTTGTCCTTGTGAACATATCTTTTGACTCACATTTTCCCCTGAACAAGTGAGGTTCTTCCCTTCACCTGCTTTTGTGTTTTCAGGGCACTCTCCACCTACAACCTCAGCGGAAAAGGCACAGACACAACTCCATCTCAGGGACAATCCGGCCCCACGGCAAGCTGCCTTCACACATAATCCTACAAGTAATTTCACCGTATCAGGAGGATTATCGCTTCCTTGCTTTGTGTAAGTGGGAAGATGCTGTCTTTTGTCAGAGAGGAGCACCCAGTCCAGAAACACAGGCTCCGGGGGAGAAAAGCCGCAGAGCTGCGGGACGTGCTGCGTGTGCCGTCACCTCTGCCGGCTGCAGTGAGAGGCAGGCACCGCCGGGCAGGAATACAGCTCGGAGAAATTTGTTGCCCAAGCCTCCGAAATCCCTCTTGCAGTCGAGTGCCTGAGGCAAGCGCATAGTTAAAGCCTAATTTATTAACAGAGGCAAATAAGGTGTTTTAAGAACTTGATTGTTGTCGACCGCAAGGCTGGGAAGGGAGACAAGAGGTAACCCCTAACAAAAGCCCTCTGTGTGACAGCAGCCAGATAAAAAGCAATATAACAGGTTTCCCTGTGCCGCTCGCCTGGCATCGCTCAGGAAGCAGCAGAATTTGTATTCTGACCACGAAATGCCCTGCAAAAAGCTAGAGTTAATCACAGGCAGAAACGTCCTCTTCTCAGGACTGTATCTTTTTCACTGAGTCATGAGAGTTGGCTACTACCATGCTTGGTCACAGTCTAAAATGAATTATTTATGAGAACTTCATTTATGGTTAGGCGGGAACGAGGAGACTTTTTCACAACAGAAACATTTAATGACTTTCTGGTAAATGCATTTACTCCAGTATGGCTGAACCTTAGCTGTTTACAGCTTCCAGGCAATAGATTCGCAGCACGGTTGGTTTTAAGCAACTCCCAGAGTCATTTTGCATATTCCGAATACAAATCTCCACCCACATTTATTCCCTCATCCATGACATGAGGATTGCCATGGAAATACACAAAGTTGTTCACAGATGTTTAATATGTAAGATACCATTAAGCGTCAATATTTCACAACCATAATCTGTCTTTTGATGGATACCAATTTTTAGGTGATAACTTCACACATAAATGTATGTAACTGCCTCAACACAAAAGAGCTGGGGGTTGCTCCCCACGCTGATGCTCAGAAATACCACCACCACTGTGTACCTCCATTTCCCACCCCATTATTTGTCCACCTCATATTATAAGAAAAAGTCCTGACATCTCAATACCCCCCTCCCATGTGTGATGAAGGAGTGAACCTCAAAAGCTGTTCACAAGCTTTTCCATTCTAATTAAAGATATTTAACCAAATGCTTTGCTCAGATTTACTCCAGCAGTTCCCGGCTGGGGTGCAGGCAGCCTCTCTATTTATGGACTTGATTAAAGTTTTCTGAATTTTATTATCCTCCTGTTCAGCCCAGTAACACGACTCATGTAGTTTTCAAGCAGGAGATAGATAACTCTGCTCTCGACCAGTGGCTTATACCTGTGGTCTTCAAAGCAGGTGTGCAAGGCAACACATTGGGCTGTGGAAAGAAAATACTTTTTGCAGACTAAGAAGTAAAATAAAATATATAGATGTACACTTTTAAAGTAGTGCTTATTTCATCTTTATCTCATAATTTTTTAATTTATGTTTCTGTGTAGGTTTTATAATGTATGTATCAGTGCAGTACTACATGTATATAATTCATAAATAAATATACATACATTGAGGCTGCATACTCAAAAATTTTTTACTGATAGGGGTGCATAATCAAAAAAGTTTGAAGACCAGTGGTTTATTCTCTTTCTTCTACCCCCTGTCCACCAATATATGGGCTTCTCATTTTGGAGACTCCTTACGAGACTCCTTACTAGAAGCTGCTGGAGAGCACAGGACATCCCCTGCCGTGGCCATCAGTAGTGACTTCCCTTGGCCCTGGTACACACAGGCAGAGGTTTGATTTTCCTGAATGCCCAGAAGGGGTGGGCGATTTCAAGACCAACACTCTACAAAAACATTTAGCAGTGCAGAATTTATCATTTCCACCCACCCCCCACCCCTCACCTGCTAAACTGAGAAGAAGATGGAATGGCTCTGATTTCTGTGAGAAAAAGCTGCTTTTCTGGACTCTCCCAACTGCACTGAGGAGCAGGACCCCAGGTTTTCCCTGCAGTGGAGTTGCTGTTAGCACTCCCAGGAAGCACATTCTTGCCCATCTGCCTGTGTAAGCAGATTAGCCTCTCACCAAACCCGCAATTATAAAGGAATTTTTAAATGAGGGCAGGCATGAATTTTGCTCAAGGTGCAGCCCTACCGGCAAAGCTTAAAACCTCCCGTTTCCCTCCTGAGATGCCCCAGCTCCCTCAGCACAGACAAGTCCTCCCACGGGCTCCATCCCTCCCAAGAAAGGCTCCCAACACCACACTGCTTGTCCCCGCTCCCATACAGCACCCCGCAGCCTCTCCCCCAGCCACCAGCATCTCCCCGGGTTCCACACCAGGGAGGCCTCTCTCCCATCGATTTTAGCTAGAGAGCCGTCTCGATTTGCTTTGCTGCCTAGAGAACGGGCCAGTGTCGGGTTTCTAACCCTGCGAGACCTTCAAGTCATCTTCCTGCACCACAGGTAGAGACCAAGAAGCAAGGGAGGTGGACATCCAGCTTGCAGGTGATGGCTGGGACATAGGATTGGGACATTGCCCAACGCTTTCTGCCCGTCACCAAGGGAGCACGGCCCGTGGGGGCTGGAGCCGCTGCTGCCACTCTCGGGCTGGGCTGGGGTTCTTCATTTCACAAGCTCCTTGAGCACGATGTTTTTTTAGGGTTGCATAAGCACATGGTCTGGCTTTCTGAAGGCCAGACCCTTCCATGCTCTTCCCATTGAAACTACGAGTGGAGTTGCACACACTCACAGACACTACTCACCCTTCCTCACCAGAAACCTCCTGTTTGTCTTCTACTCATAGAATCATATGGGGTTGGAAGGGACCTCTGGAGATCATCTAGTCCAACCCCCCCACCAGAGCGGGTCTATCTAGAGCACGTTGCACAGGAACTTATCCAGGTGGGTTTTGAATGTCTCCAGAGAAGGAGACTCCACCACCTCTCTGGGCAGCCTGTTCCAGTGCTCTACCAC